>PVJO010000643.1:0-130006 GCA_004026905.1 Hystrix cristata
AAAAAAAAAAAAAAAAAAAAAAAAAAAAAAAAAAAAAAAAAAAAAAAAAAAAAAAAAAAAAAAAAAAAAAAAAAAAAAAAAAAAAAAAAAAAAAAAAAAAAACAAAAAACAAAAAACCCACAGATTTTTCTTTGCCTATGATAAAAGTCAAAGAGTAGAATGATCGAGTAGCAGTGTTTGGAGGAAATAACAACCAAATAAAAATACTTTCTCTGCAAAACTATAATTCAGGACTGAGAGCAAAAAAGAAAGCAAAACCAAGAAACCACACATTTTCAAAAGATAAAAAATAAATTTTACCATTAGCAGACCCTCAATGAACAATTTACTTCAGAAAGAAGTGTAGTTAAATATGAACACACTTTGGCTATATGAAAACATATACTTGTTCAAAGAGCCACTTGTATTCGAATTGTTGCTCATGGCTTTGTCTTTCTAATCATTCCCTATTCCTATGAATTATATTTAAGACCTGAGCATACTACTATTTTAACATATCTCTTGGGAATGCTAGAGCATTTCAGGAATTGGCTCTAACAAGGGTATTCTGCATTCCTTTTTAAATTTACATCAGAAAGATCCAGAGACATGCTTACATTTTCTAAATGCACACCACAGAGAATGAATCTGCCAGAAAATGAACTTGTTTTGCTCGCTTCCTTGTGGTTGAGACACAATGTCTAACACCCACAAATTAAAGGAGAAACTTGTTTTGGCTCATAGTTGAGTGCACAGTGGACCTGGTCCAAGTCAGAACAGCACAGCAGAGGGGCAGAGCACAAGAAAGCTGCTCACATCATGGTTGTCAGGAAGTAGAGAAAAAAGAGATGAGCCAGGGAGATAGTTGCACCCTTTTAGGTCACGCCCTCAATGACCCACCTCTGACCAGGCCCCACATCCTAACAGCAAGTCCATACCACCCCATAATCTAGTCACCTTCCATAGGTGACTGTGCCTCTGAGCCCAAAGACTTTGGGGGACATTCCAGATTTAAACCACAACAGAACTGAGTCCTCCTCCTCATTGGTAATAATGTCCTTTTAAGGGACAGGGACCAAGAGATGGAGGGGTGGGGAGCAAGGTGGAGAAGAGTTTGAAGAAAGGATTTAACATGTTATGTACAGGTACCAACTCCCCACAAAGAATGTAATCATTAGGTACCGCAAACATGTATCACCAAAAACAAAAAATAAACAAAACAAAAAACAAAACAAGACAAAACAAAAAACCTGAATGACCCTTAACAAAACAAAACAAAAAAATGATCCAGAAAGGTCCTCAGGAGACAATTTAAACTAGTATCTAATTATATCTGAAAGAGCAATATGAAACCAATTGTTAAAAAATTTAAAAATTATTGTCTTTGGCTGATACTCTCCAAAAGGCAATTTGTTTACATCAAATTACTTCTTAGAGTAAATAAATGCATTTTTATTTTGTAAAGGTTTCATGTTGATATACAATGAAAAAATAAGAAGTTCCAAAAGAATATTACTGACATTTCTCTTATAATGACATAAGATTTAAGCTATTTCAAAATCAAACCATTTTGCTTCTTTACAAAGGGTGTAAAATTCGGAGACAACCTTAACTTTATTCATACGTGGATGATGGCACTAAAGCTTCCTAGCATAAATAGCAAGCGTAACTATGTGCTAAACGATCTTGCACATACACCTGTTGTGACTCTCTGTAAGTTGTGGTCATTTATCCTGGAAAGTGACCCTCGAGTTACATCACAGCATTTCATCTACATCATCTGCTTGCCATAAAGCTTGCAGATCTGTCCCCATCCAGGTGTTTTGTAGATACCTATAACCCCCACTGCCTCAAATTCTGGGCCACATTAATAATAGTTTGCCTGAAAGGATACAATTTATATGATATTAGGTATTGAAAAGATGGAAAGCATTATGTTTTTTCATCATGCTTTTGATTCTTTTCTTGACTCAGATGAAACTATTACCAGATTAACTATTCAGATTTTATTACCTTACTATAATGCAGAATTACATTACTCTTTCAGATTTTTCAGATGGCACGGTATTAAAAAATACATGAAATGTATCACTACATTTTTGAAAAGTTGTGGATGATCCTCTCCTCTGCTCAGTGGTTGTCCATCCTATCACTCAATGGTCCCATATAAAGTTCTATGTAAGACAATGGTATGGGGGAGCAAGGGAGGGTCATGAAGGTTTGAGTGTTAGTGAAGACCAGGAAGCAATTTTTTACTCAAAGTAGTCAGTGTAAATCATGAATAAGTTATGTGGTTTATATAGTTCTATAGTTATTTATAAGTTATGCTATTGTCTCCTTATATCTTATATTAATCTTAATTATGGCAATTATGTCAGCTCTTTGATCCTTAATTTCTAGAGAAATTACATTGTATCAATATTTCTTCACATATTTTGTTGTATCGACCTTAAATTTTGTTGTGATAAGTAGTGAGTTATAGGAAAATTAAAATAAATCGAAGTGCCTATAAAACAAATGCTCGATAAAGATATAGCCTATGAAATCTATATAATTTAACAAGCTATCAGTTTAATCTATGCACTAGTCAGAGAAAAGCAAATTTTTGTTCTCTGAGACCGTCATGGTGTTATCCGAGCCATTACACTCTTAGTGCGTTTACATATTGCCTATGTGATAACAGTGTCTAGAATTGAATCTAGTATCCTAGACGTGACCATGATTTTGGAAAGTAGCAGTTTCACAGCCTGTTGAAATCATGCAAGGTTCCTACATCTCCAGCTCCTCTTGGAAACAGATCTAAGTACTATAGTGAATAATTTATTTTATTTTATTTTTTGCTGACTTTGGCTTATTATGAGTGCCAGACTTCCTGTCTCAACTACTCATGCATACCAATCCTTTTAGTAGCAAGCACCTTCCCACATTTTAAAGTCTGTATGGTCTTTGATTTTCCTTTTCCTTCCCAAAGGAGAGGAAGTTAGCATTCTGGGAGGAAACTTCTTTCATCTTTCAAAACAAGGCAATTACAAATATAGATAGATACATACACATAAACACATACATACATATATACATGCAAGCAGGCATACATGCATGGATATTGGCTTTAGGTCTCCTGGATTGTCTTTCATTGAAAAGCAAATAAAAGAAAATGAAGAGACTTTGTATTTCCTTATGACAGTTCCTACAATCAGTGTGAATGATCATTTGCTGATTTCTAAGTTTATTCATTGGTGTTTTATTTGCCTGAAGAGGTTCTGAATAATAATTACAAAAGTTTTGCTGCCACTAATGTATCAAGTACTACCATATGTCAGACTATACACTTTCCTGTCCTTCAATCTATCTTTTGGAGAAATAGTCTATGTCTCTCATTTTCATAACAACTGTGATTTGAATCAGGTTAAGTAATTAACATGCCTAGAGCCACACTGTTGGTAGAGTGGAGCACACCCACTGTGACTCAAATCTGTGCACCTCACAGTACATTACTCAGCCTATTTCACTGGGATGTACAAAAGACCGTATGCAAATAGTGAATTAATTATTGTTTATGCCACATGTTTTCTATGAAACATGAACCAAAAATAAAAATGACTATGCTAATCATGAGGGAGATGGAGGATGAGAGTCAGAAAGAACGATGTTCTCATCAGTTGGACCACTGTCAAGGGACAGAATGCTTAAGTGAGGTTAGTCTGTAAAAACTAGTAACTGCACTCTTTATAAAGTTTTCCATAAGGCTGCAGTTCGCAGAAAGCTGTCACCACCCAAGCTTTGAAAAAGGACAGGTGGAGCCCATGCTTAGAGTTTAGAAGTCACCACATCATCCTTAAAACAACTCAACGGAAAAGGGAACAAGGGAGGGGGAGGGGGAAAGGAACAGAGAGACAAGAGAAATAAGAAATGGAAGAAAAAAATGGAAACGAAAGCTTTTGTAAATAAGGAGGGAGGGAGGAGGTGAAGGGAGAGGACTGGACTGGGAAAAAAAGAAGCAGCAGATACATCATGTATACGTACAAATCCCCTAAAATGAATGTTATCACTATGTACATCTAAAATGTACCATTAAAATAAAATTTTTACAAAAGGCAACAACTCGTCTTATGTTCATCAGAGAAACAAGGTCTCAGGAAAAGATCCCATTCATGACTTGTTTTCCATACTCCTTGCTCAGACTACTATACTTTGGTAGCATCGGGGGTTTCCAGAGATTAGTATCACATCAGAGAGGACCTGATAATACCTAAAAGTGGATTCTGGGTGGATTCCTTAATCTGATATGTGTGATAATGGCCATATGTCCTACTGAATAAGGATTAAAGTGTCAGTTAACATGTTTTATGTCTGAAAAATAGTTGAGATTTAGAACTATTATATCTCTTAAAACTTTATTAAGTTTTGCCCACATGATCTAGAGTCTATCTGCCTACATATGTCAAGATATCTTGTATACTGCCCAACTATTTTATTCCTAGAAGCCCCATGTTCCTATGGGACATTTAGTCTGATTGTTATTCTACCCCTGCTGCTCAGTGCGATCATTGTTCAAATTGCATTTGACAGTAGAGTGTATCCACCTGGCTTCTAAAGAGAAGAGATGATTCTGCCACACAGGAAATTCACTCACCCACAGGAGATCTGGGGGAGATTCTGCCACACGGGAAATTCACCCCCCCACGGGAGATTTGGGGGTTCAAATTCCATATCCTTATATATGTTTATCCAGTGTTTCCTCTTTCATTGATCAGTGAGTCTCTGCTTTTCCACCAATGCCCTAAATGCACCAAGAGACCTGAAAATATTGAGCTCTTAATGTGCTGGATCTCTGCCTTCATAAGTCTAACCTTCATTAGAGTCTTAGCCATATTTGCCTTGAGACTTCAAGAGATAAGGAATTCCTTGAAATCTAAAAGAGGTGCTTTCTCATTTTCCATTCATGTTCTGAATTAGCATTGAAGGCACCCAGTTTCTCATTTTCTCTGCATTTACTGTGCAGGGTCATCTGAGAAGGTCAGCTGACCATATTCATTATTGTTGCCATAAAGAATAATTTAAAATCCTGTTAACTTTGCATGTGTGGTCTTCATTCCATGCTTCCACTGGTAATATCTGAGTAATGGTAAGGCCATCACATGACTCGCTTTACTATGTTACATTTGTCTCTAGTGTGCACCTTAGCTGTATCAGAAAACCAACCTCAGAATCCCAACTTTAAGATCTGATTCCTTGGGCTTCTTATGATGTCAGACACCATAATAGTCAAAGTATTATCACCAAAAAGAGGCCATTTTAAAAGGGCAATGTGGAGAACTAAATAAAGCATATTCTGCAACTGGTACACAGATTTAAAGGAAACTGAACGATTGATTCACAAAACATCCTGGTACTAACAAAAGGGGGAACTTCTACCTACACAGCTTGATGGTGTATGGGAAATAAGGCTAACAGAAACCAGAAAAATTTTAGTCCTGTTATTCAACAGGAATTCTGAACTTCAGTAACCTTCAGAAGTGAAATGAAGGAAAAAGCACCATAAAATCACCACCCTTCTTCCTTTCTGTCTTATGCTATTATCTCCCATTAAAAGACAGAAGCCAGAGATCAAGGGCCCCATCCACACTGTTCAAATAACTCAGCCTTCAAGGGCAAAGAGCAAAGTGGTGAATGTTGGAGAAGTGGTTCCAGAGAAGCTAATAAAAAGTATCCAGCAGGATGGGAAATGTATCTATAGATGCCGAAGAGGGTGTTCCACCTAACCAAGCATTGACCTAGCCTTAGGGTAAAGGATAACAGTACATAATAGAAATTTGATACAAAAGCAAGATACATGAACCTTTCTTTCTGATTCAAAACCAGGACGATACCAATGCTCCGAGAGCAGTACCTAAAATCAGCATGGAATAATAACAGTAGATTAAAAATCATGACAGAACAATTCCACCTGAGAATCCGAGAAGGCCTCCCAAGGTGCTCAAGTCTCTCACAGCTACAGGAAAGGGAGAACACACAGCTGAAAGTTTCTCAGGGTTACTGCTGTCCTTGAGAGGGTTATGGAACAATCCAGATGGCAAGAGGAATGAAAAAAAAAAAAAGAGCCCTAAGAAGTCTGGTAATTCACAAACCAACTAGTAATGCTAAAGTGAGGCCTTAAACATGGCCTCAAAGGTCAGTGGGACTAGGAGTTAACTAGAATTTGGGGTCAGGTCCTTCTCAGTTTGGTGACATAGGACCAAGAATATACCTCACCTGCTGATGACAAGATGCTCCATGTAGAGCAGATTTGAGTGTACTCTGAGTTGATTGAGTACACATAATATGACAAATGTTAAAATCTGACCCTACTTGAAATTGTCTAGATTCAATTATCAACCCACCAAACGGAATGGTTGTTCAATTGAAAATTAAAATGCTACACTTGGCACCTGAATATATGATCTGAAAATTCCTATCCAGAAAGCTACACACACATACACACACACAAACACACACACACACACACACATACATGGTATGTTGCACTATAGTTTGAGCCAAAGTTTAGATCAGGGTGAATTTTCACACTATTTTAACATGTATAGTTATTCTGATTACCATTGGGCATTTCAGTTTATAATTCCAACATATTTTATCCAAATACTCGACTGTGTTATTCAATGCTGTTTGGCTTAAAATGCAAGTTTTCTCTTCTGCATACGTGTTTCTATAACTCAATGAAAAAGTTACTTTTCTACAGTAGCCAAGGCATTTGCAGCTATTTTCTTTTACTTGAATCAGAGACTAATTCTAATTGATTTTATTTAAAGTTTGTAAATTTTATCAAAAGAATATATAGTTGTTATCCCTAATGGAGCCCTTGAGGTATGTTGGCCCCACCAATGATGACTGCCACTTGTCTTGTTAGGCCTTCAAATTTTCCCTCTGCCACCATATGCTATTGCCAAATTAGTTATAATCTAGGGTGTCCATTAATTTTTTTTGTTTTGTTTTGTTTTGTTTTTTGGTGCTGGGGATTGAACTCAGGGCCTTGTTCTTACAAGGCAAGCACTCTAACCACTGAGCTCTATCCCCAGCTAATCATAAATTTTAAGACAAAAACTCAATGTAATAAAACTCTATTTTCCATTAGACTTTAATGAATTTGAAATACCAAGCTAATGTTTTTCCTGTTTTTCAAAAAAATAACAGTGAAAATTTCTACAAAATGGAAAGCTATTTGTGCTTCAAATGAACACAGCATGTGCCAGGTTTCAGTCTCTAGACAAATTTTATAACCAAGTCACCAGATCCTAAAAAGACACTCTTAAGGTGGAAATGTCAGTTCTTAACATATACACAGTACTTCCAAGGCCTTTGTCACATTAATTATTTCTATTAATAATTTGGAGGCTCAAAAACAATTCCTGATTTTTAATACAGCACAAAATCTGTTAAAATGTTCCTTTATATCCTCTATATTACTATTTATGCTACAAGCTGTATTTTTTATTGTAAGATTTATGTATCTGTGTAGAAATACACTAGGGGTAGAGGATCTAGCTCAGTGGTAGAACACTTGCCTAGCAAGCACAAGGGCCTGAGTTCAATCCCCAGGACTGCTCCCCACCAAAAAAGAATCGAAAGTAATATTTCTGAGTTTTTGCTCAGGAAACAGCTGCACTGAAATGATTACTGTTTTTCTTCAATTACTGTTAAAGATAAAGGGTTTCCTCATTTACTTACATGGCAAGTAGTTCATTAAATTATTTGGTTCTTGTCTTTGCTAATCTGCAGCCTCATTTAGGAAGAAAAATGAAATCTGGCAAACATATATCATACCTAGTGGATATGCAGTATATACCCAACACTATCCTAAATGATTTACATTCATTGATTTATTTAATAATCACAACAGTTCTCTGGGAACTGTTACCATTCCTACATCATTTTCAGAGACGAATGACAGAACAATACCTGTCCAAAATAGCACAACCAATAAATGGTGAGAAAGCTGTCAAATTAGGCCACTGAAATACAGAGCTCCTTTGGTGCCCTTCTATACACACGAGAAAATGTGGGAAAATACTATTTACTCAAAAGTTACAGTCTTCTATTATACAGTAAAATTTAGTCAATTGGATTTAATTCTCTACCACCGTACATGTTTTTATTTTAGAATCAACTGTATTCTGGAGAGGAGAATTAAAGTATATGATTAAAAAACTACCAGAGATGAAATTTACAGTGAAGAACAATTTGATATTCCTGAAGGGTGCATTTCTCAAATCTCTCACAGCTAGGCAATCTTGATGATACAGGCAGTTATTGCTTAAGAGTAAAATATTTTAAGAGGAGCATCTATTAAATCATTCAAAGGCAAGTTGCAGGTTTCTATGCTAAGGGAATATTTCCAAATACATACTTCCAAATGATAATTAATTCCATTTTGGTATGCTATCAATACTAAAAATTCTCTGTAGTAAACATCCTTGTGTCCACATTACAAATTACTCGATTACTCGTGATTCCAAAAATTCATCAGAGCACTACATTATCTAAGAAATGCTTCACCTGTGAATGTGTGAGCCAACATAGTCCTCCCGTTTCAGATCTTATGTTGTGACTCACCCATCTCTGCTTTTCACCCCTACAACCTTGTGTGCATTCCCATTCCCACTCACACCCCATAGAAGGCTTTCTAGCTCAAGCAACATATAACAGAATAGTAAACTCAGTGAGAGTTCTAATTATGCTTGCTAAGATCAGACTTTTTATTCCTCTGAAGAATTTTTATGATCAGAAAATGAGATCCCCTCTTCCCCCTCACACTGGAAAAATAAAGATAAAAAGGGCATTAAACAAAATTTTCAGCATTAAACAAAACTCTGACAATTACAGCCCTGACAGAAACAAGTAACTGAGGAGATTAAATGTTTGTGTTATCCAGTATTGATCCATTGACTATCTCATTGGAAAGTAAAGCACGTAACTAAACAAATGTCTGTGTATTATTGTACTCACTTAGACTTAATTTCCTTCTCATTTAAAAATCTAGCTTTCCTACTATGCCATAGAGCTTTAAATCATTCCCTTGAAATTATTAATGGCAACATTAAGCATCCTAAGATAATCTTCCAGAGTTAAAAGAAGTTCAGCAATTATACTTTAGTTATTAGCATTGATTTGTAGCTATATATATTAACTCCTGAAATTAATTTAATTTTTAGGTTTAGAATAATTTCTTTTATCTAATATGTATTTGAAAATTAGAAATTATATTTCTAATGTACTCTGCCGCACAAATATTTATGGTAAAATGTGTATTAAAAGAAAGAACTATTTGCACATTGGGTACTTACTCATTCAACAAATGTTTATTGAACACTTAGCTAATGTTTTAGTGCAGTGAACAAAACAAAATGTCTTATGTCCTACTGGTGGGAGGCAGACAATTAGTACATACACAAGTGAATACAGTATACCAGGTGGTAAGAGAAGATGAAGAGAGGTTGGGGAGAGAGTAATGAGAGTAGGTGTTATTTTAGACGTTAAGGAAGTCCTCTTGGGTGAAGCATCATTTGGAGAGTTAACTCAGGGAGCAAGTCATGAAGCTATTTTGGAAAGTGTCATTGACTGAAGGAAGCACAAATAGCAATGTCCAAAGGTAGGAATATGTAAATGCTTCTGCTCTTTTTATATATTTGTACCAGCAGTTGAGAGCAAATTTCTTTCTGCTGTTGTGTCTGGTGGGTCTGGGGTCCAGGGTCCCCAGACTCACCCTTGTTGGGCTTGTCTCTCTTTCTGATGTAGATAGAGGAAGAGGAGTAATGCCAGTGTAAAGTAAGGTAATTTTATTGTAGGTATTGTAAATAATTGATATAAAGCCACTCCAGAGGAGGGGAGGTGCTCAGACCTGGGTCACTGCTGACTGTGGCCCAGCACTCCTGGCATTTCTGGTACATTTTGACAGGCCTCAAAGGAGACATTTTCTGCATTTACAGCAGAAACTAGAACCCTGTCTTTTTTTCTGTGACTGAAAGTTTCCCTGAAAAGGAACACAATATTTACCCCTATCAGTTTAAACAGTGAGGTCTTTTAAAGGCCCTAATAGTCTGTCACAGTTATCAGTGAAACTTTTCTAGTCTTGTTTCATTTTCCCTAATTCTGGATAACTAAAGGGCACCTGTTTTGGTATCCCCTGAAGTTGGCATGGAGGAGTAGAAGCTTTTCAGGTGGAGCGTAAGAGTCTGAGGAAAGGCCTCCAAGAGAGGAAGGAGCTTCTCAGAAGGGGCCGTGTAAGTCCGAGGGATGGCCTCCAAGTAAGGTGGGACAGGGTACTGATTAATTTTTCCAGGGCGTTCACTTCCCTGAGGGGGAAGAAAGGGACAATGTGGCCAGGAGCGAGGGGTCTAGGGAACACGTGGACATCCATTTAGGATGATCCAAAGAGGAAAGAAAAATTGGACACAAGGTACCTCACTCCATTCTCCTTTCTGATAAAAGAGATCTAAGCAGAAGATGGTGTAATCATCCAGGGACCCTCCCTGCGTCCACTGTACTTGGTCCCCTAACGGGTACTGTATGCCAGCCTCAGTACAATAAAAGACAAGAGCCTGTTTAAAGGGACTGAGGATCTAATTCTTTCCAGTGTTTGAGAAGACATTTCAAGGGAGAAAGTGGAAGCCTGGTTGAGGATCCAGCTCCCATCTAGCAGAGGAAGAGAAAGGAAACAACAGAGAGGGAGACTTAACATTTTAACCTAGGTTCATCTCCCAAGTGGCCAATAGATGCAGCCCTCTGACAGGCGTCACTGAACAAAGTGCTCCGTCTAGCAGCAGGTAGGGCACCCCCATGCAACTCAGCTCCACCGAGCCTGTGGCAGGGGAAATTTGTTCTCCTCCTAGAAGCTCTGGGACCTAAGTAGTTCTTCGTATACTCCATATAACATTGGAGTTGCTGTTCATTACACGTATGTAATTCCAAAAAGCTCTCTCCTTAATGAGCCCTAAACATTTCTCCTTTTATTTTCCGTGAGTCTGAGCCTAACAATTTCCTCGATGTGTACGTATATCAAGCATCTTCACCCTCATTCTTTTACTTGTTTATTTTGCACCCACATCCTTTGATCCCTGTGCATCCTGTAACCCACTACAATGGACTTCCACTGTTACCACGTAAACATGCTGCACTGTTTCCCATCTTATTAAACACTCCTTTCCCTCCACCTACAGCCTGCATTTTTTTTTTTTTTCTCCAGTGCTGGAGATCAAACTCAGGCCCTTGTGCTTGCCAGGCAAGCACTCTAATCACTGAGCTAAATCCCCAGCCCCCAGCCTGCATTTTTATTCTGCTTCACTGCATGCCCCACAATGGCTGCTTCTACTTGCCAACTCCATTTCTTTTCCCGTTCTGTTCTCAATGCATTCTTTTGCCTCGCCGAGATCATGTAGTTACGATTCCAAAAAGCAACACATCTGAAATTCACTGACGAGTTGTAGATACTCATTTTATCCAGTTTATTGAAGGCACCTAACACAGTTGATCACATTTCTCCCCTCTTAAATGATTTTCTTTGTTTCAGTTTGCTAATACCCGTACACTTTTGAGTGTCCGTCTCACTTTTCTTTTATTCCCAGACTCTTTTTGTTGATTCTTGTTGCATTTCTTGATTTTTCAAAAATAATAAAGTTGGCATACCTGGAGTCAGTGTTTAACTTCTTCCAAATAATCTATTTTGACTTACTAGGTGAGTCCATCCAGTTCCATATTTTCAAGTGTTATCTATATTCTCCTGATGCAGCGATGTACAATTGGAGCCCAAACTTTCTCTTTCATTAGGGACTCTTTATCCCATCTTGGATTTCTATTCGGTGTTTTAATCTTAGTAAGTTCAAAATTGATCTGTCGGTTCCCTTTTAAATCCCTTCTAAAGTTACTCCTCCTCCTGTTTAGCCTATCACAGTAAATTGCATCTTTATTCAGTCAGGTCAAGGAAAACCAAAACAAAACAAATTTCCTTCAGTACCTTGAGTCATACTCGATTTCTGTTTCTTACAATCCACATCTAATCTATAAGAAAGTCCCGTTGCTCTACCTTTAAAACTATGTTCAGTATCTGACCATTTATTAGCATGACTATGATTAGATGATAGGTAATCCACAATAATCTCTTATTAGGATTACTACTTAACTCATTCTCAGGTTTTCTTTCTTAATTCCTAGGCTTTATTTGTCACACAATTGCCAGAATGTTCCTTTAAAAAAAGGAAGGCAGAGTATTTCCTTCTCTAGCTCATAATCTAGTAAAATCTAGAGTCCCCAGTGTGGTCTATGGACTTAGTTGGTGATTCTCCCTTCTAGAAGCAAAGAACAGAATAGATGAAAAAGCAGTATTTTGAGAGATGAATGTCAAGAATTTTCCAGGAATGAAAAATTCATCGATAATTGTACCCAAAAGAATTCTGTGAGAGTTAATCAGAAGTGATTAAAAAAAAGTCAACACAGAGATACATTATAGTAAATTTACAAAATATCAAAAATAGGAAAAATTCTTTAAAAATCATCTAAGAGAAAGAAATGCTGACTTACAAAGGAACAATAATTCTACCTACAGCAGATTTCTTATTGACTTACACCAGGAGAAAAAGGAATAATATATGCAAATTTTAAACCTTAACCTAAATTCGATACTCTACTAATTATTATTCTAAAAGAAGGTCCAATTGAATAACTTTATGATGAAAAAGATGAATATAGTTTATCACTATTGAAAACACACTAAAAGCTATAAAGCATGAATTCAACAAGAAGAAAATTCAATAAAGAATGAAGAAACGATATAAAAGTGTAGAGAGGATGCAAAGACACTTGTGATCCCAAGTAGTCAGGAGGCGGGGGCAGGAAGATCCCAAGTTTGAGGTCATCCTGGGAAATTTAGCAAGAGCTTTTCTCAAAGTGAACAAAGGGCTGGGATATGGATTAACACTCCCTTGGTTCAATCCCCAGTACCACAAAGAGAGAGAAAGACAGAGACAGAGACTGAGTGACAATTTGCTCTCATTATTCACAGTAGTAGTTGTGTTCCATTAAATTGCCAAGAACACAATTCATGAATAGGGTACCACTGCTCCTCATGGAAGTAGACACAAATAGATCTATACGTAGAGATCTGTATCTATGGATATCTACACAGAGATTATAATCTTAAACCCTAAAAATAATTTATCCGAGTACATTCTTTTTTTTTTTTTTAATTTTAACAAATAGAGAATCAAGTTCAGAAGTGTTAAGTGGCTTGTAACCTCACAAATGTGTGCCAAAGTTGAGAATCAAACTCAATCCACCTGCCTCTGAGCTGCAGCATCCGGTGCACGTTTCCAGCCCGTACTCCATCCATTCTCTGACTATCTCTATACGAATTCTAAAAGGAAGGGAGAGCTCAATCTTGTGTGGCCAATGCTGTGAATGTGTGTGTTCACTGGCTCAAATTTCTCACTATCATGTGCACATCAACAAATGAATATGAAAGCAATGTGTGTGGGTGTTTGGGTTTCAAATAAATTCTAGCAAATTGGCAAATTTACACATTAGGCATCTGGTAATAATAAGGATGAATGGTGTATCTATCTGTTGTCAATGATATCAATATATTTTGCTATTACTTGAAAAAATAAATACATATTTTGTTCTTTAAAAACAAAAACTTAAAATATTAGACAGAAACAACACAGGGGCATTGTTCATGAAATAAGTAGCTCGTGTTAAGCTATGTATCTCTCCTGGAAGTAAACTGGAACTATCAAATTACACAGAAAAACGTTAACACAATAGGCCCAACACAGCTATTCTTAGAAACTTGTAAAGTGAACTCTTGGCTAAATTCTGGGAATAGCATTTCTGTAAGGGTCTCACCAATTCCTAGATGATAAAGGTGATTCACTGGAGCTAAAAGATGTGTGCAAACAATGTGGTTTATGTTGAACACCCGTTTTCCTTTTGGGACTAATTTTCCACTCGTTCTAGGCAGAGAGCACTAAGTCTGAGAACCTGGGCACCGGCTCGCTCACATGCTTCCCTGACAGACGCCACTCCACCTGCTTTGCTGCAACGCATCGCGGGAATTAAAGTGATCCACTGAGAGAAGACTCTGGGCAGCTCGTGCCTGGTTTCCTCCAGACTTTGCCCCATATACCTTGTTCCTGTGTTGATTCCTTTATACCCTTTTGCTGCTATAATCAAGAAATCGTAGCCATGCTGAGTCCTGTGAAGTATGCCTGAATATATTGCTAAAACTACAGGAGGTCCTGGGGACTCCCACATGCAAATGAATTTTGGATATTTTATTGAGTTTTAAAGAGAAATATCATAAATATCATTCCATTTGCAACAACATGGATGATGCTGAAGGATATGATGCTGAATAAAGTAAGCTGGACAGATAAAGATGATGCAGAATCGCATGTACATGTGGAATATTAAAAAGTCAAATGCATAAAAGTACAGAGGCTGGCGATTTAGCTCAGTGGTTAGGGTACTTACCTAGCAAGTGCAAGGTCCTAAGTTCGATCTCCAGCACCAAAAAGAAAAAAAAAAGTAGATGGTAGATCTGTGGTTACTAAGGACAGAGATTTGATCAAGGGTACAAAGTAGCAGTTATTTAGGATGAATAAGTCTAGACATGTAACGCACAGCATGCTGGGGACCATAGCGATTAATACTGTACTGTACACTAGAAGTTGAGTCTATTTCAAATCCTATAACCATTCACTGGAAAATGCTCTTTTGGGAGGAGATAGATGTGTCATTTACCCACAGCAATTACTTCACTGGGTAAATTTTTACTAAAACACCATGTTGTACACCTTAAATATATATACTGCTTATTAAACAATTTTTAAAACTTCCTAAAAGAAATATTTATAATTATTTGTTTAAAAATTATAGACTTAGTGTTGCTTCCGCCCATAATGGTATACATACTAAAAGACTTTCTTCCCCATTCTGAACAATAACAAACTGGGCAAAATACACAAGGCATCTCTCTTTTGCAGCATTAGAAAGCAGGCAGAGCAGGATCTTGATCCTGCAGAGAGAAGAAAACACAAGATGGGCTGCAGGCTGACCTGGTGCTCTGCCCAGTGACCTTTCCTGGCTGCGGCTCTGGAGCTGGAGCTGAGTTGCAGCAGCGGCCGCACTGCACTGAGAAGTGGGGGCTTGTTCAAGGTGAGCAAAGCAATTAAATTTGGGCCAGAAAATAGCAGGAAATAGCTGCGTGGAGTAGTAGATCTTTGTTCTCCTACCAGGCATTCATAAGAGTTGGAGATATTAGTAAGATCCAGAGAGAGAGGTTATTTACAATTGTAAACAAGCCATGAAGACTCAGTGCCAGACACAAGAGCCACTGATGAGAGTTCGTACTCATGACACCATGTGGTCAGGCACTAGTCAGGCAAGAACTAGAAAAGTATGGAGTAGAAGCAAGAGAGTTAAGAATTAATTTCAATGGTGTGTGAAGGCAGAAGCATGTAATCTCAGCAGTCTGGAAGGATGAAGCAGGAGGACTGCAAATTACAAATTTCTGGACAACTTAATGACCTGGTGAGACCCTATCTCAAAGTAAAAAATAAAATATGGGTTGGGGATGTAGTTCAGTGTGAAGACACTAAGTTAAATCTCCAGTAATGGGAAAAAAAAAATCTGATCGATCCGACAGGCTAATTGACCCAAGTGCTGAAAATGTTTGCTGTTAATGACAAGCAGTAACCAGTGTGGCACAGAGGATTCTTAGTCCTATCAAGAGCCGTCAATTAGACTCTTAGTCTGACGCTATATTATTGTTGTGTATTTTACAGTATTTTCCTTATTGCTTATTTATCAAAAACAACCATCTAGATATATTACATGAAAACTTGATGAAAATGTACCAGTTTGTGAAGATCAATGAGGAAGTCTCATCATTGCCAGCCTCCTTCTTGAATGCAGATTCAAAATATTGAATACTCAGAATAACTCCAGAAATGCTGAAACTGACTACATTATTAAAACACATAAAGCATTCTTCCAAACCTGATAAATACAGATTAATATTTGCAGAACCTATAACTCAGGCCCTCCAAGTCATATTTGAAGACTCCAAAATGATGGAGTTCCAAACTCATGGAGGAACTTTTGAAGACATGTTTGTTCCATCGTGTTCTACCTTATCTTGTGCAGCACCCAGTCAGGTGCCAAATCAGGTAGACCCCATTTGGTACTGGGTGATCCCGACAGATTAACAGTCCCAGAGCACAGCTCCAACTACATCATTTCCCTCCTCCCAAACCACTCCTTCTGGACGCACACTACTTTAATTGAGGAGCAATGCTGAAAACCAAATAGTTGCATTTCTTCTTTTCTAACTATCTGAATGAGCATGAGGTAGTTTTATTGCAATAAATCTTCACTTGATATTTTCTTTTATTTTTGTAAATAATTTAATTACCATTTTTAAAAGTAACATACATATGCCAACATAAATTTTGGAGACTAAACTGTAAAAATAATATCAGTGAAAAATATCAACGGAAAAACAAATCTTCTTAAACCACATCCTTAGTGCGTTTTCCCGAAGTAGTTCTTTGAAGCCTTCCAGAAATGTAACAGCTTTTACAGAAATGAAGGCACATTGTTTACTTTTTCTGTCCCTTTCGATCCACTGTACTCGATTCTTCCATATTTCCAGCCTCTCTTTTTCACAGTGTGTGTGTGTGTGTGTGTGTGTGTGTGTGTGTGTGTGGTTCATAGCCTCTTCTACTTGTCTCTTAAATTTTTATGTTCTACAAGTCTTTTATGTTCTACATTACCATCCTCTTCAAATTTCACTATTATTTATTGCTTGACATTTACAAAACTTTTATCACTAAGCGAGTTTAAGCTGGTTTAAAAGCATCAGACAGAGCTTATATGTACATTTCTAATGTACCCAAGCCTTCCAAGCTCATTCAGTCTCAATGTGAACTTATCTTTGGGAAACTTTTAAAAGTCACAGGCTTTTTATTGCCTCACCTGCAAACTTGCAGAAATAAAATCTTCTGGAAATAAAAAAAAAAACTGTAAGTTTAAACTTTATTTGTGCCTTGTCGTTTTCAAGTATCTACAAACTTGGGTGTAGTCTCAACAATCAAGAAACCTGAAGATGTTCTGTTTGAACTGCACTCTCTGTCTCAATATGTCTGCTTCTTTGGTTTAATGGCCTTGAAGCGCACTTTGAAAGTCTAGGATTTCCTGGGGAGTCAATACAGTCAATACCTCAATCACATTTTTGGCCGCTAAGGAGCCCAATATACGGTATTTGCCTGAATTTTCATTTATATTGTATCAACTACTTATAATCTGCCTCTAGATTTGATGCTGCAAGAAAGTTACTAGAGTCAAATCATCCGAAGAAACTTGAAGAAAGGACACAGAGCCAATCATTAGCTTCTCCCTCCCACCTTTTCTCTTTTCTCTCTAGTACACATAAGCACACAGACCATGACCCAAGGTACAACAAGCGCTAGTGACACATTATTCAAGACTCTTTAAAAGGATCGCACATTTTTTTGGTTTAGAATTCCTGAGTCTGTACTTTCTATATTCCATCACTTTCAATTGTTGCAACACATATATTAAGCCAGGCGTGGTGGCATACACCTGAAATCCCATCATTCTGGGAAACTGAGATGGCAGGATTGCAAGCTGAAGCCCAATCTGAGCAACTCAATGATTTAGGGAGACACTGTCTCAAAATTAAAAATAAAAAACACCGGGGGATGTAGCTAAACACTAAGACCCTCCACTCAATTTCCAATTCATACTGCCCCCCAAATATTATAGGCTCTCTTAATTGTAGCATACCATGTGCAAGTACTGGTTCTTATTGAATAAAAATTATTCCCAACTTCACACAAGAAAATGGTCAAGTAACAACTGACAGTAAAAACAGGGGATACTTATACAAGGACAATTTTAGAGTTAAGGATTTACTGCAATTGGTCCAGCTGTTCAACTATACCTATAAATACTCAATTGTACTCTCTTTCTACCCAACCAGGCAGAGAAATTTGATTCATTTAAGACCTGATTGTGTCATATCTGTTTTTAGAAATGAAAAAAAGGAAAAAAGCTTTCCCCATCATCTGTATTCTCTTAATCAAGAAAACATCTTTCCATAAACCAAAGCATGTATCTTTTTGTATTTCCCTGACAAAACAAAGTGGAAAGTAAAGTAATTCTAGCTTTGAGTGTGTGTTCTGAGAAAGATGAGGAGAAAGGGTACTTAAAAGATACTGGGTCAACCAGTCAACAGCGTTTGGCACAAGAGTTCTCTAATACTAATATTATTAAACAAACAATTCAAAAAGTATACCGAATTGTTGCCTGAAGACTTGATTAATCTATAACCTCAGCACTGTAGTAGCTTGACAGGAAGATGGCAAGTTCAAGCCCAGGCTGAGCAACTTAGGGGCTTAACAAGATCCTGTCTCAAAATAAAAAATAAAAAGGGCAGGGGATGTAGCTCAGCGTGAAGGCTCTGGATTCAATCCCCAATACCACAGAACAAAACAAAATAAGACTCTTTGCAAGTACTAGTAAATATAAACTCTTTCAAGTATCTAAGTTAAAAAAAAAAGTGTATAGTATGAAATATACAAATGAAAATGATGTTTGTAGAACTTTGTCTGTGAGTCTATGAGTGGTGTTATCAATTCCTTCTTTGGGCTGTGGTTTTTCTAACTTTCCAAGTTTTGTTTTTGTTTTTTTTTTTTTTTTGTACCGGGAATCGAACTCAGGGCCTCATGCTTGCGAGGCAAACACTCTAAGCACTGAGCTAAATCCCCAGCCCTAACTTTCCAAGTTTTGTGCCATAAAAAATACTATTGAAACATATTTTAAGAGAATTATATTATGATAAGTTTATAGAAATGCCAGGAAAGTTACATGTAAGGATAGAAATATATAGAAATATTTTAACGGGAAACTTTTTCTGCACATACACATATATACGTACAAATGAATACATACTGTTTTTACATACATATGCAGTGCACTCTGTATACATGTACACATAAAAAAGTTTCTCATTAACAATACTTTAATATCTGTAAATGTATCAGTATAAATACAAATATGTTTCCCACAAGTGTTCCAGCATAATTATAAATCTAGATATAATGATTTATCTAATTTAAGAGTTTTTGTCCTTTATTAAAATCAAACTCAATTCTCAGTCTCTAGATTTTATTTTGAATATTTACCAAATTACTACCTCATAATTATTTTTTATTTACATACTGTATTCATTGTCATTTTTATTCTGTTTTAATATACCTGTCTTTTTTTGTTCTTCCTATTACGCTGAACTGATCATTTGAGCTGCTCCTGTTAATTACCTAAAGACATACACAGGAATGTGTTTTTCTTTTACTCATTCAGAATGGATGAAAGACACTGGTATTTCCTAATGTAAGCAAAGGATTGATGTGGAAAAGGGGAATTACAGTATAGAAGAAATTAGAATTAGAGAGGAAACCATAGGATAGAGGGGACAGATATGTGTACCTAAGACTGGGTGCGATGTAATCACAGAAGGTGGCTTGGGGAAGAAGTAGTAAGAAATGTTTCTCAAAATAGTGACTTCTGACATGATGCTAAGACTTTTGTTAAGCAAAATTAATAGGGGACCCATTATAATAAGTAGAACTTTCAATATTATTCTATCTTAACAGCTTCTAATGTATATTAATCCAATCTTATAGAAAGATGTCTCATAACAACTCTATGTTCCACAAAGGTAATTACTCATGTCCAAGTATTTAACTTTGCAGTCAGTGGCCAACACAAGACCATGAACAATTCAGCTGTAAATCTATTGTTTTTCTAATTCTGATTCTGTCCAAACATGAAAATATTTCAGTCTTAGGTAGGTTTCTTGTTTTAAGAAAACTTATCATGTTTACACATAGGCAGTAATTAAATTGTGCTCTTCAGTTTTACTTTGAAAGTTGATACCATAATTTAGTTTCAATTAAGTTCCCAGCTTATTCAGATAGTATTTAATTAGAAGGATGAGAAAGAACTGGAGGCTATCCTTTGTTCATCAACAAAAAAAGTGTTGTTTTTATAGCCAACTCAAAAAGGTGCTGTACAAATTACAAAAGAAAGCTTCTAAATTTAGCATAGAAATATCGTTTTGTAATTTGTTTAATGTTGTCTGTACTTTCCATTCACGTAAGAATAAGAAGCCTGAGCTCTATAATATGTTCTGAGATGGTGCAGAATTTAATTGTTGAAAAATTTCATAGCAGAAGATAAATGCTTGGGATGTAAGAAGTTGTTTTTATACTACGTTGTTATGCTTTTGCCTGAATTCAACAGATGGTTGCAAAGGCATCTCAAACGGGCTTAGATTTGCACCGACAGAAATTTTTTATGAGTAAAAGGAAGAAAATACCCTTCGCTGACTCTAAGTGTCAGAGACGTCTGGTGTTTAACCTCTGAATGAGGGCTTAACTAAGGTACAAGGAGAAAGAACCACAGAAAAGGCTTATCAGAAGCTATAAATTGTGTCAAGATAAATCTTTGACTGTGGTTGGCACCTTTACCCATCTGTTTGCATTACTTGAAAATGCTTTTGTAGGGAGAGTGACTTTGATGAATTAGATCCTTGGAAAAAAAGGCTGGCTTTTTTCCTCTGAAACAGCAATTTTCATATTAACACAAGTGGTAACCTATTTGAAGAGGACTGTATTACTTGGGAAAACAGAAACATAATTCAAATAAATTACCTAAAAATCCTTATCTGAAAATAAACTTTGTGAGATATCCTTACTTTAAAAGCATTTTCATCTTATTTTTCAAGTAGACTTGCCACATTTAGGGAGGGGAAAATAGAACACTGAATAATCTAAATATTAGGTAAACGAAAAATCAATTTTTAGCAGAAATGTGTCTTATGACATATTTTAGATATCATTAAACTAAAATATTATCATTTGTCTGAAATTAAACTATATCTGCCACTATTTTCATAGAGAAAATACTTTATTTTGTAATTAACTTATTTGAAATCAAAATACTATAATCTGATATATATTGTCTTTACATTTTTATTTCTCAATTTCATATGTAGAATGAAAATTATGTGAATACAGAAAGGAAGAGAATAAACATTTAAAAATTTTCTTCCAACATAGTTGGATGTATTCTACAGCTAATTCAATATGGGTGTATCATTCCATTAATGATAACTACGAAGTCGATGAAATTAATAACTATGAAGTCGATGAAAATATCATTCATTATAATACTTGTGTGTTGGGGCTGGGAATTTAGCTCAGAGTTTAGAGTAGCACAAGGCCCTGAGTTCGATCCCCAACACCAAAAAAAAAAAAAAAAAAAAAAAAAAAAAAAAAAAACCAAGAAACAACTTGTGTGTTTATTAAAACACTGGGTATGTTCTCTAAGTTATATGGAATAACAGCAAGTCTTTCGATGGATAACAGTGAAAAAATTTCCCAGACGAATTACAGCGTGTAAGAAATTTTACAATATTCATCTCAGTAATCCTTCCTTTGGAATAAATTCAATTCAGTGGAAGCCTCAGGGGTGCCCCCTATTCTAGGACATCAGTTTTGAGCACCCTGGAAGTGTAGGTACATGCCTCTCTATGAACCAGTCTAAGTTGGATTTGAGTTTTGTGTTTTGGAGTGTAGCCTCTTGGTAAGGAGGAATTAATAGTGTAAAACAGTCATAGATCAGACCCACAATGCTGCCCCCGTCAATTCTGTATCACTAATTCTTGGGCTAATCCAATTCATGTCACCACACTCCAGTGTGCTAGTTCCTGGAGACTTTCTTTTCTGTATCAGCCAAAAATATGATGGTCTAACAACAAAATTCACAAGAAATTATAATAATGAAGTTTCATTGGTTGTGACAGGTTTGTGGAATAATCGTTGAATGTGGTAAGATTAACCAAAAATTTTAACTGATTAGTTTTTTATTTCTCTATATAAACACAATAAATAACCCAGTTTGGAGTCCCAGAGAGAGAAGAGAAGGTGAAAGCTAAAAAATATTTAAAGAAAAAATGGCCCTAAATATGCCAAATTTGTCAGTAGATATAAACCTACAGATTTGATGACCTAAATAATCCCCAATAGGATAAAACAAAGAAACATTTTGTTAGTGTATGTTTGAGATAAATAATAGTGACATTCCTTTGGGGGACTTAGTACATGTATAAAGCATATCTCAATCATTTCTGATTCCTTTATCCTTCTCCATAGTTTCTCTCCCATTCTCTTCTTCATCTGTAACAAGTCTGTCTTTTTGTTTTCTACACTTTCTCCTTTATTTTATACTTTTATTTATGTTTTAAGTTTCTCATGTAAGGGAAACAATGTGATACTTATCTTTCTGTGTCTGACTTGTCTCACTTCACATTATGGTCTCAAGTTCTAACCATTTTCTACAAGTGACATAACTTCATGCTTCATTATGGCTGAATAGTATTTCACTGTGTACAAGGTTTGATCAAAACATGGTGTGCGTTTAAATAAAGAAAACTGCTATAGGAAAGGACACATTGTCATTAATATCCCTCAAAATATGCCCCATTGTTTTAATACACTTACCCTGTTGTTCTTGCTACTTGTTGAAGCAGTTCTGGAAGTCCTCTTTCGTGAGTGTCTTTATGAGGTTTGATAAAAAACACAGGGAGTAAAAAAAAAAAAAAACACAAAAACACAGGGAGTGCTGTGGCTGAGTACCATCCAAGGAAAGACAGCTCGTACAAATATCACGGTGTGCCCTCGTTCACCGTATTCACTGAATCTAGCACCATGGGGCTTCTGGCTCTTCCCCAGAGTCAAAATGTCTGTGAAAGGTAAACTATTTGAATTGATTCAGGACATAGAGGCAGCCACAACAGCCCAACTAAAGATACTCAAAAAGAAAACTTTCAGAACTGCTTCAGAAAGTGGCAAAAATGATGAGATCCATGTGATTAAAGCAAGAGGGGAATTTTGAGGAAGATTTATGATAATGTGTATTTTACTGTAATAATTTTTTAAATGTAAACATTCACTGTATCTTGTTATCACATCTTGCATATGTACCACATTTTCTTTATCCACTCATCTGTTGCCAGGCATCTAGTCTGTTTCCACAGCTTAACTATTCTAACGTGCACTGCAATAAACATGGTATATATATGAAACTATAGTATGATGTTTTTAATTCTTTCAGCAACATACCAGGAGAGGTAGAGCTGGGCCAAATGGAATTTTTTAGTTTTTGAGGTATCTCCATACTTATTTCCATAGTGATTGTACCAGTTTACATTCCCACCAACAATATAGAAGAATTCCCGTTTCCCTCACATCCTCATCGGCGTTTGTTTTCTGTAATCTTGATGATATCCATTCTTACTGGGGTAAGATGGACTCTCGGGGTGTTTTGATTTACATTTCCATAATGGATAATGATTTCAAACATTCTTCTCTGTATTTATTTTCAATTTGTACTTCTTTGGGGGAGTGTCTATTCAGTTCATTTGCCCATTTTTGGTCACATCATTTGTTTTCCAGGGTTTAAAGTTTTTGAATTTTTTATATATTCTAGATACTAGTCCTCTATCAGAAGTATAGCTAGCAAAACAATTTTCCCATTCTGTAGACTGTCTCTTCAAACTGTGGATTGTCTCCTATGCAGTACGGAAGCTGTTTAATTTGATATAATCCCATTTGTTGGTTCTTGACATTATTTCTTATCCTACTGAAGCTCAATTCAGGAAGTCTTTGCCTGTGCCTATAGCTTCAAGTGTTTTCCCTAAGTTATCTTCCAACAATTTTCAAAGTTTTCTGTTTTTATATACAGTCTTCATTCCATTTTGGCCTGACTTTAGTACATGGTGAAATGTATGCCCAGAGTTGTTTTAATTTGCATCTCTGAAATGACAAGTGATGTTGAACATTTTTTCGTATATATATTTACCATTTCTGCTTCATCTGAGAAGTGTCTATTCATTTCAGGTGCCCATTTTTGGATTAGGTCTTTTTATTTTGAGGGTCTGATTTTTTTTTTGAGTTCTTTATATATTCTAGGTAGTAGTCTTTTGTCTGAGGAGGAGCTGGCAAAAATTTTTCCCACTCTATGAGTTTTCTCTTCACTCTATTGGTGGTTTCTTTTGCTGTGCAAAAGCTTTTTAATAAGATGAAATCCAAATTGTTGATTCTTTGTGATATTTCTCATGCAATCTTGTTCATAAAGTCTTTGCCTATACCTATGTCTTCAAGAGTTCTACCTATTCTATCTCCCAGCAGATTTCATGTTTCTGTTTTAATTTTAGATATTGATCCATTTTGATTTTAGTTTAGTGCATGGTGAAAGATATTGGTCTAGTTTTAATTTTCAACATGTGGAAAGCCAGTTTTTCCAGCACCATTTATTAAAGAGGCTATCTTTCTTTCAATGAAGTTGTTTGGCACCTGTCAAAGATAAGGTGGCTGAGTGTGTTTGGAGCTGTTTCTACATCTTCCAATCTGTTCCACTGATCGTCAGATCTGGTTTTTTTTTGTTTTTTTTTTTTTTTTTTTTTTTTTTTTTTTTTTTGCCAGCACCATGCTTTCTTTCTTTTTTTTTTTTTTAAATCACAGTAGCTTTGTAATATAACTTTAAGTCAGGAATTATGATGCTTCCAGCTTTGCCTTTGTTGCCCAGAATTGCTTTTGCTACTCTAGGTCTCTTTTGATTCCAAATGAATTTTAGGATCATTTTCTCTAATTCTGTGAGGTATGCTATTGGTATTTTGATTGAGATTGCATTAAATCTGTATAACAATTTTGGAAATATGGCTGTTTTCTCTAAATTGGTTCTTTCTACCTAGAACAAGGGATATCTTTCCATTTTCTTATATCCTCTTCGATCTCCTTTTACAGAGTACTATAGTTTTCAATGTATATATCTCTTACTTCTTTTGTTAGATTGATTCTTAGGTTTTTTTTTCTTTTTGATGCTGTTGTGAAAGGTGTCATTTCCTTAACTTCTCTCTCAGTGAGTCTGTTATTTGCGTATAGGAATGCTACTGATTTTTGAGTGTTGACTTTGTATCCAGCTACACTACTGAATTTGGTTATGGTTATTAAATCTAGAAGTCTTTTGGTGAAGTTTTTGGGGTCTTATATGTAGAGTCATCTGCAAATAATGATAATTTAACTTCTTTTCCTATCTTTATTCCTTTTATTTCTTTCTCTTGTCTAATTGTTCTGGCTAGTTTCTAGAACTATATGGCTAGTTTCTAGAACTAATTGCTCTGGCTAATTTCTAGAACTATATTGAATAAGAGTGGTGACAGTGGACATCTTTGTCTTGTTCCTGATTTTAGAGTGAAAGCTATCAGTTTTTGTCCATTTAGTATGATGTTGGCTGTTGGTTTGTCATAGATGGCTTTTAGCAGATTGAGTGCAGAAAGAAAGAAGAAAAGAGAAGAAAATGTAAATGCAAAGTGTAAGAGGCTACATGAAGACTGGGTCCAATTAATGAGCTAGCAGTAATCCAATTAGAAGACTCAAGAAGCAACACTAGGTGAGCAAGAGCCTGACAAATCAATGCAAATCACTGTAGATGTTAAAACAATAATTAACACTCATGCACAGTTGCATGTACACATGCACCCCACACACATACTGTGAGAATGAGGAGGACTGAGGAGCCACACAACCTGCCGAGTCTGCTGCTTGCACTGTCTGCAGACAGTTCTGGAGGTTGAGCTGGGGCTCTGCCAGTTTAGATGGGAAGTATATTTCTTCTGTTGCCATGAAGGGATATTTTGGGTGAGCAGCTACCTCTTTTGGTGTACTTGGGGCTGTGGTTGTGTCTCCTTATGAAAGTTTTCACATGTTTTTTCCTGGATGCTAGGGTTAGCTCCTAACACTGCTTTGAAAGAAGACAGTAACTACTGGTAACATCAATATTTGAGAAGTTAACTATAAACTATTAGGTATTTGAGACCTTATTTTAAAATTTGTCTACTATTTCACTACTCCAGGAAAGGTCAAGGAAAGAGTTATAACATAGCAAGCTAAAGAAAATTAAATATTGATGACATTTAGATTAATATTAATAGTGCATATTGAGAAGAGCGGAAAAGACATAAAGCAGAAAGACAAAATGGATAAAGAAATACAAAAAGGAGGAGCGAGCAGAGAGATAGAAGATACGTGTAGGGATGTAGGGAAAGTGGGAGAAAGAAAGGTGTACAGCCAATGATGAGGGAGAGATAAGGGGACTGCATCAAATGATTGAAATGACTGTCAAAGACAGTTCGATGTCTTTAAGGAGCAACCTTTGGTATGGCAATCTATGACTAAACAACTTAGGATGTTGTGGTGCTAAAGCAGAAAACAGATATAAATAGCTAAATATTGATACACATATATAAAAAACCAAACTTAATTATATTCAACAATATACAGATAGACAATAAAAAAGAAGAAAAAAGAGCACATACACATATACAGATATAGAGATAGGGAGAGAGATGATTTATAGGTAGATAGACAGATAGATAGATAGCTAGCTAGATAGATAGATAGATAGATAGATAGATAGATAGATAGATAGACAGACAGACAGACAGATAGATCGTCCTGCTGTGCTGGTCAGAATGAATATCCCTGAGCAACTTGTCCTCGCTGCTGCCTTCAGGTCAATGTATCCAGGAGTCTGCAGCCTTCTCAGGGACTTTGGAGTGGAGTTCGCATAACCCCCCACCTCATCTTCCTCCAGCCCCCGTACCACTGATTTGGAGTTCTTTCTTCACCCCCGATGCACTCACAAGCCAGCAGCCTCGGTTTGGGGGATTTCTGTAGGGCCTGCAGTTCCCACCGTGCATGATGCTGAGGTGGGGTGTGTTCCAAATGTTGGGGGAGCCAGCAAAATTCCTACCCAGGACTGTAGGACTATCTACCACCATGCCCATTGCTCACCATTTCTGGGTCTGCCTCAGTCCCCCAAGTCTCCCTCCCAGCCACAGTCGCCTCAGTGCCCACACCATGGAAGCACAGCACCATGAAGCACTGTGCTGTGTGGTCCGTGAGATCAGTTTCTAATGCCGCTCCATTCCTCTGTACTCCTGTCTGGCTCCCAATTCCCAAAGCGACTGGGATCAGGAACAACCTGCCTTGTGGTAAACACTTCAGTCTCCAGGTGCCCTGGTCCCAGCGGGAATGTCACAGCGTTCAGCCTGTCCTGTAGTCTGTGGGTGGCGAGGGCGAGCCCTAAACCAGCAGCCACCTCCAGGGCTTCTGCGCCGGGCGCTGGAGCACTTTACAACGTGTCACACTCTCCAGACCTGCAAGCAGCCCCGAGGTCGGGCGGCAGTTTCCGTTATTACTCTAGCTTCTCCTCCATCTGAACTCACCTGTTTGCTCTCTTGTTTAGCTTGTATTTCCCTGGGGGTTCCGTTGCTTTCCCCATGCAGCCATGTAACTCCTACCTGGATCAGCACCTTAGCCACCTGTGAGTACCCTTTCCTCCACTCTGCCGTGAAGAAATCAAGAAACATCCACGCAAACACCACATAATTAAACTTCTCAACACCGAATACACTCTTTAAAAAATCCACTTATATAAGGATGATGAATTACCTACAGAAGAGCACCCATGTGAATGATAATGTATTTCTCATCAGAAAAAAGGAAAGCTATAAGCCTTTTTTAAGTGACAGCAGTGGTAATTGCAACCCAGTAAGCAAATTATAGAGTTCAAAATAAAAGACACACAATAAGAAAAAGGTGGGGGGGTTGTTGTAATCCAGCATGGACAGTGTGTTTAAAAGTGTACCTTGATTTAGTACAATTGTTTTAAGTGTTTTATGGTTTTTGGCCCCCTCAAAAAGTAATGGGTGGAAAGTGGAAAAAAGAATTGAGATGTGTTATGTACATGTGCCAATTTCCTATAATGAATGTAATCATTGTGTACTGCAAATATGTACTAATAAAATAAAAATATTTTAAAAAGACAGAATGGATTGAAATGATACTCGAGTTCAAAGCGAATCAGAAGAGGAGGTGGCCAGCTCTGGAGGCGGGCAGGCCTGAGCTTGAGTCTGCCTTGGCGTTGTTCTCTGAGGTCCCTCTCGCCATGTATGGTGCCATTGACGGTGGCAGAGCAGGAAACAGAAACATTTAGGTGGTCATTATCCATCCTACCACACCAGCGCATCACCATTAAACAGACAACAAAGACAAAGGGAAGCAAGGAAAGGAGAAAGAGGGAAACAGTGAAGGACATTCTGCATCACAAGGAGAGCAAATCCAACACAGATCTTGCCAGAATGCGTAGAAAGAAGCAGTCCATCATCGTAACCAAATGAACGTCATGCCCCTTAGAAGATGTAATTTGCTGACATAAGAAAAGGGGAGAATGCAACCCAGGTAACACGAAGGCTGTGCCATTTGAGATTACCACAATCAAGAAGAGTGAGTGTTGCTTGGGGAAGAATTTTTGAAGGCCACCACTGCAGAGATTCAGAATAGAATAGAAAATAGCAAACTCCTGTTTGGGGCAGCTCAAGGGACTCCCAGAAAAGGAAGAGGGAGCCCTTTCTCTAATCCTGCTCCTGTCGGCTCCGGCTCACAATCCTCCCTGGCGACTGCTCACATCGGAGAGTTCAGCGGAGGAGAGTGCCACCCTCTGTTTGACTTCCGCAATGACAGCCCCCGCGGGATGCTGAGAAGGAGGCTGCAGGGGAGGAGGCTGTGCCCTGTGCTCGGCCGTGCCCATGCTGGGCTGATTGCAACCTATTTTAAGATCTATAAAGGGTTATAAAATCAGTGACTACATTTACATTCTACAGACAATTTCCATATAAAGGGTTCATTCCTTCTTATACGGCCAGGCAGATAAAACCTTTGAAGTTTAACAAAAATAGTTAATAGCATGTTAATTTACTCACTGGAAATCCTGGCTACAAATTATTTTGAGGAAACTTATGTTTCTACTAGAGAAACAGTGTTAATTATTCATAATACATAGATATCTGATTTGAGCTATCTTGTCATGTCATTAAATTAATCATGAATATGCATTTGTGAAACATTTTCATCATATCTTATGATTTACAGATGCTTCTGCAAATGTCTATAATGCAGACTTTCATTAACTTTGCTCAGCTAAATGTATTTTCAAAAAAGAAGTCTTAAAAAGACCATGAGATGTAAGCAAAATGACTAAACTGAACTTTAACGTGGAGATTTGTTTAATAAAAATTATGAGAAAAATATTCATGAAGCACAAAATGAGACAGTAATTATTCAAATAAAACAGGAAGATTTTCTATTTTTGTATACAAATGACAAAAAGAAAAGGAATATTTTTCTTTTCGATATAAACAGTAGTATAGCTGCTAGAAACGGAAAAAAGAGGTATTTCTATTTAATGCAAGAAATGTCACATTTGTTAATAGAATAAGAGTAGGTATTGGATAGATAGAATTCACCAAGAGAGCTACACATTTCATTAACTTGATGCCACTGTATTTGGAAAATGGACACGAATAAATAACTACAACATATATCAAACCAATTCGCTATAATTTAAAGCATGTGGTTTTGATAACATGTCATTCATGCAAATCAAATATATTTGCAGGAGCCAAAATGAAAGAGAGGGAACACAACACAGATGAAATTTTTCAAAATATTGTTTTAGTGAAAATCCAAAAGTACATGTGTTATACACCCTTGTTTTCATCATTCCTCAATCAAATGTTTATCAAAAACCTATTCTGTGAGTAATTACTAGATGACTAGATATTTTTTTAGCTGCTGCTCATTGCATTCACACAGTGCTCCCAGGGGGAATGTTCTCTCCAGATCATTCTTAGGCAAAACTATGAGCTATGTTACACCGGAAGCTTGCAAATGTTGTATCTCACTACACAGACACCCACATCCAGGTATCTCTTTTTGTCTCCTCCCACTTAGGTTGGGCCACAGGCTTAGGAGATTTCCTAATGGCACTTACTAAACCCAGTATTTGAATCTTTACCCTATTTTTTCCAGGGTCTTCTTATGTCACTGGCTTGTTAACTGGGAAGATTAATTCCAGCTGTGAGGTGGTAAGGACCGATAACACCATGCTTGTTAAATTGTAGTCTGTGCTGGGAGAGAAGCCAAATCCACAGGATGAATATGGAACATTAGCATTTGTTTTAATAAGCTCTCTCAAAATACTTTTGTATACATAGTCTCCATTGTTGCCTCAGAAAATCCTCTTTAGGGACTATGGTATAGTGCCCTGAAAACATGAATTTAAATTGTATTAAACATAATATGGTGATATTTGTCTTAGAAATACTTAGCTGGCATAAGCTAAGAACCACAAATTGTTCCAAGAAATTATACAATTCTTTAGTATACAATTATTTTTTTAAAAAAATAAGTCATTGTATGATAATGTATAAGCTATGAAAGAGTTTTGCTTTTTTAAATAACAGGAATAACTATCGGAGTTAATTTATATGCAGCCTATTGAGTGGCTAGTCAAAATCTCACTCAGAACAGAGAAATACTAGAAAATAATGTTCAATGAAAATTGATTAACAATTATTATAATTATTTCTATCTCATAAACCTATTTTGCAGAATTATTGTGTTCTGGGAGTACAGAAGTTTTTTTTTTTTTTTTAATTTGGCAGGAAACAATAAACAATTAACTTTTCTTCACATTGCAACGAGAAAAAAGCCCTCAGATCCAAATGTGGGCAATTTTGGGCCATCTAAATGACCCATTTAGTCATAGCACACTTCATTAAGTACATTGGGGCATATTAAAATGGACTGAGCAAGTAAATCAACTGAAAAGAAGCTGACTTGCTAGTACAGTTTGGCATAGCTTTAGTAAGTGTAGGAATTTTCTCAAATTTTTAGAGTTCTACTTCATTTAATGGAACTTCAAACAATCCAAATATGAAAATTTTACTAAAGTTAGATTTTACATTATTTACGAGAAAAGGATATGCTAAAAAAAATCAACAGATGCAGTGTTTGAAGGTGTTTATTTGCAACTGTTTTCAAATACTATAGTAGTAAATATTGCTATAAAAGCGATGTTATTTTTACTCTTATTAGTACATGTTTGCAGTACATAATGATTACATCCACTGAAGGGAATTGGTACATGTACTTAACACATTTCGATTCTTTTTTCTCTTCCCTCTATGCCCCCTTTTATTTTTCCAGCATCAGATTCATTTATCTTCTAAGATCTTATAATGTTAATTATCATACATACAGACTGAAAACCAGGCTAATAGGCCAAGGAACATGTGAAACATGTAAGATAATTGCACTGATGTGTTCATGAGAGATGTGGCCCTATTCTATTCATTTGAGCAAAGTCAGCAAGGCCTCTGCTTGGCAGAGCTTTGCCCTCAGTTTGAAGAACTAAATGTACTTAGAAATGAAATTGGAAATTAAAAAAATAAGAAAATTTTCAATCGTGTTTGGTTCATTATTTCCAAAATGTGGGTGTCCACTTATCGAGGCCACCCTAGGAAACACAGCAGCAGCCTAGCGTGAAGCTCTGTGGCTACATCATTAATTTATAAAATAGGTGTTAGCCCTACTTCTCTCATTCAAATGTCACGCTAATATGTTCAAATTTACCAACATTTAATAAGGGGGACTTGGTCTACAACATATATGAAAGTGATAAATTAGTGATTCTTAATGTTAGACACACTCAGGCACAGCAGAAAAAAAAGAAGAATCCAGGAGAGGACAAGTTTTTGTTGTATCGGTTTGGAGTTTGGGGTTGTGTTTTAGTGCTGGCTGCTATTTCTCTGTTTACTATTTTTGGCAGTGCATGTGGTTTCCTTCCAGGCATGTGGCACTTTGTTCAAAAAGTCATCTTCGCAATGCCAGCTTTCGTAGGACCCAGGTGCTTAGTCGTAATGGATTTAGATGAACAACTAGCATTTCTATGGTAGCAACATGACTTTATTTGTAGGCTTTTCCTCTGCTAGAGTTCTACTTCAGTGTTTATTCTTTATATTACCCCTAATTTATCAGAAGTGATAGAGGAAAATATTTAGTGAACTCATGTTATCCAAGAAAAATAGGGGAAGGAAAGAAAAAAATTGAGAAGGTAGAATTTATTATTGTTGGTATTATAATGGACGCCTCACGTCCACCTGCAGAGAAGCCAACGATGAAGAACAGAAGGAAGGGAGCTCAGAGGGGCTTCTGGTAATTTTCTTTCTAGATCTATCTACTGGATACATACCTTGGTGTGGCAATCCATCAAACTGGACACAGTTGATATATTTCACTAAAATACCTTAAAATGGTGCAACAGGGGAATATACATTATACTCCACCCGTTTTCAAGTTTACCTGGATGAAGCGACTTGAAAGTGACTTCAGGCACCCATCAATTTCTTAGTCAAATACAGTCGTTCCTTATCAAAGGAAGTCACGCAGGACTGATGAAGTTGGGCTTCAGTTCTGGCCTCTAGGCCTTTAACAACTGAGGGCTCTTAGGCAAGTGGCTTCACTTCTGCCAAGGCTCAGTCTTCTGCTTTGGAAACTGTTACAGGCTCTTTTGATGAGATACAAATTCCTGTCTCGTTTTTCTGCAGCATGATGGACATTTGGTCTGATGTTTTCTGGACTTTTTGCTGCAAGACTAATCAACTCTCTTCCTTGGGTTTCCAGATCCATTGTAAGAAAACCTCCAACGAGTCTTTGTTGAAAAGAACCACACTGGTCCCTCTTGAAAACCAAGCTGCAATTTTAGCCTTGTTGGCTCGGGGGAGGACACCTGGTGCTTGCTGAGAAAGAGGGAAGAGAGCTGGAGTCCTGCGTCTACAGGGGTGGAGAGAAGCAGGCTCTGTCATCAGCTGAGTGCTGGCCACACTCCTGAGTTCTCAGTTGTCTACAAAATCTCCAGTCAGACTGTAGCGTCTCCGGGAATTTAGGGCAGTTTCTCAACCTGGACCCTACTGATGTATTGGGCTGGGTGACTGTTATCAGAGCTGTCCTGTGCAATGTAAAACATTGAGCACTCTCACTGCCCTCTCCTTACTAGAATCTGTTAGCACCTTTTTGCTTAAATTAAACTGCTGTTTTGGGCACAGACAGAACAGAGAAAATAAATGTCAGAAGCTGCAAAGCCACTCCGACTTTGACCGGGTCTCAAAAATCGTACAATGAGCGTATGAAACAATCTTCATACCAACTAAGCAAACTCAGCTTCTCAAGACTGTGTACATCTGGATTTTATAAACCTCGTATCGAACCCAAGTATTCTGGGGTGGGAGACGACTGATAATGTCTCTTTCTGAAACCCAGGTAGGTGGGAATTAAGCCTGACTTGATTCGATTTGATATTAAAAACTAAAGAAATCTAACAGGTATTTTATGTGTCATGATGTAAATTTGTATCTGTTACATGTATTTAAAGAAATCTTATTAATGTCCCTAACATATAGCAAATACCCAATAAATGTTCAGTGTGCTAATGTCACGCCTACTTTATACCTGATGAAAGTCACAAAGAAACCAAGCAAGCTTTTCAAGAAACAAAACTGAGTAATAAAACAAACTGGAGATCAAAATAAACTACTCTTTATGTTCTTATTCTGCATAACACTGTTGCCTTTGCTAATGGTGAATTTTTATTAGAATGTCTAAAAAGTTCTACTGTATCTCCTCTCAGTCAATTTAGAAATATGGCATCTATTATATTCCGAACACCCTTCTTATTCATGTCAGGATACAAGAGTAATATATAATCTAGTTTAACTTGTGATAGTTTGTGTTTTCCTTCTTCCTTCTTCCCTTCCTTTCCCTTCCCCTCCCTTCCCTTCCCTTCATTTTCCTTCCCTCCCCCCTCCCTTCTTATTCATTTCAGGATACAAGAGTAATACATATCACTCTCATTCTGCCCTACCAACCTCTCTTGATACCTTGACCAAATGTAAGAACCAAACAAGATGGAAGTGTTAAGTATTAGCCTTATACATTGTTGGCAGAAATGTAAACTAATACAACCACTATGGAAATAAATAGACATTCCCCAAAAAAAACTCAAGAGAGAAATTCCTTTCACCCCAGCCATCCTCCGTCTAGAAGTCTTCCCCAATAGAGTTAAAGACATCATATTACAGTGACACAAGCATACCCATGTGTATAGCAGCACAACTCATAATAGCTAAATCTTGGAACTGATCTACATGCGCATTAATAGATGACTGGATAAAAAATGTAACATTTATATACAAAGTAATACTACTTTGCTATAAAAAAGGGAGGATAAATTCGAGGCATTTGCAAGAAAATGGATGCACCTTGAGACCATAATGTTAAGTAAAATAAATTGGATGCACAGTTTACATATTGTATGGTTTCTCTTATATGAAAAACTGAAAGTTTAAATAATTTAAAGAGCACAAAAAAAGATAGATAATAGGAAACAGAGAGAGATCTTTTGCAAATGAAAAGGGGACTAAAAGACAGAGGGAGAGAGAAGGGAGGGGAATGAGTGCAGAAGTAAAAAGAGTTGTGATGTGTTATGTGCATGTACTGGTTCCCCACGATGAATGTAATCATTATGCACTATGCAAACATGTACTAATAAAAATTCTAAAAATAATAAAAAATAAATGAGAGATATGGACTGCAAGTGAGAAGCCTATTCTGAAAAAGAAATCCTAAAATAAATCAGGATAGTTAAGAAGACATCACAGAGTTTAAGTTCAAACTTCAAAAATAGCTAGAATAAGTGAAAAATTTCAGGAAAGGGTTAGAGATCAGTAAGGTAATGTATGCGTTTCCATCATAGAAAGGGCAAAAATCCAGCCTGAATTGTCATCTCCAGCCACCTTATGGCCCGTGTGTCCCCTTGCTCTGTGCACACACACAGACCTTCAATCCTGCAAGTCTTCTGTGTCAACTTCATCAGACCCCACTGGAGACGCGGCCTTGGTCCCTGCTGCTCGCCTCCCTGCACTCACTCTCCTCACTCTGGCCCACTTCACTTGCACATTCCGATCTTTCCTTCAAATTCAAAACTCAAATTGACCTCCTATCTCATAGGAGCAAATCAGCAGCTTCTCTGCTCCCAATTCCATCATGGCATTCACAACATTATTTGGTGATTTATGCTTATAACCCAACCCCGGCCCATGTCTCAGCTACAGAATCTCTATCAAGTAAGTGAGTACTCATCCAGTTAACAAATTTCTACATAAAGTGAGTGAAGCAGTGTATTCATATCCTAAAAATAGCTTAGGACAGGACCTATTTTCCACATCTTTTCTGACACTTTTTATTGCCAGATTTTTTATTTTGCAAAGGGGTAAAAATAATTGATATATGTGTGTGTGTGTGTGTGCGTATCTATCTATCTCTATATATATGACTGAATTCATTTGGAGAGGACTGAACATTTTCAAGAACTGAATATTGCCGTTTATGACTGTCGTATGGTTCTAGTTTTTTTAGCTCTATTTATATCACTGAATAAATTTTATTATTTTCTCCATAAACATCTTACATTTTAAAATTTTATTGTTACTGGAACCAAGCATTTTATATTTTTGTGACTATTGTAAACGGGCTCTTATTTTCTGTTTTAATTTTTAATTTCTTGTCCATGAAGATTAGGAAAAGCTGATTTTTTCATGGGGAATTTTCTCTGCCAGCTTGCTCAGTTCTTTTATTAGTATGTTTATTTGATTCTTTAAATGTTCTAGAAAGACCATCAGATAATTTCTTTTCAATCTTCAGCCATTTGCTTTTTTTTATTTTAGCTTAAATCTCTAGTTTAAATTCAATAATAGCAATTATAATTATTCTGCTTTAACTTACATTTTATGATTTATATGAGGAGGTCCTCCCAAAGCCTCATGCCATCAGAGGCAGGACTTTCGGGGAGGTGATTGGATTTGGGGGCTTATAGTTGGCTTGCTTTTAGGAGGTCATGCCGGAAGAGGCAGGTGACTGGGGAGTGACCTGGAAGGGTATATAGTATTTCTCTTCTTGGCTCTTCCCTTCTCTCTTTGCTTCCTGGCTGCCAGGGTGTGAGAAGGTTTTGCTTTGTTCTTTTTTTTGGTCATGTTTGTCTTTTCCACTATTCCCCTCTGCCATGCTGTTTCTTCTTTGGAGCCAGTGGAACATGGACTGAAAAGTTAGCCAAAATAACCTCCTTTAAATTGCAGATGTTTGGTATTGTGTCTTAGCAATGAAGAAAGTGAATAAGACATGGCATTGGTGAACATGTTTCTAAAATTTCATGATTAAATATAATGATTACATAATGATGATTTTATGAGATGATTTCAGTGCATTAAGAAAGTATTCTTCTTTCTCAGTTAGAGCTGTCATCCTGGATGGATGTTAGATTTTGTAAAAGTATTTATCAGCATCCACTAAAACAAACATAATTTCTCCTAGAGTATATTAACAAAGAGAATGACTTTGAAAGAATGTCTTATGATGGCCCGTCTTTACTGTACGTGGATAACCCTGTAACACAATGTTTCAGTTTGGAATTGCATTCAACTACTAAGAGGACAGACTTGGCCACTGTAGTTCAAGTACACAAAAGCTGGTACTCCCAAAATAATTGGATGCCTAGTGTAAAACCGTTTCAGCAGTCTGAGCACATAGAAGAAAGTTTTTATTTTCTCTTGGTTCTTCCACATAGTCCTAAGTTTACCACTAGAGCTCCAGCCATCATGTCCTCATTGAAGGCAGGAAAAATGGATAAAAGGGCAGTAGGGAAACTATACTTTCCCAGAAATCACAACCCACAGTTAATTCTTGCTTTTCTTTAGTCATCCAACCTCCAAAATGTTGAGGGGAAAATATTTTTTAATCTGTTCGTGTTAGTAACTAGATCGAAATTAGAATTATGGTACTAGAGAAGAGAAACGATTAGTAGGTAGTTAAGAGTCCTCCCTATCATGATACACTGTTCTTCTATCACGTGGCTTGATTCAATGACTGATACTTACTTTATAATTTTTCACTGTTATTGGTACAGTAAGTATCAATTTAAAGTCCATTCGGATTTCACTGGTTATGTAAGCACTTCTTTGTGTGGGGAGAGGGAAGGGCAGAGCTTTATGCAATTCTATTCTATGTGTAGCTTTCAGTAACCGCCATGTAATCACAATACTTAATTTGACCATCTCCCCAGGACTTCTCTATTCTTCTACTATGTAACCATGCTGACTCCTGCTTCCCTATCTTAACCCTCAGTAATCACTAACCTGTCCTCCGTGTCTGTAATTATGTAATTTCACAAATTTGATATGAATGAAATCATGCCATTTATTTGTGATTGGCTCCCTCAGTCAGTATAATTTCCTCTGGGTTCATACAATCTTTTGCACACTTCAATAGTTGACTTCTTTTCCCACCTGAGAAGCATTCTATGGTGTGGGTGTACTACTGTGTTTCATTAACCATTCATATTAGTCAGCTTTTGCTGCTGGGAGAAAATGCCTATAAACAGCTCCAAGGAAGAAGTGTTTATTTTGGTTCACAGCTTCAGAGATTTCAGTGTACAGCTCCAAGGCAGAAATATCATCACAGGTGAGGGTGGTGGAGGGAAGCTGCTCAAATTGTGGCATTCAAGAAGCAGAAATTGAGGAAAGAGCCAGATGACCTACTACTTCCAACTAGGGCCCCACCTCCTAAAAGCTCTGTAGGCTAGGAACGAGGGCCATGCATTTGATAAGGTCAGTGCCTTCACAATCCAGTCACCTCTCCAGTAGTCTCTTAATACAGTCAGGTTGAGAATCAAGATTAACCAGCATTATATTCACTCACTGAAGAACATTTGGGTATTTTCTAGTCCTTGGCTACAATAATAACACTGCCATGAATATTCATGTACGTGTTACTGTGCAAAAGTAAGTTTCCATTTCTTTGGCTTATTTGCACAAGACTACAAGTGCTGGGTCATATGGTAAGTCCATTTTTAGTTTTGAAGGGAACTGAAAGACTATTTTCCAGAGTGTTTGTAGCACTTTATATTCTCACCAGTGACGTATGAATAATCAGGTTTTCCCATGTCCTTATCGATATTTGGTTATCAGTGCTCCTTTTATTTGGGCTTCCTTATGGTTATTTACTGATATCCCACTGTGGTTTTAATTTTTATTTACCTAGTGATTGATGATGTTGAACATATTTCTTGTGTTTTTTTCCACCTGCACACCCACTGTTATGGTCTGTATCTAGATGTCCCACCAAAGCCTCACATGATCTACAGTGTGATTACGCCACCGATTGGTTTGGCATAGTGCTGCTGGGATCAAGGATGTGACACTAGGATAAAGGGAGAGAGTGCCACCCATCCAAAGGAGGGTAGCCCAGATAAGATATAAGGGACAGAAAGATGCTTGTCTACCACCCCTTGCTTGCACTTCTTGCTTGCTTTGCTGCCCTCTGCCTGTCTGCCATGCCACCCTGCCTTGGGTCCAGCCGATTGTGGACTGAAACCTTTACAAACTGTGAGCCAAATAAACCTTTCTTTTCTTCATTTTGGGTGTTGGGTATTTTGTTCCACCAAGGAGAAAAGTAACTAAGACACCCATTTTGGAGAAATATCAGCTCAATTTTTTTTGCCTAGTTTCTACTTTAGTTTTTGACGTTTTAAATTGAAATATGAGAATTCTTTATAAACTCCTCCTATAAGTCTTTTTTCAGATGTGTGATGTCCAAATATTTTCCACACTGACTTACTTTGTTATTCTCTTAGCAGTGTTCTATAGAGAAAGGATTTAACTTTGATGAGGTCCAACTTACTAATTTTTTGTTTTACAGACCATGTTTCTTGGTGTCAAATCTAAAATTATTTGCTAGATGTCAGTAAGAATAACTCAGTAAGGACTTTCATCATCTATCTCCATAAATACACTACCAAAAATTATAAAAATCAACACTTTGACCATAGAAAATAGCCAAAGATATTCAGCAAACCAGAGATTGTCCTTCAGTTAAATTGGCTGAATTTTAGTAAGAACATGTGAGCATTGTACTATGTAACTTACCCAGTCCTGTGACCTATTCATCAGCCCCATAGCAGCCTTGAGAAGCAGTTATTAAATCATGGTAAATAGTCTTACATAGGGATTATGCAAAAACCTTTCAGTCTACTAAGGAGAAAGAACAGGGCTGGACCTCTTCCAGTGTCTAATTTCCAAATAACTGTCATTTTTGACCCACCTGGCAAGTACCTGAGCAATCACACTAGGTAAGCTTGTCATTATTTGACCTGACACAGTGCTTACCCAGTATTTCAGCCTTTTTCCTGAAGATGTTTGTCAAAATCCATCAGTCATAATTATTAAGCATCCCAGATGCGTGAGGTGGCAATGACAATTACGATAAACAATAAGCAGATCCAAAATCTGGAAAGGCAAAGTTTGGGAACAAGATTTGCATAGGTGCCTGAAAACCTTTGACATATTCCTAGTAATCTGGAATGTGCATGTGCACTCACGGGTCTGTCGACGTGACCACGAAAGACCAGAGTTGGCTCAAAGCTCTCATTGCTCTACAAAATTAAAGGTCTGTAGAAGGAGTAAAGGTGAGGTAGAACACGGAGTCAAAATAAGGTGGACGGCCTTCCTGGACAATGAAATCACACCCTCCGTATCATACTGAGACCTTGGGAGAAATTCAGGAGAATTCCTACTCCTATTAAAAAAAAAAAATCTCTGCTACTCATTATTTAACTTAACTATTAACAAACTAACTGAGCAGACTTCAGAGCACACACATGAAAAAGAATATACTAAGCGTCAAATAATTTAACAGACAAATAGCAACAATGAAAATAATAGCAACAACAAACAATGACAGTGGAATTATTTTAAATGCCAACAGAGAAACAAGAAAGTATTACCCGTACTCAGGGGGGAAAAGCAAGTGATAGAAACTCCCCAAGAACGTCACAACATTGGACTTGCGAGACAAAGACTTAAATGGACTATTTTAAATGAATTCAAAAACAAAGGGAAACTATATCTGAAGTACAAAGGGAAATATGCGTCTTTGTACGTTCTGTACATTTTTACTTTATTTCAGATTATGTATATATATATGAAAATGGATATTGAAGTGGAAGATTCTGTGCACCTTTTTTCCTCAGATATTGCAAGTTCTGTAGCAATTAAGACGAAGAACTAATTATTCAAATTCCTCTTGGAATCAAGAGCTGAAGTCATTCTTTAGTTTTATTTAGACTAGTTTCTCCTTTTATGTTCCCAACACCCAATCTCTGACCTACCTGCCTTTCCTACCTTTTCGGTATAGTCACTGTTGGAAGTGGAGAAGGTAGTTGGACTTTCACCTTTGAATTCAACTCAGCCCGGACCTTACAAGCCAATCGCCACATGGACACGTAAGCTTAAGCGATTTTCTTCTGCTCCAAATACCTTTTGCACTTCTGGTTGGTTGGTTTGTTTGCTGTTTTGTTTACTGGCTTGTTTTTTTGTTTTTGATTTTGGTGTTTGCAGTTTGCGAAGGGGGATACTTGTGTTGTGAAAGAAATTGTTGGATTGTTCAATTTCTTTGGGGGTTTCGGGCTTGTCCAGACTTTGACATACTGTATACCCCCAAGCCAGTTGATTTCTCATTCCAGCTGTCTCTCCCCCAAAGAGGGCAAGTTGGGCCTCCACTATCTGAATTCGGACCATGTGTTCACCTCCAGCTGTAGAACCTGCCTGAGTGCCACATGCACCTGTGAAAGGCTTACTTTATCACCTGTGAGTGGGTCTTGCTGTCAGTATCACTAAGAAAGCAAAAGTGTATTACAGCTGTTTTGCCATTTTACATGATAATCAGATGAAAAGTCTCAATTTGCTTATTATTTATCTTTTTGTTTTCTAATCAAATACATTTCAGTCTGCATTTTTTTCTCAGTGAAAATAGGCATTCAGGTATCATTTGTTTCTCAAAATTAACAATTTCTAATGTGATGCTGTCTTTAACCCATAATTTTCCAGGTGTTTTGGACAGCATTGTTATGGGGTAGATGTTCAACTTTTATCTTATTATGTACTTTTATATATATATATATATATATATATCGCACTTTTGTCAGGACATAGGTTGCTTATTGTTTCTTAAGTGTTAGAATTTATTCGAGCTTTTTATTGTGCTATTACCCATTTACTTTTACCTTTTACAGTTCTTAAATATTTAAAAATAACATCTCCAAATAATTCCATACATATAAATTTTAGGTGAAGCTCATTATTTATATTTAAAACTTCTAGTGTTTTACTTTGCTTATGTCCATCAGTTTGAGATTTTAAAATCTCTCAGTACAGCTAGACTTGTCAGCTTTTCATGGCATGTTTTCAGGTTAGTTATGTTGTAAGAATCATGACCAATACATAATTTTGAAAAGTGTTCGTTTTATCAAAAGGAAATACCTTGCTCCAATCTTTTTAATGCTCTGTGTCTTGAATTCTGGCTGCCTAAATGGAGTTCTCTCATTTTCTTTTTGTTAGCATTTGCTAGGGTTTCTTTTCCTACTTCTTTCTTTTCCATAATCCCGTGTCACTTTGCTTTAGCCATGTGTCTCGTAAATAAAATATAGCAAATCCAATTCATTGTCATTTTTAATTTATTTGAACTTATTCCTGGCATTTTAGTTGATGTTTCATATTTATGATGCTGTTTTTATTCTTAAAAAACTGTTTTTATTATTTGCCCGATTACGTTTTCTTTGTTCTATTTTCTTCTCTGTGTGAATAGAAGTCTTATGGTCTCCTTTTAGTTATTTGCTTTAATCTTTATTATAAATAAGGGATTGGATTTTTTTAAGCATGTAGATTTGATCTGTTCTTAGTTTCTTCATGTGCTTAGCCTGCCATCTTGAAGCCAGATGTCTTTCCCAGATATGTGACGTTATACCTCACTGAATTTTTTAGGGAGATGCATTTTATTCAGATGTCAGCATGCCTGCCTTTGAGATGTCTCTTCTCCAACTGTGCGTTTCAGTTCCCCGTGCTTTGCTGAGTTCATAGTTTGGTTGCCAACCTAGTGAAAATGGCAGGGTGATAGCTGGAAAGGTCTTACTGAGCTAGTAGAATAGGGACTCAGAGCCAAAATGATAGCAAATAAAAAGAAGAAAATGAATCGGTAGCTTGTCTTGCACACAAATTTTCAAGTTATGGTAATAATTGCTATACAGTATATTTGAAATTCAGTAGGAAAATGCTTCAAGGAAAATATATCTTAACTGTAGGTTGTATGTATGGACAACAGTGAAGTCAACCCTAAAATTCTAACACAAAACTCAGAGATTCAGTATATATTTATGGGTACTTACTGTGGTCCAAGGATTATACTATGGCTAGTTGTGCAAAGATAAACATTATAGACATGTGACAAAGACTACAAACAAATAATCAGACAAATAAAGACACTATGTCAGGATGCCCCTAAAGATGAAATATTTAGGTTATTTTATTATTTTCCATAGGGAAAGATGCCAAAAACTACATAGGATTACTGAATATAGCCCTTTGTCTCCCTCAGGAATAAGTTTAGGGACTCTGGAAGCAATGAACTGTTCAATTCAGTTGTCTTTGGAAGGCTAAAGTAATTAGAACTTTTTGTTACAGGAGTTAAAAAAAAAACCTGTCTAACTTCAAAGGAATAGGTTCCTCTGAAGAGAGAATTTATATACCAAACTCAACATTTTCCACTCTGATGCCTATAAAAATATATGTGTTTATCTGCATTATTAATGTTATCCCTTTTGCAAGTGGAGATGATACTTTCGTATGCCCTAGGCAATACTTCCAACATAGAAGTTCTATGAAAGGTTTAGGATCCAACAACTTACAAATAAAAAACTGAAAATAGAATGGAACATAGCACACTATTTAAAGAGTATCACATTAGCAAATCAGTGCAATATAAAATGGTGACAGGTGGGTTATGCTTTGCATCAATAAAAAGATCTGCTTTCTGTATGGGATTATGAAAAGCTCTGAAAACAGGAATCATATCTTTGCTGACATGAAAAATTAATAAAACTAGTGTCATTAACAAACAATTAAACCAGAAAACCAAATCATTCATCATTAATTATTTTAAATTAATTATGACAATGATGTTAATAACAATTTTTGCATTTGCATTTGAGTGAACATCTTGGAAAATAAATGTGTATATCAGAAGCTTTGCTTTGGAATAGTGGTTCTCAAAATATAACATGAATCAAAATCTTCTTGAGAGAAGAATCTTCTTAAATACATAAGCCATCAGGTTTTAACTCCAGAAATGTAAATTCATTTGCTGCAGCGCATTGGGTAGATATCTCTTCAAGAACATGGCTCATGAAGTAAAGCATTGATTTTTAAAAAAGAATTATTATATGACCTGTTGTGAGTTAGCATTTATTTGATTTTTTTAACTTTGTAGATATTGTATTTTTGAGTAATGCTTTTATTGCTAGGTAATAATATTTAGCTATCTGTAGATAGTAATAAGAATAAATCAACAAACTAACGAAATTACTACAAAAACAAGCCAGAACAATTAGTATGAAAAGTGCTCTATGTTGGTTTACTAGTAAGGTGCTAAAATGGCATAATAGTGGGCTACCTCCTCCAAGAGCAACCACAGAAAAACGTAGATGAGCAAAATACCCAAGAAGGGAGAAAAGTGTGAAAGTGCTCTGGGGCAGTGGAAGGGATTTGTTTTTCAAATTCTGTGTTTAATGAGTCAGTTCCAGACCACAGCCAGAATGGGAGGAAGCCTGTGACTTCCCCGCCATCGCCCTGGTGCACAACAGGTGCAGATGTCTCCAGAGGGCAATCCCTGCAAGGGAAACAGTGAAGCTTTGGGACATCAAATTAGCTAAAGCCCCAGAAATGGAGGTCAGTGGAGCCTCACAGCATGAGACATTTGCCGAATAGTGTAGTTCATGAGCTGAGAAGTAAACAAGCTGAAATAAAAACAAGAGCTAAGTTGTGTGCAATTTCAAGAAACAAAGATCTTTCGGGCAAAGAAGCTCCAGTGAATATACCAACACTACCAAACTGACGATCAGAAGCCAGTTTTATCAGTGAGAGTTTTACTGATTTGGGGAAGTTAGCGCTATAGGCTGAAAATTCTGGTTTAGCTAGGGTAAGATTACAGCCAAGCCACAAGATTGGAGATAAAAGTAGAAAATCATGCAGTTTCAAACACGTAAGTTTTTTTTTTTAAAGTTTACATAATTCCAAATTTCTTAAATTGCAGAAAACTAGAAAGTTAAACCAAAAATCTAAAAGGAGCAAAGAATTGTATGGCATCTTACATTGTTGAAAGGACCCAGTCCAACTAGCAGGAGGCCCTTGATGAATACAAGTATATTCTAGTTGAAGAGTGCAAAAAGGCTGGACTCTAGTGACGAGAGAAACTAGAGGTGGACTAAGCCTTATTGAAATACCAGTCAGCATCTGACTTCATTTGACTGGAAAAAAAAAAAGAGGAAAGTATCTTGGATATGATAACATAAGCTGAGAGATTGAATAAAAACATTAAGAAAAATATTAAGTATGCCAAGAGACAAGATACCAAAACCAAGGAGAAATAGACAATAATTAAAGAAGCAAAGGTAAACCAAACATTGGAGTTGATAAGCAGACTTTTAAATAATTATAATTAATATGTTCAAGAAAATAGAGAAATCCTTTTTATGTAGAAAATACATAAAAATATTAAATTTTCATCAGAAATTGGAATGTACAAGGAAAAAACACAATTGAGATTATAAAAATTGAAATGTACTATTTTAAATGAGATATTTAGCCAATAAGTTCAATAACAGATTACAAATAGCAGAAGATAACATTAGTAAACCTGGAAAAGATTAAAGAAAACTCAGACTAATGCACAGAGAGGCCTATCAAATATGTGTTAATAGCCCCTGAAGAAAGGAAGAAAAAAAATCATAGCTGAATATCTTCAAAAATATCTAGCAATCCCTAAAAGAGTAAATGAAAAGAAAGTCTGTCTGAGTCATGAGTTACAGTTTGTATCAAAAATATCTCTTAAAAGATTTATGTATTCAGTGGTGGGGACTGTGAAAGGTGATTGGCTCATGGGTATGCTATCATAGCTGAAAGTATCCCCAGGAGGTAGAGCCCTGGAGGAATTAGATCAATGGAGGAATAACCTGAAAAATTTATTCTTATTCCTGATTGCTTCTTCTTTCTCTAGCTCTTCCTCTACTCTCTGCTTTCTGCCTGCCATGGGTTGAGCAAGTTTTTTCCAGTCATGCTTCTGAGTTGTGATGTCTCTGCCTTGAAGCCAGCCAACCATGGACTGAAACCTCAGAAACTGTGAGCCAAAATAAACCTTCTCTCCTGTAAGTATCAGGTATTTTGTCCCAGTGATGAAAAGTCAATCAATATATCACAGCATAGTAAAACTGCTGGACAGCAATGACAAGATTATATTCTGAATGCAGCATGGTAGTGAGCTAAATGGTCTACCTTCAGTGGAGTAATAAGAAGACTGAAAATTGATCACAATTTATGATATAAATTAAAGGCCTAAAAAGAAAAGCTGCCAACTGAGAATTCCTTCCTTATACAGTAAAATACTCTTCAGTGTGCCTCCATGGAGGCAAAATAAAGAGGCTTTCAGATAAACAGAAACTCCAAGAATGTGTTGCCTGCAAATCTGCCCTAAGAATATAAAGCATTTAAAATTATACACTCCTGCTATATAAAGACCTTGAAATTTGTTGGTCCCATTCTTAGAGCAAGACAAATCTTGAACATAATGAAAAGCAATTACTTTTCTTAGATCTATCAGAAAATCAGAGTCACAGGTCAGACCACCACCTTGAAATCTAGAGAGATCCACAGTCAAGATCTACTTACCCAGAGGAGAAGCCTCAAGAGCATAATTTGGTAGCAACACTTAAATGACATTATTGAAAAACTGCTGGAGAAAGAGAGTGGACTACCCTAAGAGAGAAATTCCTGGCCATGTCCTTCCCCTAAGGGGCCACAGGTTTAGTTCTAGGCCGCAGTAAAGATGTAAGAAAAACCATCTTATGTTTCTGGTAGAGAGAAGGCCAAAAGTATCCATTTTGAAATATGGACATTCTACATTTGAAAAAAGAAAAAAAAAAAGAAGCTTTCTCTCCAAGGGAATGTACTTTAACAGAGTTTTATCTGACCCAGGGAATGGGCAATTAGCCCCTCTAACCGTCTCTTCTCTCCCACAGGTGAAAGAAAGCTGAGAAACATTTTGAAGGAACTCAAGCCACTAAAAGACTGATTTTAATTAGCCCAGAGACTCACTAAAGCCTAATTTTAATTAAGAGATCACAAAATGCTTCACCTTATTACTGTGTCAATAAGACTATAGCATTGGAACTCTGAGTGCAACCAGAATTGCTAGGAGACACACGATCTGTTTAAAGAAGAATTCCAGGGAAACACATATACAACAAGGAAGAAAACAAACAAAACAACAAAAACAAACACAGTAAAGGAACTGAGGCAACTGGCACATAGAGCTACAGAAATACGAAACACAACTCAGTGATCTGCTAAGAGAATGCAGATCAAAATAGCAAAATCATCTAAAGCACTCAGTTAAAACCAGAGAAGGAAAAAAATGAGAGTAAAATAAGGAGCAATTATAATTAATAAAATACTTACCAACATGGTAATATGAATTCAACTCTATCAATGATAACTTTAAATATAAGTGGACTAAATATTCCCATTAAAAGACAGACTGTCAGAATTGGGGAAGAAGAGGATATAATCACACTATGTATGGCCTACAGAAATTTGCTTTAATATAAACATGCAGATAGGTTAAAAGTAAAGGAATAGGGAACGACATACCATGGTAATACTAATCAAAAGAAAGTGGAAGTTGCTATGTTAATTTCAGACAAACAAGATTTCAGAACAAGGGAAATTATTAGGGATAATGAGGGTCATTCTCCAAGAAGACTAACAATTGTTAGCGTGTATACATACACTCAACAATACATAATGCTGCAAGGAGAAATAAACCAAGCCATTAGTAAACTAGGAAACATTAAAACCCCTCTATTTGTAATTCTAACAATGAAAAAGTAAGTAAAAGTAGCTGAGTAGCATCATCAATCAACTTGATCTAATTGACATTTAGACAAAACTTCATTCAACAAGAAGAAAATAAACATTCCTCACAAGCTAAGGTGGAATAGTCACAAAGACCCATTCTGAGACATAAAACACATCTTCACAGATTTACTAGAATATAGATTATGGAATCTATGCAATGGAATTCATGTAGAAATAAATAACAAAATAAGTGGAAAATGAAAAATGTATTGCAGATTGAATGACACTCTTCTAAATTAGACATAAATCAAAGAGGTCTCGAGAGAAATTTTAAAATACTTTGAATTAAATGAAAATAAGAATATAACAGCAAAATTGTTGGTATAGAGCAAAATCAATGATTATAGAGAAATTTATGTTACTTAATGCATGAATTAGAAAAGAAAAATAACTAAAATAAATAATCTATACTTCTATTTTAGTAAATCAGGAAAAGGAAAGCAATTCAAGCTGAGGCAAGCACTTTAAGGTAAAAGTGAGCCTAATAAAAAGAGAAATTACTGCAGAAATCAGTGAAATTGAAAGCCAGAAATCAATAGATGAAATCAATGAAACCAAAAACGGTTCTTTAAAAAGATTTTTTTAAAAATATAAACCTCTACTGACACTGTCTAAGAAAAAAGGAGAGAAGCCTCACAAAATTTGTAAAGAAAGCTCTAGCAGAAAACAAATGATTCTAAATAGGAAAAGGAGGAAGCAAAGGAGGTAAACAAGATAGGTAAATAGATGGGTATTTATAAGAGTATATTCATCATACAAAATAATAAAAAAAACCTGTAGTGAAATTTAAAATGCATGCAGAATTAGCATGCATGACAATAATAGGACAAGTTCAAGTGTTGTTGGACATAACACAGGGAATTGATGAAATTTATAATTTTATTAGACACATTACAGCAAATATCTGTTCTCTGAAGTAGAAATCTCTAAGTTAACTACTGAAAGGTGAATGAAAAAATGCTAAGATTTTTCCAACTAAAGATAGAAAAAGCCAGGCATGGTAACACATGCCTGTAATTCCAGCATACTGGACACCAAGGCAGGAGGATTGAGAGTCCAAGGCCAGCCTGCCCAGACTACAGTGAGACCCTGTCCCAAAAAAACCTTTAAAAATCATTTAAAATATCTTATTAATTCAGGAAAGACAAGAAAGTATAGAATAATCAACATAAAGAGATCAGTCACATGCAAAGCAAATTTCAAGATGGTATCTACAGACACAAGCATATCAATAAATTTAAATCAAACAGATATTTCAATAAAAGAATATCGGATTCAGTTTTTAAATGATATGCTAATCAGAAGAGATACATCATAAGCTCTATAACACAGAATGTTTAAAAGTGAAGAGATGAGAAACATTAGCAGGGTCACTTGGGCACACGTGATAACTAGGAAAGAGACAATCCATCAGCTAGACATAAAAATTCTAAGCCCACATGCACACAATTACATATTTGAAAATATATCAAACAGAAACTGGTCCAACTAAATGGTGACATAGACAAATCTACAATTCTATTATGTGATTTTAATGCACCTCCTTTAACAGCTAGTAGAACCACAGAAGTAACTATCTTTCTTAATTTGGCTTCGACTAAAAGACAAAACTTGAAAATCTAATGAGAAGGGTTTCCAAATAAAGAATAATTATCTGTGATTTTCTGTCTACTGGATCTCTACCTATAGACCATGTCAGTTCTCTCTTGGAAGCCACCAGGCTGTATAATCTGAGCTCTGACCGTCTATGTTCATTGTCTGACTGGGTTAGCTGATGTCTCCAAGAGGAAATGTCTTCACAGAATGAAATACCAAGATACTTGAAGAGAACACCCATTTACAGACAAAAGAACACACATATAGCCAAGCAGTCTTTCAGAAACTGGAGCTTTAGAAGAAACAAATCAAATAATTTAAATAGCCCTCATAAAACAACTAAAGCATATGAAAAAATAAGACAGTTTCAGTGTGAACCAGAATAAGAACACACTCAAAGAACACACAGGAAAACTAATTTGAAAAAGAAGATAGTTGATTCAAGGAGCACAGTAATTAAATGAAGTCGAATTGAAAATTGCAAGTAAGGTAACAGTTAGTAAATGGACACCTCAGTTGAGTAACCACCTAAAAGGAAGAAGTAAATTTAACGATAAAGAGAATCATTCTTAAATTTAAGATACAGAAGGTAGAATAAAAATGCCTACAGATAATAGAACGTCAAGAAAGACAGAATAATAGAATTGAGAGAAGGAAGTATTTAAAGACATAATAAGAATTACATCTTAGAATAAAAAATAAATGGAACATGTTTTTGTCCTATCAGGCTGTTACACCAAAAGTACTGGGTTTCCTATAAACTGTGGCATATAAACAGCAAATATTCATTTCTCACAGCTCAGGAGGCTAGAAAGTTGACATCAGGTGCCAAGAGAGTTAGTGTCTGGTAAGACAGGTCCTTGTGCGTTGTGCCTTCTTGCTGTGACCTAACAGAGGGGAGAAAGAGCAATCTCCCTTGGTCCTTTTTTCTATGGACGCTACTCCTGCTTATGAGGGCTCTGTTCTCATGACCATTTCATCTCCTACTGGCCCCATCCCTACTCATTTTAGCTTTGAGAATTAGTTTTCAATACAAGAACTCTGGGAGGATGCACACTCTCAGACCACAGGAAAACAATTCCTTCCACAAAGACTCATGGATTGTTAAAGGGAAGTCGTAAGTAAAATGAAGGCATGAAATGGCCATTCCTTGTTCCTAAGATCTGTTCAAGATGTTTTTCAGGGTGCAGGCACAGAACCCAAAGACCTGACCTACAATGACCTTGAGAGCCAGGCTCTCACTAGGGAACCTGAGGAAAGAACAGGATCTGGCCAAAGTGGATGAAAAGGAGCAGTGCAGCCAACAAACACAGGACGGACCAGACTTTCCTCAAGTTCCAGCTGACCCTGCGAACTATTCCACTACAACTCCTGCTTCAGCCAGTCCGTCCGCTGCTCCACTTAGCCTGCATCAACTAGATTTCTTCTCTACCAGCTGACCACAGAGACTGATGTGAATCTGCTTCCTGTCTCTTTATCGGGCAACCTACAATAAAGCTCTTTTTGCAGAAGCTGCTGCTGTAGTATTGGCTTCCGTGTGCTCTGGGCAGAGTCCTTGTTCAGTAATGTTAGTGGAAGGACGTGCTTGAGAATTAAAGTGTATATCAGACTACAAGAAACTTCTAAAATCTCCAGAAGGAAAGAGCAGATCAAGGAAAATCAGTTCAACATATTTTTCTACATCACTGGAAGCAAGATGAAGACCGAACAGTATTTTGAAGAGACTGAAAGAAAAAATCTGAACATATTTACTTAGTTCCAGCTCAACTAATTCAAATACTACAACATTATTTTAAAATCCCAACATACAAAGCCTCAGCTTCCTCCCCCCTCAGAAAAGACTCATTATATATAGATTTGTGCAACATTCTAAATTATAAAAATTACTTAATCCTTTACGTAATCTATGAAATGCTACAAAAAGCATATGAATGACAAATTAAATATGTCAGAAAAGCTTGCTGTTTTCTTTAAAAACATAGTGAACATCACAGAAAAGACTACATATCCCTATTACGCCAGTATCAAAATCCAAAGAACTTCAAACCAGGAAAGAGAGAGGGTGTGGCAGAGGCATGAGAAAGCATAGTGGAAACATCGTCTTGTTAGAGATGAGAGATAGAGATAGTATTTGAAGAAAATAAGTAAAACAAGATTTAAAATAGAAATGTGGAATGACGTAATAAACTGAAATCTTAAAACTAGGTAAAAATACAAAGAAATAGATTAAATAGAATGTTTCTCAGCTCACAATTCAAGACACGTTTTCAGATTGGATTTTAAAAGAACAAAATCAAGACATGTTATTTAAAGAATAAACCCACGAAAAGATCAAAGATTTTTTTTACAAAAAGTAAAAACATTCTACCAGATTAATATTAACCAAAATAATTTGGTTTAGGGAAACTGCTACTAAAAATTGTAGCAAACAACTACTAATATGTACAAAACAAGCTATATTTTGCTCTTTCTCTTACTTTTTGTCAGAAGATGTTTCTGATCTACAAAATACAAAAGGGGACCAAAACCGGGGTCCTACTGGATAGAGGTCACAGAGCTCAGAGCTCTGGGGGAAGTAGTAGTTGGGAATTGTGCGATACAGTCACAAAGCCGAGGGAGCCACACAGAGTCAGAGCTCTGGAAGACTTCAAGCCTGTTCAGAGAAAGACCAGAAAGGTGCAAACTAAAGCCACATCCCACAGAGCTGACACAGCTGGGCACACACATTCCCATCAGCTAGAGCAGAGTCTGGAGAATCCCTGAGACCTTCGGAAGGGACCCTTGAAAAGCCAGGCATTAGGACAAGGCTAACCTAGCTCCAGAGGAAAAGCTATAATCAGTGCACCAGAAGAGTCTTAAAAACCAACATCCAATAAAAAAAAAAAAAATTGAAAAATCTGAACAGCCATATGTCTTCTTAAAACATCAAATTCATAAGTGAAGCAGCTATCCCAAAAGATTTCATTCTAAATGGCTACAATGGTGTATTCTCTTCAATATTTCATAAGAAATAATAGCATTGCTCTACGAAATCTTTCAGACAATAAAGAACATGAGCTAACTTCCTTAAATATTATCCTGACCAAAACTAAAAATATGTACCACATAAAAAAATTACAGGCCAGTTACCTTGGTTAATAGTTAAAGGATGCATACCATAAACAATATTTTATATCATCCATTTGTTAAATAATGATTTCACATTTTCTGAGTACTTCAAGGCAACATGCAACTAAGATTTCGGATGGGTGAAGGACTTCAGTGAATGGATACTGGGCAAGAAAAATCAATGTGATTTTAGAAAATGGCCTGCATGGAAGTATGTGGTCAGGAAATCGACCTTTAAAATTCTTGTTAGCCCCGTACTAATGTATTAATTTTGCAATCCTGAACTAAAATGCTAGTTATATCATACAAGCACCTGCACTGTTGCCTGAAGAAGGCTTACAGCTTCCTCAGAAAAGAGCTCCAGTTCTAGGACTCTGTTCTGCTCTGCCTTTTACATAGTTCACAACTGTATTTTATTTACTTTTCACTTGCACTAGATTGTTTTTACTCACAGACATAATAAGCATAGAGATAATTGCATTTAAAAATCTCCATTACAATTTTATTTTAAAGTATTTATTAGAGAGTTGTTATTGCTATTTATTTAGGCTTGAGGGGTTGTGTTCCCCCATCTGATTAGATATTTACCTGATCATGTTGTTATAATGTTGTAGCATCTGCCACCAATAAAAGTTTCATGCAAAGTATTTTTATCATGATTCCTTAAGGACAGAGAAGAGAGTCTTTACTGCATCTGAAAGCATAGGTTGTTTATTGGTTTTATGCTTGCCTGCTAATAAATATTTAATGGTGGCAGAATTTGCCTGAACATTGCTTTTATTATAACATAAAACCCAGCAGAAAGTTGCAGGGGGAGGGGAGTCCAGAATGAACTCCTGGGCCTCGGGTTGCTGCAGAAAGCCAGAATTATAGACGGCCACACCGTTGGGGGCAGCTCAATTACACCAGCTCCTCTGACACCTTCATTTCCCTTTGCCTTTCTTATCTCTCTTAAAATTACAGCTATCCAAAATGCATGCATAAATATTGTGGCGTATTTAATCCCCATAAAGTAGGTTCTTGATGATCTTTTTAGATCTAAACAACCTCCTAAAAATACACAGAGCATTTTGAAAATTCATCAGTAGAGCACTATTTACTGGAATGCTACAGTGGCCTAAAGATATCTCAATATTTCTAAATAATTTAAAGTATTTAAATGTTTGTAGAATCAGATTTTAAATACTGATTAATTTCACTGATTTTTTTTTTTTCTCAGTATCAACTTACATAGTGATTGCCCCTTCCAGGAGAAATCAAAGTTTGGTACATAAAAACACACACTGTATCTTTTTCTTCTTTGCAACTGTAACCTTAGCTCCCAGGAGAAGTTCCTTGGGAGTTTTAAAAACGTCCATCAGTTTCACAGCGGGAGAGAAAGTATTTTCTTAGGAAACAATTTTCGCTAAAAGAAGAATATGCTTTGTCATTTTTGAAAACACACAATGAGTTAAATTTAAGAAATTGTAAGAAACAGCTTTTCACTCACAACTGACTTACTTGAACAGAAAAGAATAGAGCAGGTAAAGTAATCGCTTGCCGGGTTCTTCCATCCCAGTCAACCCTCCGCAGTGAGCGGTGGCAACGGCCACCAGACGGGCCGGGCGCCCGCCAGGGATGTTGGCTGTCCAGACTGGCAAAAGGTTGATGGAACAGGGCTGAGACAAAAGCACTTTGCCACGTGTACTTCCTGAGTTCAAAGGTCGTAGCTTCAACTCTGCGTAAAGCATTACCCTCGATTTAGTCCACAAACTGTTTATTTACCTTTCCCTTAAACTTGGTTGTTTTTTATTCACAAACAGAACAAATTTATGGAGATAATATTATCGAAGGATCTCCATTGTAATTTTATCTTGAAATATTTATTGTAGTTATCATTAGTTCATTTAAGCAGAATGTGGTAGTCTATTAACTGTGTCTTTCCCTCATTTTAAAGGAAAAATACAATTTTTAAAGGGGACAATTATTTAGCATATCTAAAAAAGCTTGATTCATGGAAATTTGTTTAAAATGGGGAAAAAAATCCCTATGTCATTGTCATAGTATTTTAATGAATATGCTGAAGAATCAAGAGGATACTTTTCATCAATTAAGATAAATGTAAAAATATAGTATTGAATAAGGCTCATTCAGTTTTTTACTAGTTCATACATAAGAAAACTAACATGCCACATAAAAATTGAGCGATTGCTCTTTTAAAAGCTAATATATCTGTGTGCAAAAATGCACTCATCTATGGCTGAAATATGGAATAGTAATTTGGAAATTAACATTTAATTCCACTCAAAGAATTGTTTTAAATAAACAGTAACAATTCCCTTCAGAAAAATCTATCAAACATAGTAGTGAAGAAAAATGTTTTATTTCTTTTATAATTTTTACTGGCTTCCATGTCTGAAAATGAAAAACAATTACCAATTGTGAAGATGGATTAATATTAAAAAATCACTTGAAACTTTCATTTTGATTTTTATTGTATAAATATAAATGTATGACTAATAAGGGCTCAAATGTATTTTGAAAGAACAGTATGAGGCTGTCAGCTCTTTATTATATATTTGTTCATATGGTTTGCCTTGTACTAATTGTTTTTTTTGCTTTTGTTTTTGTTTGGTTTGGTTTTTTGAGACAGGGGGTCTTGCTATGTAGTGAGGTTGGCCCTGAACTCACGATGATCCTCCTGCCTCAGCCTCCGGAGTTCTAGGATCACAGATGTGTACCACCACACCCAGTTGTGTTGTGCCATTTGTTTGAACTGGCTTGAGATAGGAAATAAACTATTTTACCCCAAATGTCTTTGCCAGAATTCCCCTAAAATCATAGATGTGGTAATTTTTATGTCATTTATTTAAATAGTGTTCCTTTGCTGTTAACAACAATGACAACAATAAAAATTAGCCACATTGGAGATAACATAGCTTAGTGGTGTGTGAGGAAGCCCAGGGAAAAAGATAGGAGAAGCAGTGAGAGGTATAAGGAAGGAAAGTACAAGTTAAACATGTACATGAGCTGATTCTCGGCATTTCATTTTTAACCTTCACATATATATCATTGCTAGGTAATTATAATTTTCCATATTTTACAAATAAGAGAATTTGAGATCAAGAATGTCAGGTAACTTGCCCAAGAGTAATTAATTCGTGGTGAGCAAAGTCACCCCCATTGATTCCAAGGCCTATGAGCTGTGACCCTTCTTTATAATCTCATGGAGGTGAGCCAGGACCTTTCTCCAAGAGCAACTGCAGAGTAGATGAAATTTTAATTCAGTATTTCAAAACTTTTAGTGTTTTTCTATACCACATCGCAAATGCACTGTATCTGATCTCCTATTCACTCCAACAGCCCGAGTACTATCTTCACAGTCCTTCCTATTTGTTTATGCCTTGCTCTTTGGTATTCATTAATCTAATTGTCCGGTTTTGCCCACCAAATACCGTTTCCTATATGCCAGGCATCACTGGGCACCGAGGTAACAAGTGCGGTCTAGAAGAACCTCATCCTTGGCCTTTGTGGAATTACCATCTAATAGGACCTGAGAACACTCTTACGGAGATTCTCTAATTATGCACTATAAATGTTTAAATCATAATGATTCCTTATTCTGCCTATGATCAATTCCAGTCATACTTATCTCTAAGGAAAGGATATGAAAATTCAAGGTAATTTCTTTTCTTTTTTAAATTTTATTTTAATGGTACATTTTAGATGCACATAGTGATAACAGTCATCATAGGGGATTTGTACCTGTACATGATATATCTTGTTGCTTCTTTTTTTCCCGTTCCCCTCCCCTCGCTTCACCCCCCTCCTTATTTACAAAAGCTTTGTTTCCATTTTTTTCTTTCGTTTCTTATTTCTCTTGTCCCTCTGTTAGATTTTTAATCTGAGCATTTAATTCTGCCATATTCTTGTAAGAGTTTGCATAGAACTGAAAGGTGGCAGACATGGTGGTGGGACATAGGAAGAGGAGACTTTGTAAGGGGGCATGAGTGGTGATACTGATCAAAGGAGCAAAGAGTAAGAGTAACATGTCAGATGATTATTCAGGGCTAACAGTTAAAGTAGAAATAGAGTGTTTAGAAGGGTAGACTAAAGTGAGTCTTGATTAGCAAAGTAAGTGTACTCAGCCATCTTTCTATAAACCTCTAGCTTCTCAAGAGAGGAAGCTCCTGGGACTTATTTATTATTCGTGTGTGTGCCATCCCCATTTCGTCTCATATTGTGTGTTGCATGTACAGTAGTATGCATTCTCTAATGCTTACTGAATGAAAGTAGAAAGAGAGGAAAAACTCATTATATTGGGCTAATTTTATATCATACACTAGTGATGATTAACATCCAAGTTGGTAAATGCATATAACTCTACATTCTCTGGCTCCCACAGTAATGGTAACTTGAGAGATCTGCTTGTGACTTTCAAGTATCAGGTTTATTTTCTGTGGTAATCATAAAATCTGTTTCTACCCACGGAAAACAGTTTACATCGAATGAGTGAGGTTTTCTTCCTCCACCAGTGACCAGGTCTCCAACTCTCCAGACACTAGCTGGGTGTTCTACAGTTTATTTCAATTCTAACACTGATTACCTAAAGTCAGCATTAGATTCCACAACTGAAGGGCTCAGTCCCACAAGACCGCCCCGCTTCAGATACCAATCGTAAATCCTGGGCCACCAGGACTGCTGACGTTCTGCCTATAAATTTAGAGGTTTCCCACAACTCCCTCCTCAGGTTCGATAATTTGCTAAATCAGCTAACAGAATACAGGAAAATACATTTACCAATTTGTTACAAAAAATACTCTAAAGAACGAAGATGAGGGGGCTGGGGATTTAGCTCAGTGATTAGAGTGCTTGCCTTGCAAGCACAAGGCCTTGAGTTCAATCCCCGGCACCACAAAAAAAAAAAAAAAAATTAAAGAACAAAGATGAACAGCTGCATGAACGATACAGAGAATGAGGTCCAGAAGTGTTCTGGGTGTACATGGTCAGGGCCTGCATAAGGATGTATTCAGCAACTCCAAGTGTATCATGCAGGAGTTTGGTGGAGGTTTCAGTAAGTAGGCATGATGGACAATTAACTCAATCTCCAGTCACTCTCTCTTCCTTGGAGGGTGAGAAAGTAGGACTGAACATTCTTGGTTCTGGTCAAAGTTTGGTCTCTCTGGGGACCAGCTCCCATTTCTGAATCTATCTAGGGTCCCCACCATGAGTTGGAGTTCTGTGTCAGGAACAAAGACATTCCCATTATTCCTTTCACATGGGAAATTAGAGTTTTAGGAGATGTGTGTTAGGAACTGGGGTCAAAGATTAAATCTTTGTGTCTTACTAAGACAAATCCCTGTATTAACCAGTGATAAGATTTTGTAGTTCTGGACTAAACATAAATGTCAATAGTGTGAAAATTTTTGAAACCAATGACTGACACAAGTACTTCCTTGACTCTGCTCCAAGCCCCTCATCTCTTCTACACGTCCAGCTGGATACTATGCGTTTGCATCAGCTTACCTTTGGAAAGCACACCCACCATCCCCCTTCCCTGTAATGATCCAGGGCATCCTTGGTTTCTAACCTTTGATGTGGTCTCGTTTATCCAATGCCATGGATAACTACTGTCTTAGACAGAATTCAGTTCTCCTCATTGGAGAAGTCTCCTCAGAATTCTCTGGTTCAGGGCTTAAACTCACCCTTCAGCTCTTTCTGTTCTTGCTTCCTTTGAGGATCCGCAGCATGTAACCCAGTTTCTCTTCTGGGATCAGCAGTTCTGTCAGCCCGCTCTAATACCTGGCTGAGGCCTGCTCTGCTTCCTCAGAAGATGAATTAAATTCTCATCTTGCCTATGTGAATAAATATCTTGAACACTGAAATTAGGTTGGAATCCACCGTTCTTTCTTAGCATGAATTAAGCTTATCTCTGCCTTTGGACTTAAATTTTCACTTTTCTTTTCATGTTCCTTTTATCTCCTCTGGTTTGGCCTCAACTGTTTTGTAAGTTTGAACAACAGATGCCAGATTTTTCTGTCAGAATTTTGTATTTCTCTGCTGCTTAGACACTCTGCCTTTCTATCAGATGGAAATACCTGGAAAACCAATTGCTTAGGTTACCAAATTAGAACATAGTTAGCCAATCTTCCCAAGGAAAATCTAGTAAAAGACATGAAGTAAATTCTACCATTTTAGAAGAATATGAACATAAGGCTTTTGCTCTAGAGAAGTGACTGACAAATAGAGAAAATAATGAAGCTTCATGCTATCTCTTCCCTCAGATGGTACCTGTGAGCTTCAGATTTGAGAAGGACACCGCAGAAATACTAGAAGCTTTCTTTCTCATGACTCTATATTATCAAGTCAAATGTTGATGTGAATGTTGTCACACATCTTTGTTATCATAGATATCTCTCCAGGGTTGCTGGGAGTAGAAAAGCAATTCATTCAGTGCAGTCGTTATTTATTTCTGTGACACTAGTATATATTTATCCAAGCGCCTACAAGATCTTCCAGTACCAAATGGCACTGGAACCAGAACTAAGATATCTGAACAATTAGTGGATACCTGAGAATTTAAGGCATACTTATTCAAAAGGAAAAAAAAAACAGATGCAAGTAAATGTAATCATAGGAATCCTTTATTCTGAATTCCAGAATATCATTGTGCCACTGTTCTTCAATATGCAATTTATATCCACGTGGATATAACCATATGCATATATATGCACGTATATTTCTTTATTGCCTAAGGATAAGGTTACATAACCTTATCTTTTCCACTGAATAAATGCATACTTAGCTGTGTTTATAGAGGAACAGAAGAACGTCTGGGCAGAAAAAAAGGCGGGTACTCAAGGGCAAGCGTGACTCACTGACCTGAGATTTACAGCCTCCCCTTGATGTGGAGACAGTTATGAACGTAAATCTTTAAGCCCTGAGAAGTGAATCTATTCCCAATGCTCTGTGTTAGGTGGGGGCAAAGAATTCTCAGCAAGAACAGATGTGGCCATTCGTTCAGTTGCCCAGTGAAAACAAGTATTTGCCATGGCAACTAGAAAATACCATGTGAGACACGAACTGACCTTCCAGACTCAGGGTGCTTCACACTATAGGAATCGCATATGTATACTTCCTTGTAATGTAGATTTCTTCCTATGTGAGAGTACTATGGTGTTAAAACAAATATTTCTTTGCTCTTTCTCTAATACCCTCTAGCTTTACTTTAATCTGGATCTGAACAAAGTGGAAAGAATACATAGTCCTTGATGTCAGGACTAGAAAAGGTACCATTAAAAGATGTAAATAAGTGCTGAACTACCATGAAAAGATGAAAAGATTCCTACTTACAAACAGCTTGGAGGATAAAAAGCTCAGGTTGTGTTTGTGAGCATTTCGGCTGCCCTTCAAAATTGACCCAAAGCTGTATTTTTAATCATATTTGTTTAATCCTTGTACCAACCACAAATTCTTTCAGCTGGAAAAGTAACAACAAAGCTGCATGAACAAAATGATTGCTGTAACTAATGGATGTGTGTGGATAATGTAGATACACTAAAGGTAAAAGTAATTAAGCATTTAGAATGTTTAGTACTTTTCCAGTTATAGGAATTTGTTGTAAGCATAGGACTCTAATGGGATAATTACAGTATAATCACTCTGTGGTTAATGTTCTCCATAATATGAACAATACCTAAAGCTTAACTTTTGCATGCAGAAAACTAGAATTAGTTCAGGCTTTATTAGAACATTTCTTTGAGTATGAGAACAGTTTTCTGGGAAGTGAAATTAGTAAGTTTCTGTAAGTTAGATTCATTTCCATTTGGTTTCCCTGCCACCTGCAGAGTGTAGCCCACAGGAAAAGGAACATGTGTGGCTAATGTGCACGCATGCCCTTCTCCTTAACTCACTGGTTTAAAAATCCTTTGAATTGAGTGCTTACTCTCCCCCATGTTAAAGAAAGTTGGTGTTATTTAAAATCTGAGTACTGCTTGTCTAACGTCTCTTATTTGTGGAAGGAAAAGAAACATACTGTTAGGAATATCATTAACTGAGTCTGAAAGGTGAAATGCATCCATTTTTTCTTCTTAGTGATGTTTTGATTGTATTTTAATGAAAACTGCCCCAAACTTGAAATAAATATTGGTTCTACCTGAAGGTCCTCCATGGACACAGTCACGACATTCTCGGGACTTTAGTTATTTCTTGTGCAAAGTGAGGAAGGATTACCTCTAAGGGTACTGTCAGTACTAAAAGTAGCAGCTGTGTAAAACCAGTCTTCAGTCAGTAACATGTAGTTCCATATCCTTTAAGAATTCAAAGCTCACTGATGTTACTTATCAAGAAAGCAGTTAATTATAATGTATTCTCAGTAAGGTAATTGTTTCAAACAAATGTTGTCTAGAAATTTAAATATTACTTTTTAACCATAATGTCAAGCTGGAATTATATGTCGAGAAGAACTGGAAGAACTATTGGTATACATTCATAGTCAATCAGAAGAAAGAGACGTTGTATACCACATTTTGATAATTAAGAACAACTTCTATATGGAAAACATCACAATGAAGTTAAAAAGATAAGCAACATATTTAAAGATATTTACAACATAATACCCAAAAATATTGTATCTAGAATATATAAAGAATTCTTAAAGATGAAAAAGAAAAAGAAAAAATGGAATAAAATACAAGGAAGACAAATGGGAAATTCTCAAAGAGAGGGCCTGCACATTACTCACACATGTTCTTCACTAGAGAAGGTCTGATTTTCAGTAAAAGTGCTACTAATGTAATAAAATCTGTCGCTCATTATGTTGGCAAATATTAAATGCCTGACATATTGTATACTGGGTGATAAGTGAAGAAATGGAAGTGTATTCACAGGTAATAGCATAACTGCTTTGTTCTAAACAATAATGTAATCTAGTAAAATTGAAAAAATGAATGCCTTATAGCCCAGCAATTTATCCAGAATATCACTCGACTAGTCATAAAAAGACATATGCACAAAGTTATTCACTGTAAAATTGCAAATAAATAGCTATGATACGGGCTTGAAAATGTAAATTACCAAAATGGAATGGTATGAGGACAGTAATAAAATAAAGTAGCTCTATACATTGGCAAGAATAAATGTTTTAAAAGCCAGTTACAAAATGACTAAATAACATGAAACCATTTATAAACTTTAAACATTAATTAATTGTATTTTCATTATGGAGGAATATGTACATATGTGAAAATACAGAATTAAAACTGATAGAAATCAGATTAAAAAAGAAATCAGATTAAATTAATAATTTTGAATGGAAATAATTGGGATAGGGATAATGGGAATTTTTCTTTTGCTCTTTGACAATAGAATTTTTAACTATACCCATGATTTTTCTTTTACTATAATTTATGAAACACATAAAATGAAATATTAGTGTTTACTAATTCCAGTGGGTGCATAGAATTTTTTATGATATTTCCGCATACTGCTATTTTTTATCTTTTGAATATATTTTTAGGAAATATGTGAATTATAGATGCACTTAAATACTTACACCCTTCAAAGAAGGAATAAGGGTGGAGGAACCTTAAAATACATTTAAATGAGTCAGACATCTTTTATAAATACATTCTGATGTATTTGTTAAAACTTATTCTTTGAGCATACCAATGACAGTAAAAACTAAAACACACTGCCTCTTTATTTAATGTAGGACAGAATGATCACATCCAACAAAATTGGTGAGAATTAAGCATAATCTGGGAATATAAACCTAAACAGTAACAAGAAAATGTCTTAAAGCTCTCAGCTCTGCTGACTAGGTGGCACAGGAGTTGTGAGAGAATCTTCCACATATTTGCCATTAGAAATGCATTTATTAATTGAATGACCAAAGAATTCATGATCTGAATCATGCATATTTTTACAGCATTTCAAACTTAAAGAACTGATCAATTAGGACTTCAGCTTATTTAGCATAACTGTAAAACTCTAAATTAATAACATTTGAAAGCAGTATATGTCACAAGTGAGTGAGATTGCAGATTTTATTGGTGCAGTGTGACATATACCAGTCCGGTCCTTGATTAATTACTCAACTAAGTGAAAAGTGAAGCTGGATTCTGTGAATTTGAACAATGGCTCCAAAGAATCTCTAGAGATATGCGACATTTCCATTGCTTAAGAAAAGACAGAAATACTGTGGTCAATGTAGAGCACTGGAGCGTTAAAACAGTTCTGGATTTCCTAGATGCTAATGCTAAGCCTTCACAATAATGTGAATAATGTCTCTTAAAGGAGCAAGGTGGGGAGGAATACTTGTACTTTCTTAAGAATGATAAAGAGTGGGTAGGAGCCCATTAGTGGATAGATTTAAAGCTTTCTAGCTTTGACAGCTTACCCTCAAATAGTAATAAACCATTAAAAAACAAGCAAGGGGGGGGGACCCATCAGATTAAGTTCTCAATAGGGCAAGATTTCCACTTTCCTATTTATTTGAAACCCAAACCAACAATCTCATTATTTTTAATGTTTTTCTGAACAGAATTAGTCCATTTACAATAAGTATACTTATCTAGAAAAGAGCTTATTTTCAAGGGTGGATCTTAAAAGAATAAACATCAGGTTTCCTTAGTTGGAGCCCACTAATGCCTGGCAGAAGAAACAGGATAAAATCAGTGAAGGAAAAGGGGATGTTTGAGCATGAAAGGAGGTGGAGAAAAATATCCAGTTCAGATGAAATAGAAAAAGATAGTTTGAAAAGTCTAAGCAGGAAAAAATTAAGCAAAAGTATCAGGGGAAAGGCAAAGAAGAAAGAGCCAAGAAAACGTGGATTTTGCTTGACTTTATAAGTAATTAGAAAAAGTGGCTTCTCTTAAGTGGATGCAGCTAATAATATGTAAAAGGAACAAAATCAGGTAATCACACACAGGACTAAGATATATTTTTATAAATTAATACCCAAATACTTAAGAGCTAGGAAGTTATACCAGACATAAGAAATGGCAAAAAACAAACAAACAAACAACAACAACAACAATACAAAAACAGGATTTCGCATGTTTGTTTTAGGACCTAAAATTTAGTTTAAAGAAATTCCTTACATAAAAACATTAGACCAGGGACTCAAGCAGGAATTTCTAGGAGGATCGCCTCACACTTTACTAGCTACAGAATGTCTTTCTAATGCCTTTGAAATTTAGCTCTCCTTGCTCTGTGTTTTTAGTGGGAATTAAATGTAGATGAGGTGGATTGACAGCTCTAGAGAACTCAAGTAACTTGCTCAATGAAATGAATATATTCTAGAAATAACCGTAAAATGTAACAGCTGAAATGTAGATTTGAAATTTTTTACTAATTTGGAGAAAACATCAAGAGAAAATCTTTCTGGCTCCAGTACCTCACTCTGAATACCACTGGTCTGTGAGATGCTGTATGAAACACTGCCAATTTTATGATAGAAACTCTAAGAATTTTACTTACACATTATAACAGAATCCTGATCTGCTTCCAGCCTTGCACATCGTGGTGTTACTAGAACCGGGAATTCAGGAGACATCAAGGCAGGAAGGATTACAATATAAGAAGAAAAGGATAATTTCTCCTTATCAATGGTATATCCCAATATTTCAATGCAGAACAGTCATCTGGGGTCAAGGATATATTCTCTCGGAGCACCGAAACCTTTAGGAACTGGCACAGAGTGTCATCACATATGCCCAGGCAGGCGGAGCAGGGTTAGTCTTAAGGAGGACTAGTCAGTTTAAGGAGAGTATTTTCAGTTCATATGGCTCAAATTGTTGTAGACTCCCCCAAGGATAGTTACAGTAAATTATGTTGAAAATACCAACTCCAGAGAAGAGTCTAAAGTAATCTGTATCTTGATAATTACAAATAATTTATTCATCTATGTGAAGAGAAAGATCAAGAAGCATGAGACTGGGTTGGGAATTTAGTCATGGTAGAGTGCTTGCCCAGCAAGCACAAGGTCTCGAGTTTGATCCCCAACACCCCTCCCCAAAAAGAAACAAAGACCTCAAAAACGAATGTCAAATAGACATTTTCATGGGGATTAAAATGGCAGGGTAAAGACCAACAGCAAAATATAGTTCCTCTGGAATTGAGACACCTGAAAAATGATTTACTGGAGGAAAAAAGATCTCCCTGTATGCAGAAAGAACCAACAGGAAAAGTAAAAACTACACAGAAACTGAAGAAACTGAACACAACACAAAGAAAAGAAGGAGGCAGTTTGGAACATTAAACCTGCTTCCCAGGAGGGAGACCTATCTCTTATCTGGAGAGGACTGGCAGTCCCAGGGAGAAACAACAGACAGACAGCGCTAACCCCAAGGAAAGCCCGTGGTTGTTACATACTGCACCAATAGCACCGGGTTCACGCTAAACATAACTCCTTCAGCATGGCAGGCTAGAGTTAGAAAAGAAATCCACTAAACTGACCGCCATATTTTAGAGTGATTAATCAGGAGCCATTTTGAAAAGGGGTTGATTGTTTAAGACTGTGCTACCATGGGAATCAAGGCACAAAATAACTACACATTAGGTTTTCACATCTAAACAGATAATAGACTTAATAAAAAGATCAGTGAGCTTACAGAGACACTAATAAAAAGCTAGCTGAGCTAAACAGAATGATACAAAGCATGAACTAGCAGTTTAGCAAAGAGTTAGAGTCCATGAAAAGGTACCAAATAGAAATTAAGGGGATTAAAAAATCCAGTGAAAGTATGGGCAGCAGAAGTGTCCAACATGAAGACTGCAAGTGCCAGAACTAGAAGAAAGGGGTAATGTAGGTGTCTGTTTGCTCGACTGTACCTTAAAAAAACAAAAACTCACAGAAAATGGATCCAACAGCTACTAGATGACGCAAGAGAGACTAACCTAAGGTTAATTATAATTACTAAGAATTCAAAAGATGGTGCAAAAGTCATTAAAATATGTTTGCTGAAATCATAGCAGAAAACTTTTCAAGTATAAGGGGGGAAATTATACATACAGCAAGAAATACAGAACTCCAGACAAACATGATCAGAAACAAACAAACAAAAAACCCCCACAACACAGTATAGTCAAAATTCTAGAAATCCAACACAAGAACAAAATCTCAAGAGCTGTTGGAGTAAAGGAACAAATCACTTATTAAAGGTAACTCAGCAGGTTTCTCAACACAAACTTTAAATGCATAAGAGCTTGGGGGTGAGTCTTTCAAGCTCTAAATAAAACAACTTCCAAACCAGACTAATCCACCTGCGAAACTATCTTTCAAATTTGATGGGGGAAACAAGGACTTTTCATGACAAAGAGCACCTTAAGAAATTCATGACCAGGAAACCAGCACTGAAAAAAATTCTCAAGGATATTCCAGATGGAAGCAATGCCAACAATGTCAAGAACTCTAGTGGAATGAATATAGCAAGTAGAGCAAGCAACTAAACAGAAGGAGAGAGGAACAAATCAGTAAAAGGAAAGTAATTCAATGATAGAAATAAGTCAATACCTTTTGGTAATGAATGTGAATGGTATCAGCTCCCCAATTAAAAGACACAGATTTGGCAGATTGGATCAAAACACAAAAGGTATGTAAATTGAACAATGCACTTTTCAGTAATCAGTGGGTGACAGAAAAAAAAAATCAAGAAAGAAATTAGACAGTTTCCAGAATTAAATAACAATGCCAGTATGACATACCAGAACATGTAGGGCACAATGAAAACTCTACTAAGAGGGAACTTTAGATGTGAATGCTCACATAGAAAAACAGAGCAAAATAAACTGATGAAGCACTTCTAAGAACTCAGGGTCTTAGAAACAAGAACAACCCAAATCCAAAGCTAGTACAAGGAAGGAAATTATAAAGTTCAGAGCAGAAATGAGTGAGATTGAGACTAAAAATAACTACAAAGAACCAATGGATCGAAATGCTCATTCTTTGAAAGAATGAAGAAAATAGATAAGCCCTTAGTGAGTCTTGACATTAAAAGGAAAGAAAGGAACCATATCAACCCAATTAAGAAATGAAAACGGCAAAATCACAATGGACACCAGCAAAATCCAGATTAATAGTAACTACTTCAAAAACCTCTACTCCAGTGAATTTGAGAATCTAGAAGAAATGAATAGATTTCTAGATATATGTGAACCGCCAAAACTGAACCAAGAAGGTACAAAAATCATAAATGATCCAATAACAGGCAATGAAATTGAGGGAGTAATAAAAAAAACTACCAACAAACAAAAGCCCACAATACAATGGATTCACCACTGAGTTCTACAGGGAGTTCTAATCCCAGTACTCTTCAAACTCTTTAATGACACTGAAAGGAAAGGAATACTTCTAACCTTATTACTGCAAACTAGCATTATCTTGATTCTAAAACAAGACAAGGACTCAACTAAAAAAGAAAACTATGGGCCAATCACTTTCAGGAACAAAGATGCCAAAAACAAACAAACAAACAAACAAATCCTCAAGATACTGTCTAACAAAATGCAATGAATCATTACAAAGATCATATGACTGAATAAGCTTTATGGCAAGGATGCAAGGATGGTTCAACATTGCAAATCAATAAATGTAATACATCACATAAACAGAAGCAAGGACAAAAATTACATGATCAGCTCAGTAAGTGAAGAAGAATTTGACAAATCCAACGGCCATTCATAATAAAAACCCTGAAGGATATAGGAATAATAGGACGTTATCTCAAACCAACAAGAGCCATTTATCACAAACCTACTGCCAACATCATATTAAAGAGGAAACTTGAAAGCTTTTCCTCTGAGAACAAAAAGAAAACAAGGATGTCTACGATCACCATTCCTGTTCAGTATAGTACTCAAAATATTAACAAGAGCAATCAGACAAGAGAAGGGAAGAAAAGGAATAAATAGGGGAAAGGAAGAAGTCAAATTATGCTTATTTATAGATGACATACCTCTTTACATAGAAGACCCCAAAAATCCACCCAAAGACTCCTAGAATTAATAAACATATTCAGCAAGGTATCAAGATAGAAAATCAACACTCAAAAAATCAGTAGCATTCCTGTACACCAATAATAAACCCACTGAGGAAAAAAATTAGGAAAACAATGCCACTCACAATAGCTTCAAGAATATTAAATACTTAGGGACTGATCTAACAAAAGAAGTGAAAGTCATCTGTAAAGAAAACTACAGTACTTTGAAAAAGGAGATTGACGAGAACATTAGAAAATGGAAAGATATCTCCTGTTACTGGATAGGCAGAACCAATACTATAGTTAAAATGGCCATATTACCAAAGCTAATATATAGATTTAATGCAATCCCTGTCAAAATACTAACAACATTCCTTATAGAGGTATAACCAATCCTGAAATTCATATGGAACCAGAAGAGATTCTGAATAGCAAGAACAATCTTGGGCAACAAAAGCAAATCTGGACTCACCACAATCCCAGATTTGAAGTTATGCTACAAAGCTATAGTGATAGAAACAGCATGGTACTAGCACAAAAACAGACATGTGGATCAATGGAACAGAATAGAGGCCACAGAAACAACCCCCTGCACAGTGAGCCACCCGATCTTTGACAAAAGTGCCAAAAACATACGTTGGGGGAGAGAGAGCCTCTTTAACAAATGGTGCTGGTTAAACTAGGTATACACATGCCTGAGACTGAATCTAGAGCCACATCTTCCAGCATTTCTTAAAATAAAATTAAAATGGATCAAATATCTAAATATTAAAACAGTAACATTTCATCTGTTGGCCGACAAAATAGGTAAAACTCTTGAAGACATAACTATATGTAAGGGCTTTCTGAACAAAATCCTGATTAAACGAGAAATAACATCAAGAAGAAACAAATGGGATTATATCAACTTAAAAGCTTCTTCATAGCAAAGGGAAAACCAATAGAGTGAAGAGACAACCTACAGAACAGGAAAAATATTTTGCCAGCTAGCCATTGGACAGGGGATTAATATCTAGACTAAATACAGAAAAACAGACCTCCAACAACAAAAGACCCAGTCAAAAAATGGGCAACCGAAATGCAGACATACTTCTCAGAAAAAGTCCAAATGGCCAATGAATACATGAAAAAATGGGCAATATCTTTGGCCACTAGAGAAATGCAAATTAAAACATCTCTGAAATTCCCTCTTACTCCAGGAAGAATGACTATTGCCAAGAAACCACATAATAGCAAATGCTAGTGAGCCTGTGGTGGAAAAGGAACACTTCTACATTGCTGGTGAGAATGTAAACTCTTACATCCACTACGGAAATCAATATGGACATTCCTCCAAAAATCAAAAATAGAAATTTCATTCAACCAAAATATTTCCCTTCTAGATATCTTCCCAAAAGAGTTTAAAGACATTATATTACAGTCATATGTGTAAACCCACTTATATAGCAGCACCACTCATAATAGCTAAATCTTGGAAGTAGCTTATATGTCCATCAGCAGATAAATGGATAAAGAAAATATGATATTGATTCACAACAGGGTATTACTCAGACCTAAAGAAGGATAAAGTTGAGTCATTTGTAGGAAAATAGATGCACGTTGCGACCATAATGTGAAGTGAAATAAATCAGACACACAAAATTAAATACTGCATGATTTCTCTTATACAAAAAACTCAAATTATAAATAAAAGACTGCATGGGAAATAATACAAAGAATCAGTGCTTGGGACCACATCCTAATAAAAGACTTCTGTACAGCAAAAGAAATCACCAATAGAGCAGGGCAAAAACTCACAGACTGGGAAAAAATTTTTGCCAGCTGTCCCTCAGACAAAGGTCTAATGTCTAGAATATACAAAGAACTCAAAAAAAATCAAAGCCTCCCAAATTTAAAGACCCAATCTAAAAATGGGCATCTGAAGTGAATAAACACTTCTCAGATGAAGAAATAAAAATGACATGAAAAAATGTTCAACATCACTATTCATTCAAGAGATGGAGATCCAAACAACGTTGAGATTCCATCTCACTCCAGAAAAAACAGCGATTACCAAAAAATCAACCAATAACAAATGCTGGTGGGGATGTGGGGAAAAAGTAACCCTCCTCCACTGTTGGTGGGAATGTAGATTGGTCCAGCCACTGTAGAAATCAATATGGAGATTCCTCAAAAACTACAACTACAGGTTCCATTTGATCAAGCTATTCCTCTACTGAGTATCTTTCCAGAAGAATTAAAATCACCATACCACAGTGATACATGCACAACCATGTTTATAACAATACAATTTGTAATAGTGAAGTCCTGGAAACAGCCTAGATGCACAACAACTAATGAATGGCTAAAGAAGATGCAGTTTTTCTACACAATGAAGTACTACTCTGCCATAACAAAGGAAAAGCCAGAGACAATTGTAGGTAAATGGATGTACCTTGAGAATATACTCTTAAGTGAAATAAATCGGACACTCAAGAGTACACATCAAATATGAGAAGTCATAAGTGTAAATAAGGACAAAGAGGCATAATAGATATTATATAAAAGGAAGATAATATTCAAAGGAGAGGAGAACTACAAAGGGAGAAGGGGGGAAAAGAAGGCAGGGAAAAAGGAACAAAAGGGGAAAGGGAAAATTTATATATATATATATATATATATATATATATATATATATATATATAAACCTATAAATAGGGAAGGGGGAGCAGAATGGAGGGATGGGGAAGAGGGGGTAAAAACCAAGATACATCATGTACAGGTACAAAATAATTATGATGAATGTGATCCATGTGATCACTATGTATACAATGTACCAATACATGTTCTTGATAAAAAAAATAAAATAAAAGAAACTGTAACATAAGAAATGAAATAAAAATGACTTGAAAGTGAAAAAAAAATAAAGGACGAAAAAGATAGTAGGAAACAGGGAGATCTTTTGCAAATGTGGAGACCAAGAGATGGGGGGAGGGGGACACAGGGGGGATGAAAAGTAAAAAGAATTACGATATGTTAGGCACATATACCAACTCCCCAAGCTGAATATAATCATTATGTACTGCAAATATGTACTAATACAAATTAATCTAAAAATATCCATTTGAATGTCAAATGGGCAATTAGATGTTTATTGCCTCAAAGCTACACTACACAAACATACCCTCAGACATGTGTTATTAGTTTTTTCATAAGTGCTTCCTCCGACTAAATGACAGATCTGGAGAACAGAGATCATATCTAATGTAACTTTTATATTTCACCATGACCATAACTAAGTTTTGATTATGAGAGATAAATGCTATTTGTGGAATACAAGAAGGATCACTTTTTCTCCTTTGAACTCACTAAGTGGTGTAGGTTACCTTACAGCACTTTAGGTGGTCACATTTTGTGTGAGACAATGTTGACCAAATTCTTAGTTGACTGGTTATGTCAGAATACTACTTCTAAAAGTTTTCTGCTAAAATGCAGAGTGAGAAATATTCATCTCTCCATTTTTATATTCCCCTGTCCTTGAACTAGTCATGCAATTGGTGCAAATACCAACAGATCCAGGTAAGATTCAGAATATAATTTGAATCTAAAAGTATACTTTCAGTTACTCCTATACCAAATGCCTCTTTCACAGCCAAATAATGACAATTTCCAATCAGTGCTGTGGTATGGTTGCCACAAGTTGGCTTATGAGAGTCCATTGTGAACATCGCTATCCAATTCTGCACTCATATTGGAAGTTTGAAACTGGGCATGATGCCAGTATTTACATAATAAGATAGGTAACTCCACAAATCAAGACTTCTGGTCTGGAGAGCCAAGTGTTAAACATTATCCGGCATAGATACTGCTGTCAACTAAACACAATTGTGCTTCTCACAAGTCAACATGTAGATTGATGGTCCAGATGTGTCAGTTTCTTATCTATAGCCAAAAGAGTTTGTAATATGTGATATATGTGTGTGTATGCATATAAATATATTCAAATTTATGGACTCTTGAAGCAAACCTACAGAGAGCTTCAAGAAATATCGAAACATTCTCCCATGAGCATTTGTAGATTATACAATTGATGCTGGAATAGAAGCCAATGTCTGGTATTTATTTTATAAATTCAGCAACAATTTGTCCCCAGAAAACTCAATGAATAAGTTTCATTTTATAGGAAAATCATCTTAGTAATATCAGTAGTATGGTCTTTTTTATGTTTTCTGATCTCTCTTCATATACTTTATTGTTTAATCTCTAAAATGGGGGGGAATCTCCTTTTTTTCTTATACCCAAATTTATTGTAACAATCAAAAGTGATACTGGATGTGAAAATACTGTGTCAATTTTAAATAATGTACACATAGTGTCCAAGGTATTTTTTAGAAGTAGGAAAGATAGCTAGGTATTTATTCTTATCTGTAATTCATATTTATAAAATAAAACATTTATCCTTACAGGTAAATCATGTAGTTTTTCTATTTTAAGAACATATCCATTATTAAGTGTTTATAGTACATCATATAGCATTTACACATGGTTTAGAGGAATTGAGTAAAACCATCTTGTATCAAATAACACTAGATGAAATAAATTCATCAATCTAACATTCATGTAGACAAGACATCGAAGAAAGTGATTAATGACAACAGTTTACATTTTCACTTGAAATATTACAAAATGCTTTGCACATGATAAAATCACCTACTCTTTACAGTAATTGTTTTTCTTTTCTTCCAACTTGCCTCCTTTAATGAACTAAGCCACTTATTTAACTTCCTAGGGCACTTCATTAAATTAACTCTAAAATGTCTTGTTAGAGGTAATTTAGCCAAGCAAAAGCTCAATATTGTATTCATTAGCATCCATTTGTTCAAAGAAACCGTGGTGGGTTTGCCCATAGACTAATCCAGAACACGTAGCAGAGCTACAAAGACAAAGCCATAAATTGATTAGGAGACAAGGCAAATAAATTTGTTTTTAAAACCTGAATCGCCTGGCAAATTAATATAAAATCAGGACGTAGATATGACTTCTGCAATCAAATGGTTCTCTCAGTTCAATTTGCCAAAAGACACTTCTGCCTGAGGCTCTGTATTCTGAATGTATAGTCATACTCAAATGTAATTCAAATAATAAGAGTACGGTTTTCTTTGGAAAGGACCATGGGGATGAGTCTACACAAGAGATGAGATTATGACAAGGAAGTTTCAGAAGTGAAGTGAATTATTCTAATACAGCTAGTTCAAGACAGTCATAAGGAAACTATCGACTGTTCTTCATGTATTAGGGATACTCTTAAGCCCTTTGGCTGACCTGTACATTGCAGGCTTTTCTCTCATTCATCCTCTGTTCTTAGGAGTGCCTTTTTCTGTTCTTGCCATGCAAAAACATTGGTTAAAAAAAAATTCTACAATTATACCTACCAATTTTTAAACATTACGTCTGGATTTTAACTCATATCTAGAATCCTTTCCTGCACGCAGATTATCAAGGAATGTGCACGTTTCCTTCTACTACTTGTACGTTGTGTGAATATTTAGGTCCATTTGAAAATTGTTTTTCTTATACAGTATATGTTGTGAGACCTGAGTCTTCATCTTCATCATCCTCAAAATGGATAGGCAGTTATCTCAACATCATTTTTAAAAAAACTTCTATCTACCCCAGTGATTTGTTATGTCATTTTTATCATATCATTTCCATATATACCTTAGTGTGTTTCTGAAATTTCTGTTCTCCACTGGTTCATCTGGTGGTCATGGACCAATGCTATTCTACTTCGCTATACAGACTATTTCATCTTGTGAGGCTCAGCCCTTATACTTTCTCTTTTTCATTGTCTACCTATTCTTGCATGATTATCTTTCCACCTTAAATTTAGTATCGAGTTCTCTGCCTGCATAAAACTAGTTTATTAGTACTTTATGAACTGTGTAAAACTTACAAATTCCTTTTAGGAAACTGACATTTTCATGACATGGGCTTGTCCTGTTGAATACGAAGTGGATATATTTCTTTTGTATAAACCCACCTTTGTTTCTTTTAGGAACATTTCAAACATTTCTTTACACAGATTTTGCACATTTCCTGTTAAAGTTGTTTCTAAGTCTTTTATTTTCTTTAGCAATAGAGTTTCCTCTACTATTTTATCTTCTGACTAGTTATTTATATCTATGAAGGTTGTTGATTTCTATATATTATTGTGCAGCCTACCTTATGTTTCATTTGACAATATTATTGATTCTCTCGGGTTTTTAGGTGTACTGTTGTAGCTTTTGCTAAGAGAGAATTTATTTTTTCTAATGCATATGCTTTAATTGATTTATTTATCTGACTTGAACAATACATACAATACAGTCATATATACTAGGTGAAGGAGTGAAAATACTTGCCTTATTCCCACTTCATACACACACACACACACACACACACACACACACACACGCACCCCATAGGTTGAGATATTTTATATATATATATATATATATATATATATATATATATATATATATATATATATATATATATATATATATATATATATATATATATATAAGTATATATAATGCAATGTATGTGAGAGAGAATCAATTTTGCATTTCTAAAATAAATTCTGCTGGATTATGGTTACATATGTCTTTGCTGGTATTTTATTTGTTTCAATTCTCCTTTTTGTGCTGTGTTCATGTAGTTTAATTACCATTTTTGAATTTGCTTGAAAATGTAGCAATTTTTCATTTACTGCATTCAAGACACATTATGTAGTATTGTGATTATCTGTTCTTTAGAGATTTGCTACATTTCCTCTGGGAAACTAACTGGGCCTGGTTCGTAATTGTAGAGAATTTCCTCAATAACTTTAACTTTCATTCTGCAAAACTTAGTGTGTTTAAGCCTTCTGTCTCTAATTGAACCAACTTCTGTAAAAAGTCATTTTCCTGCAAATTTAGTAACTTCAAGTAGACTTTTACATCTATTCGCATAGAGGTTTGTAGTTTTTTTCTAATATAAAATTTTATCTTCTGCTTCAATATCGTTACTCTCATTTCTTCTCTTAGCTTGTGTGTCCGTTTTCTCCACTGTCTTTGCTAAATTAGCTCGAAGTTGAATATTTTGTTATTTTTCGAAGAAGCAGTTTTTTTTATTAGAGCTGTAAATTTTCTGGGCTTTACCTTGTCAACTACTGTCCTTACAATTCATTATTTTCTTCATTGTGTTGTATTTCAGTTAAATCTTATTATTCATTTCTAGTTCATTTTTAATTGAAAATTTAATGTACTTATTTTATCTTTTGTTTTTCTTGATATGATCTTAAGGCTATTTTCAATATTTCCCATGAGACCTGCTGGGTAGTGTTTCCATTGTTATTATTTTAATAATAATTCTTTAATACTTGTTTTTATTTCTCCTTTTATCCAGCATTGCATAATAAAAAATTTTTAAATGTCCAAGAATGAAAGGTCTTTTCTTCATTTCAATTCTGTTGCTAATGTATAGTTTTATTGCATGGTGATCTGAGAGTGTTATTCATAATACATCATGGTTAATGAAAATTAACATCTTTGTTGACCTAGTATATAATTAATTTCTGCAAACTTTTTGTTAGTTTGGGAAATTTTATGTTATGATGTGAAATTTGATATCTACCTACAAGATATACAAATTATTGATGCTGCATAGGTCTTCTATGTCCTGACATATTGTGTTCTTGCATTATGAGTGTTCCAAATCTCCTCATATTATTTGTAATTTATTTCTCTTTCCATTTTCTGTTTTATAAAGGTGGATGCTATTTTCTTTGAAGGAAAAATATTCCTAATAATTATATTTCCACTGTAAAACTGAACTGTGACAAATAAAATGTCCTCCTTTGTCAAGATTTAATGCTTTTTGTTTTCTCTCTTCTCCTCTTTCTCCCACAGTTTAGTGCTTTTTGACTTGATTTCTCCTTTGACACTACCCCAGTAGGGCTGTTAGCACCAGAAGGAGGAGAAGGTCCAGGTTGCCAAGTGAGCCTCGCTGACACTGCAGAGGTGCGAGAACTTCATTTATTCCAGACGTCCACCCAGCCTTTCCTGACAAGACCCTGACTTGGGAGTGGGTGGATGGGGTAAAAGAGTCGGGGTTTTCCATTACAGTCAGGCAAGTTTGGACATTTAGGTTCCCTACTTGGCCTTTGTGGGCTGAGTAGGAGCAAAATCACCATATTTTTCTTGGCGTATCAAGCAGATGTAGCAGAGTTATCATCCAAATGTGTTGTGTTTTGCTTGGCTGCTCCTTTCCTGGTTTTTTGCCTAGAGAGAGCAGGTCTTTGGCAGAGTATTTTTATTTTTCCTGTACCCTTTGGCATTTCTGGGTATTCTGCTTCTTTACTACCCTGAGATAGTGTGAGATGAAACGTAGGTAGTAAATCTCTGTGTTCTTCCTTGCATCTCGGAGTTCCTAGCCAATCTTCCTGCCTTTTTTCACCTTTCAAAGTTTGTTTATATATAACATCCAGGGTGTTAGTTCTACTTATCAAGAAGAATAGAGGCAAATATATCTAATCTATGTAATCTTCTCTGAATATGTAGCCTCTAGAACTCTCTATTGTATAAATAGGTTCAGTGTAGACCTAGGTAGTTTTAAAAATAGAAATATTTGAAATTATACCTACTTGCTCTTTCATTCACCAAATACTGAGATGTTGAAAATAGTAACGACAGTGACCAGTTATTACGTACTCTGCATATGTCAAACACCACGTTGAGAGCTTTAACATATTTAATCTGGAGAGGCAACCTATGAGGGAGGGGTCATTATTCTCACTTTACATTTATGGAAACTGAGTTCTACCATAACTATTCCAGTTTAGCTCATACAGATAGAGGAAAATAAAAAAAAGAAAAAAGAAATGTATCACTGGTGGAATTTAGATCCAAATCCAGGCCAGAATCTGAAGTTCTTTTTCTTGGTACGTGTGTGATTGACTTTAGGAAGCCATAATCAAATGAATAAAGTTATAAGCACATAGACCAACTTGACAGTTACACTGAAATGTGAAGATCGAGTCAGTAGCTTTCAACATAAGACATCACAATGGCTCACAAACATTTTAAAATAATATCTTACAAAGTGTTAGTGTAATTATCTTCCATATCGTAGTTAATCTCTCTCGGATCTTTCTCTCACACATTGCAGGCACAATCAAATTCACAGCCAATTTGGACTGCAGGAAGGAGAATATAGTACAGATTTTGTTACACTATCCAACGGATCTTGGAATAGTCCAGCTCATGCTTGCAATCTAGTGGTTGATCACAGAGACTGTGCTCTTTCGTGTCGTCCCACTCTTCTCCCATCTGACTCTTCCACTGTGAGCTGAGGACTGATTGGGTCTAGCTAGTCACACTGGCCTGCATCGCCCCCAGGGTCTCCAAACACAAGATGCACATATCACATGTTACATGTAAGACAATGTACTGACAAGCTGGAAATAAATTTTACAGTGTCCTTATTTAAACATTTTCTTTAAAGAAGAAAACTATAAAAATGCATATTATCATTGAGTACTTAGAATGATACTGTTATATATGACATGAAGACAATATAAAGTACCCTGAAGGAAGAGAACAAACTAGAACACATGGCAGCGGCTCTCAAGTCACCGACTTAGTTCCAAGTCTCAGCGTTTCATGAAGTAAATAGATTGATGAAGTGTGTAATTTTAAAATGGTGGAATCTTGGTAACTCTTTGTGAAGACATCAGAAGTAATAAGGAAAAACTTTGGGATAATACAGTAGTTTGAAAATTACTCAATCTAAAAGTACTTTAAAAGTCATTCAGCTTACAGTGAATTATATAATGTTTTTAACAGAAATATATTTGCTCCAATTTTCAGATCTTTTCTACGATAATACATGGCTGTCAGGCGTAGGCTGTCTACAGATATTAATATATGTACATATATATCTTTTATAGAGAGTATCGCTTTCATTTTAAAAATAATTGAGAAAATAACTGCTTTTTCAAAAGAATCTTCCTGAATAAAAAGAAACATTAAAAATGCATGTTTGAAAAACGTTGCTATCACTGTGTAATTTTTGTTGCCAAAATGATAAGTATTTCAAGTCTAAAGAAGAGATTTTAATATTTGAACAAATTAAAACACTTGGAAACTATTTTGCAATGTATTATCTTGGAAATGAATAATTTCGGGAATTAATTTTTATCCAATTTGCTAAAATTATAAAAACCCGACAACTTCCAATCATTTGCTAAAGTAACTGTTTGGCATGGAGAAGATGGAAATAAATTAGCTGAACTTCAACAAAAACCCTTGCATGATTAGTGAATATGGTTGAAATATGTGTATCATGATTTAGTAAACGCATCTAATGAAACTTTTCTGCCATTAGTTTACGTATTTTTGTGAAATACCCTTTTCAGGTTTCCTACCCATTAGAAACAGAACTTCAAGCAAGTCTAACTTAGAACAATAGTAGGTTTGTTTTAATATAGTCAGTTAATTTATTAATTAGTTAATTTGGAATTACACAAGCCTTTTCAAAACTAAAATATTTTAATTACAGTGCTTTCATTATAAACTAATAGATTATTTGTTATTCCAATTAGCAAAAAATATTTCATAGTGGTAATGAATTAATGAAATGAAAAATAAATAATTCATTTAACCACTAGAACTTCCTTAATAATCTGTGGGTTTTTTTGTTTAATAACAGATAAATATGCTACAGTATAATATAGTACCCAGCAGCAAGCAGCACAAACAGAGGGTTCTGACGTAGCATTTTAACCCTTTGGGGTTTATTTTTAGATACCTCCATCATAAAGCCACAGCCTTTGAGGCTGCAGCTGCCTTCTAGGCCCTCTTGGAGGTTTATTGTACCCTGGTACTTCACACCAACATGAACAGGAGACAAAAAAGGATCTCTCACCACACACTCACGAATGCATAGCGAGGCTACTGACACACAGATGCACACATACACGTTAGAAAAAGTGCAAGAGTAACCTGTATTGACAAAAATAATAAATCTCGGTGGAAAATATACATATTCATTCTTTCAGAATTTAGCTCTTTAAAAATACATTTCAGGTAAAATATTTGATGAATAAAGTTCTTTGTCTATATATTGAATGTAAAAAGATAACAGTATAATATTAGCATATTTCCTAAATGCCATGTCTATTCAACAAGTAATTTTGGATTCCCATTACATGAAGATACTTATTTGAGGAAATTTTTATGATAGCTACCTTAATTTCCCACTCTGATTTGCTCACACACATATAGTGCATATATAATGTTAAAAATGGCTTTGTTTTTTCTATAAAGCAGTTCTAATATATCAGCTATTCTAGCACAGGATTTATTCTCGGCAGAATGCATTCTGCAGCTGCTATTCACATTCATTCTATTTTAACATTTTCTTTATCAATTTGTAAACAGGAGCCCAGATTTAAAAGAAAAAAAAAGTGATGAAAAACTCAAAAGGGTTGATGTTGCCTGAAAAAAAGATGCTGAATACTGTTCACCATGGGAACCATCCATAATACAAACATGTACACAGATTTTCAAAACACCCTTTCAAATCTTCAGTGCCATTAAAGTTGAATTTTATAGGTTCCCCCTACTGCATATGCATAACCCGAGAATAGAAACTATTCCCAGTACAGCGTCTTCTATACATATATCAAAGGATTTTGATGACATTGTAGTAACCAATAGAGTGGAGCTAGGGCAGTTTATGATGATTTTGGAATCTCAAGATACTTACTTTGTTATAAAATACTAATGAAAAAACTGACAGTCTAACAAAATTATAAGGGAGTACATTTCATAGGAGAGAAATTAGGTGGCATTGATTTGGACTCCAAAGTGGGTTTTGTGAACTCACAATTATAGATGTATCTACTATTACATTTATATATACTGTGTATTTAGTGAGGAAAGGCAATGTTCTCAGAGATGGACATCAGTGTAACAATTCTTGTGCTTCAGTGGTGTTCAAAGTCATGGTACAGGGAAGAGTTTGGGTTGGTGCTGTCCTTTACCTTTTTTTTAATACAGGAAGAACTTATTTTGCAAAATGTATGTGGACAGGTTTTTGTGTTTTGCTATTAGGTGTTTGTGACTTCAAGTTCTTTATTGTTGCAGGAAATTCAGGTCAGGTTACTTTTATTTTTATTTTTTTTAATTCTTTTGTGAAATACTGGGGAGCCCAGGACCTTGCACATGCTAGGCAAATGCTCCACCACTGAGCTACGTCATCTTCCCTGTTAATTTTTTTTTTTTAAACTGAGTCACACGGGGTGGCCCTGCAATTTTGACCCTCTTGTCCCAGTTGCCTGGTGGCGAACACCACCACACCTGCCTAGATTGTGGAATTTTCTTTAAATGGCAATAGGGACATTAAAACACCTGGCAATGATCAGGAATATTTTCATCCACCCAGGAATGCAGGAACATCAGTTGCTATAGGCACAAACTTTAGGGCACAAAGCCAAATCCTAAGTGTTGGGAGCTAGAAAACGCTGGAGGAAATGCTGCCACATCACAGCCGCAGATTGCTGTCTTCTTCTTTCACCACTACTACTAGAACAACTCCCCTGCACCCTGGTCCTCCTCCTTGCTGTCTCTAGGTGTTAGGGCACCCTGCCTCCCAGCCCCCAGAACTGGAAGGACGAGCTGCCGTATCGAAAGGCAGCATGCAAGCCAACGAATACTAGGAAAAAGTAACTTACTACCAAGTACTTAATATTAATCTAGATACTAATTCAGCCCAGATTTACCTATCTGCTGGTTGTTTTGTCTTTTTATATGAACAATGAAGACCCATAAGTTATTTATAAATTATTTAGTGTATTTTCTCTTTATGAGCAACATATCTAAAAATCAACAGGGGGAAGTAGAAGCCCGGAAAACTATCATTAACAGAGGTATGTGTGTCCAAAACATTATATTTGTATGAATCCAACTTGCTTATCTAAGATTCAACTTCAATATTGAACTCATTAGCACCATATTTTAAGTAACTTAGTTAACTATGCACATATTATATAATTAAATTGCATCTTAAATTATCTTTTACAGTGTTGTCATTTCAATAGAGAAATAATAGTATTTTAAACAAATTGTGCTAGAACAATTGGACACTCGTCTGTGAAGAAGAGGAGGAAGAAGGAGGAGAGCGACCAAGGGGAGGAAGAAGAGGAGGAGGAAGAGGTGGAGGATGAGGAGGAAGAAAAGTAGGGAACCACCGCATGGACATTACACCTTTCCAATAATTAATTCAAAGTAGATTATAGGTCAAAACGTAAAATACAAAATGAAAAAATATCAAGAAGAAAATATGGGAGGAAACTGGGAACCTTAAATTTGATGATAAATTTTAGCTACAACACAAAGAAAAGAATTTATGAAAGAAAAAACTGGCAAGTTGGACTTCATTAAAGCGCAAAACTTCTGCTCTGAGGAAGACTCTCTCAAGAAAACAAAAAAGACAAGCCAAAGAGTAGGAAATAATAATTAAAAACAATCAGGCAAAAATTTGCACAGCTAATTTACCTATTCACCAAAAAAGTCATATGGATGGTAATAAGCATATAAAAGTGCTCAACATCATTTGCCATTGAGGGCGTACAAATTTAAACTCCAATGAAATACAACTACACATCTGTTAGAATGTCTAAAACACAGAAAAATGGAATACCAATTGCTGGCAAAGATGCAGAACATGTAAGCAATTTCATTCATGGCTATATGAAATGTAAAATTGTTCAGCTTCTTTGGCAGACAGTTTGGCAATTTCTTATAAAAACAAAAAAAGCACTTTTACTATATAGCCTAGTGATCACATTCCTTAGTACCATATTTACCTAAATGAGTCAAACTTTATGTTGAGACAAAAATTAAGCGTTTTTAGTAACGTTATTTATTCATAATTGCTAAAAATGAAACCGACAAGATGCCTTTCAATAGTTGAATGGATAGACTATAGTAACTTCTTACAATAGAACGTTATTTAAAAGGGAAAAGGAATGAGTTACTAAGACAAAAGAAGATGTAGATGAAATGTAAATTTGCAGTGCTAAGGCTGACCAAATGAAGTATCATATCATTAGAGTTATAAAACATTTAGGGAAAGCAGAACTATAAGACAGTAAGTGAATAAGTGGTTGGCAGATTTAGGGGAGAGATAATTTGAATATATGAGGCAAAATGGAGTTTTGAGACAATGGATCTATTCAAAATGCTCTATTGGTGGGATGGCTGATCTCGATTGCCAGTTTGACTGGACTGGGAAACCCTGGAGACTGTGGAGCACATTTCTGGTGTGTGTGTGAGAGAGCTTCTGGAGAGGACTGGTGAGCAGGACCACAGATGGCCAGGGGTGACCCACCTGAATAGGAAAAGCACTGTCTAAGAGGGTGAGTCTGATGGAACAAGAGTGGAGGAGGAAGGAGGCCTGGCAGCATAGGTTCTCTATGCCCTCTGCACTCCCCCGGCCACGGCCTCCTGTACCGCTCTCTCTCCCTGGTGGGATGTGCTGCCTTGGCTCAGGTTCAAAGTGATGGAGCCAGCAGACCAAGGACTTAAGTCTCAAGGACTGTGGGCCAAGATGACACCTTCTCAAAGGTGATTCTCTCAGATCGTTTGTCACAGATACAGAAGGCTAACTAACATAATAGGTGGATCTACAACATCACAGAATGGCACAGTAGAAAGCACAGATGTTTAACTCTGTCAGAAGTGTAGGAAACTACATCACCGAAGAGGACACAGGGAAACATTACTAACATAAGTACCTTTGGAGATGATTGGATTTTGTAAGACTAAAGCCAAAAATGTCTATATATGAGGACTGTAAACCTGTTCAAGTTTTTTTCTTGTGGGGTTATTCTTTAACAATTCTGAGACAGCTGTGAGTGAATGCTGGATTTGAACAAGTATGTAAACAGATGGAACATGGTGGGAAACAGGCTTTTCAGTATTGTAGTGGGAGATTATAAATGAGCAAGAAACAGAGCCTACAATAATCCTTTTGATAACTAGAATTGAAGATATGAACAAGAATTCATGTTTTGCTTAATGTAGATTGTTACATTCAGGTATATGTATAGGCATTTGAATATGTATATCAGTCAGTATTCAGATACATATTTCCTTCTTTACCAACTGAGAGGGGTTAAAATTAAGCACAAACACATCTAGCCTCAGATCTCGGTTTCTAATACCTTTATCCAATTAAAGAGCCAGGACTCCTTGGAGAAATGCTGATTTTAGAACTGGGCTAAGAGGTATACACAATGAGGCCAGAGAGTCTTTTAGTACCAGAAAGTAAGAAAGTGCTCAAAAAATAAGCAAAAAGAAAGCACAATGATGATGGTATGTTAAGAGGACATGACGATCACATGAAAGAGCTCTCCAAATTGGAACAATTTGAGTACTAAAATAAATAAATTGTATCAATTTACAACTCAAAGTATATTATAAATATTTGTGATTCTATAGTGATATTAACAATGACTGAATCAATAAATGGGAATAAACGAATTTCTCCTGCAGAAGAACATAAATGATTTATGTAAATGCTCTGCTCATTCTCAACTATTATACACAGCCACTTCCTTCTAGAAAGGTCAGAAGGAAGGGAGAGAAGCAAAAGGACTTTGCAGCAAAGGTACCCAACAACCACTGCCTCGGCCAGGAGATCAGGGTCAACACCAACAGCATAAATCTTGGTGACAGTATTTACTTTTCATATGATATAATAACAATGGCATCTTAACTCTATGGTCTTCCTTCTAAAAAGCTATAACCCCATTTGAATCATGAGAAAAACATCAGGTAAACTCCAAGGGACACCACACAAACTACCTGAAAACATATCTGATCAATGTTCCTCAAAAGTGTGAAAGTCATCCAAAACAAGGGAAGTCTGAGAAATTGTCACAATCCAAAGGAGCCCAAAGTGATGTAGTTATCTAGATAAAACATGATGTCCTTGATGGAAAGAACAGAAAAGTGACATGAAGTAGAAACTATGGTAATATGAATAAAGACTTTGCTTAATAACAACGTGTTAATATTAACCAATTAGGACAAGGCTATCACAATAATACATGATATTAATAATATGAAAAACTAGATGGGGGCACATACAGGGGAAACTATGTCTTAATTTTTCTGTAAACTTTCAATAGTTTATTAGAATACATAGTTTATTTAAAATAATTATCTCAGAATTTCTAAGAAATTCAAACACATGGTGGTTAGTATTTTGGAAATGAACGGAAGTACTCACAAACAAGAGTGAAACAAGTACCAGTGTTTACAAACAGAAGTTGGTAAAATATGTCAATAATATAACTTATTCTTTGTGGCATACATAACTCAAAAAATCTTATATATTATAAATCATATAGCCTTATTTTCACTGTATAACAAGTGAAAACAAATTTATAGAAGACAAATTGGATACTGTTGTACAACTTTTTTAAGTAGGGGAAAGTAAGAAACTTTGACTTATATTTCCTTAAAGCTTCATCTCAACTTTGTCGATTTCAAGTTGTATGATTTTGTAATTTAATTTACCTGAGTCCTCAATTTCTCATTGTTCATAACTCAGAATACTTCCAAGTAACAAGTAAAACAGTGCCAATGGCATATTGAGTGATCCATATGATCACAATTGGCATACCCTCAAAACCATTTATTTCTATATATGTGTTATCCTTAACGTGGAAAAATACTTGGCTTTTTTGATACATAAAAGTGTCAACAGGGTTGGGGATGTAGCTAACCCTAAACCTAACCCTAAATGGTTAGAGCACTTGCCTAGCAAGATCAAGGCCCTGAGTTCTACCCCCATCACCCAAAAGAAAAAAAAAAGGTCCGTAAAATTTCTCAGAGTACAGCCTCGTAAATATGAAAAGCAGAAAATTCCACATTGACCATCAAGGTATTAGAAGGACCAGTCCAAATGAAACTTCTCCCTTTTCGTCCCCCTCTACTTGTTTTACTGTTTCCTTTTCTATTCCTTGCTCTCATTACATAAGAATGACAGCGATTATAAAGAAATACAAGGAATATGGAGAGAGTACTTTGGAATTTCCTGGCATGGGATGGCTAGACTTAATTAGACTAGACTGAGAATTATAATTAAGCTAGACTGGTAGTTATGATTACTTAATCATTTCTAACTGAATGCAGTGTTATTCAGGGACACATTGTCTAAGCAAAATAAACGAGTACAACAAATACTGTTTTTGTTTCTTGAACCTTCGTGCATTAGTTCCTTTAATATTGGTTGACAACCGATAGGTACTCTGCCCTCGGTTAATCTAAGTGCTACAATGCTGGCAAAAAGGACATCATTCCTCCTGAGGAAGTATCCAATCAGTGGAGAGAATTATGAAGGACAATTATAAAACAGAAAAAAAAATTCGAAGAATAATGGCTTAAACACTTCCAAATTTGGTGAAAATTTAAAATTCATGAATGCAAGAAGCTTAACAAACCTCAAGGACAAGAACTATGAAGCAAACTATGCAAAAGGATTTTCTGCCAAAATTGCTTAAAACTCCAATAAATAAGAAAAATTTTAAAAGCAGCCAGAGGAAAAATGGACTCAGTTGAACAGAGGAACAAAGAGGAAGGTGACTGCAAATTTCTTATCAATAAATAATGCAATCGCAAAGGCCTGGAGGGATTTGATAGGGATTGCTCACTGGCAACTTCACTAACTTCTCTCATTTGGGGTAGAGATTGACAAGTTGATTCTAGCATTTATGTGGAAATTCAGTAAAATTTGAACAGCTGTAACAGCTTTAAAAATGAGAATAAAGTTAGTGTCTGATACTACCTGATTTGTCAATTCACAATATGCTATAGTCATCAAAATAGTGTGATACTGGCATAAAGACAAGCAATATAATAAAAAGTCCAGAAAAATAATTATAACCTTTATATTTATGGTGACTAATTTTTGACAAACATATCAATGCATTATGATGGGCAGTGGATAATCTTTTCAAAATGGATTAGGGTACGATTGCCAAAAACAATAAAATGATACTGTTACTTCGCCGCATACAAAATCCACCCTATAACTCAAAATCGATCATACATAAATCGAAGAACTAAAACTAGAAAACTAGGAGAAAACATTAGATAAATATCTAAACATTGGATAGACATACTTTTCTTAGGTATGATAAAGTTTCATCAAAATTAAAATATTTTAGCTTCAAGGGATAACATAAAGAAAATAAAAAAGATGAAAATATTTGAGAGAAAATATCTGTAATTGTGTATATAATAAAGAACTTGTATGAAAAATATATGAAGAATTGTTAAAACCAAATAATAAGACAAATGACACAATACAAAATAGGTAAAATTTTGAATTTCAACAAAAACTATGTCATTGTGGAAGCATATTGAACATGTAAACATACACTTCCTTGAGATACAATAATTTCATTTGTATTTACTCAGAAAAATGAAAACATATGTCCACACAAAGACTTACACACTAATTTTCTTAGTATTTTTTACAGTAGTCCAAAACTGGAAGCATCTTAAATGTCCTTAAAATTTGGTAATGAAGAAAAAACATGTATACATTAGAATACTACTTAGAAGTAAATGGAAACAAATTACATGCAATAAAGTGGATAAATGTAAAATAGTTTACACTAAATGGAAAAAGTCAAATAGAAAAAAACTATACTTTTGTGATTCAATATCCTGGAGGCGGGAGCTGGATTTAACTTCAAATGAGAAGAAGATACTTTTAGAGGTAGCCAAAGGATTGTAAAAATTAGATTGTTTATGGTCGTATAAATATAAATTTATAGAAATAACATAAAATTTCATGTTTAAAGTGTCTAAATGTATGGTATGCAAGTTGTATAAATTCATAAATCCCAATAAAACTGATAAAACCTTAAAAAACAAAATTCAGAGAGAGAAAAGAGAACATTAATAAATGTCCTTTCATATATGACAGAAATTTCATTTCTTGTCAAAACCTTTTATACACATTTACACACACAAACGTGCACATGCACTAACAACTCCACTTTTACATAGATTCAACAATGAATTCTAACAAACATTAGATACAGTAGTAATAATAATTCAATGAAAATTCTTTCAGCATTTCAACATATACAAGAACAAACTTTCCAATTTATTTTATGAGTTAACTAATACCATGATACTTACATGTATCTCAAATGTATTAAAAGAAAAGTCCAATCAATGTTTCCGTTGAACATAAAGACAATCATTAATACTAAACAAGGAATCCAGATACCTATGGAAGCATACTTAGAAAGACCAAGTGAGATTTATTTTTAAAATGGTTTAACATTTGAAAATCAATCAACATAACACATTATGTCAACAGAATAATAGAGCAAAATCTTATGATCATGGTCATCTCAATAGATGCCAAAAAGCCTTTTAATAAAATTTATATCTTTCTTGTCAGGGCTGGGGGAATAATTGTTAACTTTCTAGGAAAAGAAGAGAATTTTGCTCAATCAGATAAAGGCACCTGAAAAATTAATATAGTTAAACATGACAATTAAGTGAAACATGTCTTTCTTTACTCCAATCTTTGGGAACTGGATAAATGTGTATCTTCCACCATCTGCATTCAGAATTATTCTATGAGGGCTAGCCCATATAATAAATTAAGAAAAAAATCATAAAATGCATTAAATCAGAAAATAAACATTTACAGACAATATAATTATACATACAGAAATTCTGTAACACCAATAAGTGAGTTTGGCAAAGTTAAAGTACACACAATCAATATTTAAAAATCAATATTATGTCTGTATATTTTAGCAGATAATACAAACATCAAATTAAAATAATATTTCAAATAGCCTGGAAAATATGAAGACTTGGGAATATAACAAACATGCCTAAGAGTTCTAGATTAAAAACACATAAATGTGACTGAGAAAATTTAAAGTGTGACTTCAACTCTATGGATATACCAGTGTCAGTATCGTTAATTCATCTGGTCTGTCTAAATTGGTGCATAGATTCAACACCATCCATGTAAAAATGTCTGGCTCTTTATCTGAAATATAAGGAGCTAGGAAAGCCATAGAAATCTTGCAAAAGAAGAAATGACATAAATGATTTCAGGTTTGCTGTAAAGCTACAATCATTAAGACAATCTGTTATTAGTACAAGAATAACCAAACAAAACAAACAAACAAACAAACAAAAAAAGAATAACCAAACAGGCAAATAGAACAAAATGAGAAAGCCAGAAATAGGCCCACACGTATGTACTTACTGACATTTGGCCATAATGACAAATCAATTCAATGAGTAAATAATAGTAAATTACATAAAAAATTTAGATTCTCTGTTTTAAACACAAAATCAATTACAGTTATTAGATCATAGACAGAAATGTAAAACGTAGGCCACTAAGCTCTAGAAGAAAAGATAAAAGACTGTCTTCTTTGATGTTAGGATAAGGATTTCTTGGAAAGTACTCAAAAGCTTTAACTGTAGAAGAATATATATATATATATATATATATACACACAATATATATATTCTTTATGGGTATATGTATATTCTATATGTGTATATATATACACATATCTATGTACATATGTACATATATAGTGAAGTTGAATATATATAAATACACCAGACATCATTACAAAATGAAGAGACAAGCTTGTAGCAGAGGAAAATAGTAGCAGTCCTTTAAATGAAACTCACCAATGTAATCAAAGGCTGAATGTGCTTGCCTTCATAGGAGGTGAGGAATGGATGGAAATGGCATAGGGAGTCACCCTGATGGTGGGGGAAATACTCTGTAACTTGTTTTGAAAATTGTGTGCAAAAAATTACCAAACTGAACACTTGAGACATAAATAATTCATGTTAATTATACCTTAAGTTTAAAAAAAAGCATAAAATTTAAAGAGGTTTTAGGAAATGTTACCAATATCAGTCTTTGCCTGCATAGAGAACTCAGCAATACGTCCATGAAAAGCAAAAGGTGAAGGGGGCATAGAGAGTTGGTCTTATGAAACTTAAATTAACAAAAGGATTGTGGGTTATGTAGAAAAGTCAACATCTAGACATTTTGGGTCCTCTACAATGTTAATCACCTCTTGGTCTAAAAAGGGAGAGCATCTCCAGAGAGAAGAATTTTCTACTAAAAAATGCGCATTTATCAAAATTCTTACCAGCAACTCAATCTGGGTATTGTTAAAAGGCATGATTCATTATTTTGACATCGAAATGTCATAACTATCTCTGATCCTTTTCCTTGGGGATATCTTTATACATGTGATAGAGTGGTAGAAAGTCAGAGGGAGTAAGTGAGCAAGAATCTCTTTTTCTTGGTCTCTCTATTCTCACAGAAAAGATAAATATGCTTAGCTCTTATCCACCCTAGCTTCACTGGGGCTATGACAATTCTGGACAGATTTAGGACATTGCAGGATCTTTATTGTTTTTGTTTTTGTTTTTTTCTTCTGAAATTCAGTCCTTTTCCCTTCTTCACTGCTACGTGGGTCTCACTGGGGGTGGCAATTCTTGTGTCCCCTCCATCTTCTTTTCTCTCATCACATAAGCCAGTTAACAATCGGGTGGCATTTTCTTGGCCACAATGGGCTCCTAAGAGATCTTCCAGTTATTCCTGCTATTTGGCTAATCAATCATGTCACCCCATGGTTACTGGAACTGTGTTGGCTAAGATGATCAGCCGTGTCCCCTGCAATAAAACTCAACGGGAAAGCAATAAGAATTCTTCAGTTACAAAAGGCGCCCTATCTCCCCATCACTTCAATCCATCCTTGTAAATGTTGCAGAATAACCTTCTATTTTCCTTTGAGCTTTTAGTGCTGTGCATGGAACGGACAGGAAGTTACTGTACAATTTAAAACAGTAGCTACTTGAAAAGTCACTGGAATAAACTACTTTTTAGTAATTCCTCTGAACTTCAGTTTGGGGGTTCTCAGTCCCCAAACTATCCTTTTGGTAAAGCATGGAAAGAGAGAAGCAGAATACAAGTAACATAGCCAAGATTCAGTTCAATGTTGGTGGCTGAGACAGTAGTGGTAATCAGAATTCTAGTCTTCTTCGTGGACTAAGAACATTCTTTTCACACAAAGATGAATTTAGCAGTATGTAATTTTCCTTCTTATCCACTAACTGTAGGATTGAATTAGAGTTTACCTAGACAAATCTAATTCGTAGTTTTGAAAATAAGCAAAAGCTGTTAGACTGCAATGTTGAAATTCTGATCACATTACATATGCATAAGAAGATAGTATCAAGCAAAGCTCTATTTACATTTCCTAAGTGGTTTTTTTTCCATTTTGTATAAACTAATGAGTTGTGCTGTTAGGGAATATGTGTATTCCTCTTTGTGTAATGGGTTAAGTGTGAATTCTGTTAAACACTGGGCCATAAATCACACTGTGTCCTCTATGCCTAATTAAGGGTTTAAAGTGGGAAAAGGTAAATTCTTGAATGAAAGACTCTACTCAGAAGTCCTGTTTGTTATTGCAATAAAGAAGTAGACAGATAAAACAGAAAGAAAAGAGCAATTTAAAAAAATGAACAAGGAGAAAACTACAAAAATATTTCACTTCACTTATTCTATCTCTCCTCAGTTTTAAAAACATTTTAGCTGTTAAAATTCTGGATATATCACAGAAAATTTATTTTAATTAGCGTAATGCTATGAAATAATATTACACAGTGATCAGATAATTAAACATTTCAAACTATAATTAGTTTTAAGTAGAAAATGATATGCATTGATAACGTAAATAAAATCAGCTACAAAAAAGTTTTGAAGAAAATAAAAATTCCTAAATTTTTAAAATTTTAGATACCTATATCTCCATAGAGTACACTGACTCTTAAAATATTAAACCTTTATAGATTTCAAGTAAGAACAGAATGACCACAGTTAACCCACTCATTTCCCAGTGGAATAACTTCCCGAAATTTAGATAAAATTAGTCTTAAACAACATATAACCTCTTCACAGTATAAACTAACTTTAAATGGATACTTTAAAAAAACTTCAAAGTACGTTACACAGACTATTTAGGGTTAGAATAAGATGGATGAGGCGAGTTTCATTAGTCTTCAGAAGCCTCCTAACACATAATTAGTAATACTGATACTTGGCTTTATTTCACTTCATTTGTATCATGCCTGCACTGCCCATTGAGATATGGAAAGAAAAAATTATTAAGAGGAAACAAATGAAAATATATCTTGATTCACTGGATTCCAGTGAATTTACTAAATTTCTAACTATTTTTTTACTAAATTTCTAACTATTTTTTATTCAGTAAATGTTTGTTGTCTAGTTTATGACCAGTAATTTGCTTGGTGCTGGAAATTCAGTGAATTTAGTAGTGGACAAAGGAGACTTTTAGAGAAAACACCAGATTATAAAATGTTATTATTTGTAGAATTCAGAGATCTCCAGCTAGTGCATAATAAATATATTTCAAAAATAAAATCCATGTTGCGTGGTGAAGCCTCTTTCATCTTCCCCTAAAACCCTTGTCCCCATCTTGTTATCTTTCATTACTCTTTCCCCATCCCACCTTCTCTGGGGAATGTATGTAGGAAGAATGTAAGAGACTTGCATTCATTCTAGATTTCCTGACGCAATGCGCACCTAGGGGCATGGTAGCTATGTATACAAGGGGTTTGAATGTCAAACCAATTCGAGCCTCCTATTCCCGTCTGCAGCACCTAAACTTTCCCACTTCTGGAGAACTTTTTGACTAGGCTTCATGCTGAAACCTTATATTTCCTGAGGGACCCAGACATGACACAATTACTTTTGTCTCTCTTCTCTTAGTATTGGAGTCTTGTATAAACTTTGACCATACTCCAGTCCACTATCACATCTATTTTGTCTTATGTAAATGGACACTTACTATTGCTTGTGTTCAATATCTATTAGGTGTTCATCGGTTGTTAAACATGTTAATATTTAAAAATAACATTACAAGACAGAAAAGTCTAGAATTTATGAGAAGAGACATGCACAAAAGGAATTTGAATTGTTCGATTCAGAACTAACAGAAACAGTTCAATTCAGAACTAGCAGGAAAGGAAATGAAGAAAGCAGAGAAATGCAGAGAAGTGCTGTTCCATATCAATTGAACTCTGGAACACTCACAATCCCTGTGTAACTGGGGCAAGGACGGGAAAAGGAAGGATTTATAGGGAGTGTGAACTGGAAGCTCTGCTTTGAATTATTACTGCTTTCTCGTTTAAAGAAACGGTTGTGGAAATACACATAATCTGATATGAACTTTACTGAATGTTAAGAGTACTTGATAGATGCCATCTATCTGCTTAAATATTTTCCTAGCTTTTAATTGTACTAGCTGACCTTTAGTGCATTTGTGTTTGGGAAAGCCTTTCACCCTTCTTACAAATGCGAATGTTCAAACCCAATGCAATCTACAAATTCTACTCCAAATGACCTGTATTTATTGAAAGCCTCTTTAATTTCCCCAGCAGAGAATAATTCTCTAATTTTCAAGTATTTCACTTGCACATTTCTTAAGTTTATCACAGTTTGTTTAAAAAGATATTCGTAAGATTTACCAAACTCTAAAAGACATAGAAGTGACTCATATATATTCTCTCCTTTGCCATAAACATATATTGAGAAAATAAGTGAGTTCTAAGGAAAAGTAATTGGTTCAATGTACTCACATAAATGTAGAAGGAAGGAATATAATAACGGCCTCTCTGGAAGGGTGGGCTGTCTCCATCCTGATTTATTTCTAAAATATATTATTTTGACGTAGAATATTCACCAGTTTTAGAAACTAGACCTACCTGCTATAGACTATTTATATTCACATACTCCAAAGTAGAAGTAGACTCTAAGAGTCAGTTCATAATTGGTTATTCATCCTCAGCTCACTGTTGGAGAAAGGATGTATAAACAATAGACACCAATTTACATCTGCTTAAAGGGGACTATAGGGTTTCTCTTCTTTAATAACAGAATTGCCCTTTCTGTGAAATGACTGATTATGCATGTTTTCCTTTAACTGACTCCAAAACTTATTAAGCATTATTTCACAGAAAAATAGCAGATTATATGTTATGGTCTGATTGCTTAATATAGGTATTTCTGAATAGAAGAAAAAACATTAGAATCAAAGTACTTTCAAAATATATCAATTACTTTAGTCATAAAGACCATTCTGTAGAATAAAAGCAGATGTGAACATGACTCAAATTTTAAATACTTGAAATGTAAAGTAAAAAGATAATACACCTGGATAGAGTTATGTAAATTGGATGGGTAAAACTGTCCCCTAGGGATACTTCCGTGTGTTCTCCAAATCCATTTTTTTAAAAAGAAGAAAAATGAGCATTATCTTTGGATACTTCCTTTCACCGATGCAGAGCACTTTATTCCAATGAATTAACAAAACAAACTTTTTAAAGAATTAGCCTTTATGATTATAAATTATCTGCTTAATTTTTGTAATCAAATATTTTCATTACTTCAATCATTTGACAGCATTCTCAAAGGAATCACGTGATCATAAGCTGTGTCATTCTCAGGCACGTGTCTTTTCATTAGATTTAAGCGTTCATTTCTTAGACAAAAGTACTTTTAAGAATAGCAGAATGGGACAGTACAAACAGCGGGGGATTAGGGTTCAAAGACGGGCTCAGTTTTTAAAACTGATTGAGCAAGAGAACTCGAATACATTCTGATACTTTTGAGCTTCCTCCTTTGCGCAGAAGGAAAAAAATATATTTATTGTCTTGTTCTGAGAATTAGATAATGTATGTTAAAAAACCACGAAGTATTATTTACACACCATTATTATTGTTACTCAGAAAACCACTTTAGATAAATAATCTGCTACGAGTGATCTTTTTGTTTTGATACTCAAGACAGATACACACAGAATTAAAGTGCAGGTCAAAGTGTCATTCTTTCTTTGCTTAACAATTACAGTGCTTCAGGGGCCTAAACAACTCAGCAATGTAAGAAGTTGAAAAGGTTACTACAAACTTTTCAAGTTTAACACTTTTTTTTTGTAGTTCTCTAATAACAATACTACTCCCTCTTCATGCATCCCAAGCCTGGACATTATGAATAATTATTTTTAAACGCAAACGTTAGCTCTTCAGGTGTTTACACACATGCATTACGTTTTACGCGGCGAACGAAGAACGAAGACTGCACGTCCCGAACTACAGTTAGCACGGAGGCGGCACCGCACCCTCGGCGGGCAGCCGGGCTCCGGGGGCTGCATTGTTTAAGCTCGCGTAGGCGGCTGGCTCCGCGACCTACCAAGTTGCACATTCAGTCTTAGCTCCGCACCCCAAGAGGCCGGTTCCGTTCTACCGGGCTCGGGGAGTTCACCCAGTCAAGCAGCAAGAGGGTTAAAGGAACGCAGCGGAGGGAAGTAGTGCGGAGTGCGTGCGTGTGTGTGCGCCTGTGTGTGTGTGTGTGTGTGTGTGTGCGCGCGCGCGCCCGCGCGCGCGCCGCACACCGGCGCCGAGTTGCGCAGCCGACTCCCCACACAAGTTCCGAAGGCCGCCCGCCCGGCTTCGGCCCTGGCGGCACCGCGGGCGGAGGCGGACCCGCCAGAGCGGCAGCGCACGGGCCAGGCCGGCCGGCGGCGAGGGGTCTCGCGAGGGCTTCAGGGCGTGGCCGGCCGAGGGGGCGCGCGGCGAGTGTGCGCGGGTGTGCGCGCGCGGGGGCGAGTGTGAGCGCGGCGAGTGTGCGGCGGAGGGCGAGTGTGCGGCCGCGTCGCCATTCCCCGTGACGTCAGAGTGTATTGTTGTGCGCGGGGCCGAGCGAGCATCCCCGGAGCTGTCAGCGGCGGCCGCGGCGGCGGCGCAGCGCGAGCCCCGCACGAGCGAGCGAGCGAGCGAGCGAGCGGGCGCCCGCCGGCCGGCCCGCGCCGCCCCGTCCCCGCCCCGCCCGCCCGCGCCCCGCCCGCCGCCCGCCGCGCGCCGCCGCTCCCTCCTCCCGCCCGCCGCCCGCGCGCTCCCCCCCGAGCCGGCGCGGGTCACCGGGTCACTGGGTCATTGTCTCCGCGCCCGCACCCCGCGCGCCCCGCGGAATCCCCCACGTCATCACAGCACCATCAATGAGATGCAAACATGAAAGACAAGAGGAAGAAGAAGGACCGCACCTGGGCCGAGGCTGCCCGCCTGGTACGTGCCGCCCCCGCCGCCGCCGCCGCCGCCGCCGCCGCCGCCGCCGCCGCCCGCGCGTCCGCCGGTCCCGCCGCTCGCCCGGCCGCCGCGCCGACTCGCCGCTCGCAGCCGCCGCCGGCCGCTCTTTGTTACTCCGCGGGAGCGGGCTCGCGGGCCGGGCGTGCGTGCACGGGGTGCCGCGGTCCCCGCGCCGCCCGGACACTTTCTCCCGGGACTTCTCGGCCGCGCCGCTTTCCCCGCCCCGAGTCCGCGCGCGGCGCTCCGGAGACCTTTGTGTGGCAATTACCGCTCCCTGCGGCCCCTCCACCCCCCGGAATTTCATCACTAACTCTGTGCACCGTCGGGGTGTGTGTTCGGCGTTTGTGAGTTCAAACATTTCACACGTGCATGTGCGGTGTGTGTCGGACACGGACTTGTGGGGCGTGTGCATGTGGGGTTGGATCGTGGCGTGTCTGTGTGCCGTGCCGTGTGCATGATGGATGCACACTGATTCATGCATGTTTTGTGTGGCTCCGGGTCGCTGCGTTTGTAGGTATTGTGCTCTCTTCGATGTTTGTGTGTACATTCTGTGCACGTGTGTGCAATTCGTGCGTGTGTGTGGTGTGTGTGTTTGGTGAAGTTGGGTCAGTGCCATTTGTCGTGGGAGGTTAAGAGTGGACGGCTAGGTGTGTTTTTACTGCTGGCTTTCTGGGCGGTGTTACTTGGCTGCTTTTTAACCTTTCGGAGCTTACGTTTTAATCATCGAAAGAATGTCTCTATAGAAATGCTGCCTGGCGGAGGGGCGTCGGCGTCTTTGGTTTGATGCATGTATATATGGGTTTTTCGCCTCTTTTTTCTTCTCTTTTCCTCCCCATCTTCTTTTAAAGGACAGCTGTAAACGGGTTTTTTAAAAGGATATTTCTGTACAATGTGTTTCACGGGAATGCAAAGCATTACATTTTGAAGCTGAGGCTTTCAGGATTTTGGCTGCATAAATTAAATATTTATTCACCAACTTACTATCTGTTATAAATTGGCCAAAAGAATGCAGGGTGCATGCGGCGGGGGTGGTGGTGGGGGGACCCGAGGCATGTTTTTGGGTTGACTTTGTAAAGATTGTTTTACTGTAACTGTAGTCATTTAAAAAAGCTTTTGAGTAACTACGTTATGCTCAAGATGAACATTTGTCAAAAGTAATTATCTAAGTTTCCTTGAAGGGCCTTGCTGGCATGGCTTTGGATTCTAGCAAAGGGTTTTAGATAATTGGCCCTATTGCCCTGCAAAGAAGTGACACAAGTCTTTTTTAATTGCAGTCTAGTTATTGGTTAGCAGGAGTGGCCGGGCCCTTTTACTTCTTCATCTCTTCATTTGGTAGTGGTGTGTGTTATCATTTCGCCCCTTATCTGTGATTGTGTTAATCGCTAAATCGCTCTCTCTGCGGATGAATGTGCAGGTGATAGTCATTCTCTAATGAACTGAGTCTGGGAGAGGAAACTTAGTTGTGGGGACCCTGTGAGAAGTAAGCAATAAGTGTTAAGTAGATGCCAAAATGATGTTATCCCTGAGTTTTTTGTCAGAGCATAGTACATTACTTATTGTTTGCTGGGCCATTAATTCAGAATTGTGTGGGGGTGTGCAGAGCTTCTGAAAATACGTTGTTCAGGCTCCTTGGAGTGGCAATCAAGTACTATTATCGAGCTTCAGTGTATGTATTTTAAACAAGTGAACAATGAGTTGATTTATAAATATTTTAAAATAATGATTCATGAATTAGCCATATCTTCCTGTGGAGAATTATTTAATAGATAACATTATTCTGATGGAATTTAAAGCTAGCCATTTGTATTCAGTCAATATTTTGCTAGTCTCAAATGTCCCGAGCATTATTTGATTGAACTGTGATGTATTTATATTGATACGTCTTTCAATAGATTTCTAAGTCTCAGGGTTTTTTTTTTTGTTGTTGTTGTTGTTGAAAGTTGATTTTTTTCTTGCAAAGTTCATTAATGGAAAAAGACACACTAGGAGTCATCAGCACAAAAGAATTAATGATAGACCAGATGTCTCTATTTTAACCAGACATATTGAACTAGTAGTTATGGTAATTTTTCAATTTAGTTCAAGTTATTTTTCCCCTGGTAGTTGAACAAATGTGTATATGTTCAAAATGTGACAGTTGAAATAAAATACTGAATAAAATAGCAAGTAGTTGTACTAGAAATATCATTTCCAGAAATTTGTGATTTGTGTAAGTGAATTATGATATTTATTTTGTAAGGAGAAATTAGTCCATTTGGGTAGCAGCAACACTTTATATGTTCTCTTATCTCTCTCTTATCGCTACATGAATGTATATGGACTTGAACGTTCTTTCAAACTTGCATGATAAAATATTTTACTTACAATTGATAGTATTCATTTACATTCAATGAAGACTTAACATTTCTGTGATACATTGTCATTCTGTATTTTACCATACCTCTGATGATTTCACTGTCATTTAGGACTTTTTGCCTGTTCTTCAAGAAATATAAACTCAGATATCTTATTGTAAAAGTCAATTAAGGATGGATGGAAAATATTCAACTCAGTATGTTTCTTGTACTATGTCAGTTAAAGACGGTGTACTTAAATTACCATTAAGAAAAATCTTCCAATTCATACAGAGTATATGTGTGGTTTTCTTAAAAGAGAAAGAGAGAGAACACAAGGGAAAAAGAAATGCAAAATAGCTATTTTGACCAAAAGCTTATGTTTAACTGTCGCTTTGCCTGCATTTTAAGAAAAACATATGGAAGGAAAGTATTCTTTCTAGAGTAAGGATTTGCAATTGACAACAGAATTTCTCTTTTCTTTGTGAGAAAAGTAGAGTCTCCAAATCTGTAAACTCTGAATGGCACCTCTGGAGATTTTCTTTTAGATACAAGTACAGCTATGAAACTCGTTTTCCTCGTAGAGTATATAATGCTTGTAAGTACAAAAGAAAGAATGGTGGTTTAACTCGCCTGTATTTTCAGGAATGCAGTGGTTATTAACAGGCTGCCATCTTAAAACAGTAATGCCACTCTCCCCCTCTTTCCCTCTCTGCCCTGCATCAGTTGCAGAATTTCAGCCTTTAGATTCCACCCCTCCCCCACGGCCTTCTGCAGTTGTAGTTGTTACTTTGCGCATTGCCATTTAATATGGAGTCTGCTCCCAAACCAGATGCATTTTCATCTGTTTTATCTGCTCTTCTAAGGTTGTAGAGTCTCAGAGGAGACCCATAATCAAATGGAAATATCTTCTGTCTTAATATTTGTAGACCACAATAGCAATAAAATCAAAACCATAACTCATGTCGAGCTGGGGCTTTGACTTTAATCCTTTTGACTTTTATCTCAAGTCTTCACTCTGTTACTATAAATACAGTTTAAACCATTGTGAAAGGATCTTCATGCTTCTTTGTAAAAAATTGGGATTTGACAGCACTTTGTTTTACTGCACTAAGGGGTTTCTTTGTTACTGACTTAACACAGAACATACTGTTATTTATATATTTATCCTAGGTTAATTCTTTTTTTGACATGCAAAAATGTGGTTGCTTTGAGGAGTGCTGTTTGATAGTTTCATCACTTTGTTCTATGGGAAGGCTGCTTTTAAGGTAATGACTTAAGGTATTAATTTGTTCCCTGAGTTCCCTTTTATTGGTTTTATTCCTCACCATCTTTGTTAAGTCTCAGTGACACCTGAAAATAAATCTTAACAATTTCAGTAGCTTTGTGCTTGGTAATATGGCTGATTTATTTACTCATGATTTAGATATGGATAATGAACATCAATTTGTTGGATTTTTTTTGGGGGGGTAGTTCAAGGTGACCTTCAGGTTTGTTTTTTTTTTTTAATAGCAAATTTATCTCATTGTTGGAAGAAGGCAGGCATATATCCAGTTATGCTATAGCAGGGTTACTGAGGTTTTAAGTAAGTTGAAGTTTGATAAACCACACTGTATTAAAAAGTAAGTAGGGGTTGTTAATTAAAGGAAATCTGTGTGAATCTTGCACAGTGAAGATTCTTTTGCATCACGGATTACATTCTAAATAAACTGTTAGCGTCTCTGTAAGATAAAGTGCAATGGTACTGTGGTTAAAATCGAAAATGGTTCGCAGTTGTTAGTGTACTGCTTGCTGTGCCTTTTGTCTTTGTATTTTAGACCTAAATACAATTTCTCAGGAATTATAAGCACAGAGATGGAAGAATGTTGGAACTGCTTTAGGCACTTTCTCATGTGCTAGTTGTGCTTACATTTAGGTCATGATCAGTCCTCTTTAATAGTAAAGACAATTTTGACTCATGATTTCGGGGGGTCACCCTTAAGGTGCACATGACCATAATTGTGAAAATGCTTATTGGCTTACAAGCCTGGTTAATCTATGTCTGCAAATGGAGTTTTGTTTTCAGTCACTAAAATTTCGCTTGGTTTGATTCAGCTGTTTTCTCTGAGCCACACTTAGCATCATCTCTTTATGTCTATATCTCATCATCTCTTCTTTCAAATGTGGAGCTAAATTTCCATTTTGCAATCTAAAAGATAGAAAAGAATTTGGTGATTTCCATGCCTATTTAGAAAGATAATGAGTTTCAAGTTTAGAAAAAACGTTTAATATTATGAGTTATGTGAACTTAGGCCTGGCGTTTATTTAAGTTGTTAGCATCTTTTCCCTAATGATATGAAAATAAAGTTTAAAAGTTGATTGTTTTTTAAGTCGTTTTGTTCTTTCACAAGTCTTTTGGTAGCAAATCATTCCTTAGCTGTCAGAAATGGACTCTTTTCTTGGTATACTGTGGCCTTTAGACTTGCAGAGTTATAGCTGTAAAGAAATTTCAGCCAGAAAGGCTAAACAGTAGAAGAATTAAAACAAAACAGTATTTTAAAATGTAAAACTTTACTGAAATGCATTGACAATGTGAAGTACTGTCCCTAAACGTTTTGTAGGGTCCTGTATTTTTGGTTCAAATGCTGGGGAGGCAGGAAAGGTACATCTTCCGAGGAGTATAAAGTTCAGGAGACGAGCTAGAACAAGTGGAGGTTGACCGATCAGGCGCCATCTGTAGGTGACAGGTGAATGACCGAGCAGGTGCTGGTGTCCAGATCTACAGAAGGGAGAAGTTGTGTGGTGTGTGGAGACTGTGGAGCACTTAATGGATTAGGTGAGACTGGGTTTGGCATTGAAAGAGGAGTAAGTTTAAACCGGTGATGAGAGGTGAGCATTCTAAGAACTGCTTGGGCAAAGGTGTCCTGTCAGGCAAGAGGTTAGATTTCGGAGGCAGTGAGCAGACAAGACTAAAAATATCAGAAGACTAGTTGGAGTAGACAGTGGGATAGAGCTGAAAATTAAATTGGGATCAGATTGGAAAGGGATTTGAGGGCAGCTGAAATTACAGTATGGAGCTGGTGAAGTGGTTGTAGTAGGAAAATGAAAAACACCCCACCTTTCCCACTCACATAAAAGCACAAAACAAAATACATATCCCCCATAATATATCTGTTTACACAGTGAGAGAGAGGGAGGGTATACCAGTTGCCAGGGCTATCTCTGAATGTCCTCTTTAATTGGCACTAAAGAGTGAAAACAAAATTAAATAATACTACTTTAGTCCGTCCTATTTTTACCAAATGAGTCAAAGTAAAAATCCATAAATATTATACATTTATAGAAAACATAGACACAATGCTCTATTTCTTCCCTAAAATACTCTCTGGGCATCAGTAGGTAGCTGGGATTATCTCAGTTACTGTCTACAGGTGCTTTAAGGGCACCTACAGTATCATCAAGTCCCTAAGAAGCAGGGCTGAGCAAGATTTCTCTCTTTCTCTCTCTCCCTCCCTCTTCTTTTTTTTTAATTTATGGACATTTTAACTGATTGAAATTTAACTGATTTGTTGCTTGTTAATGTAAAGATTCCCACCTTCCTACTTGCTTGCATTTTATTCTTCTCTCCACTCTCCTTTTCCCTCTCTCCCTCTCCCTTCTAGACTTTTTCTCCCTGCATCAAAGTTCTGCATGAAGTTATTGCTATTCTTATTTTGCATTCCCACCTCCTCCCCCCAGAAAAACCCTTGTGCTTCTTGAAGCTTGACTCCTTCCTGGTAGGCCCGGAGGAGGGCCGGCTGTGTGGAACCACTTTCAGCTATTTGCCCGCTCTGAGTGCCTTGATTGTTCTGCCTTTGTCCTTGCACAGTTGGTAGCTGCCGAAATCTAGCCCTGACTGAAACTTTCCCTGAAGAGCCCTTGGGGAACAAATAGAAACATTATATGATTAGCCGCATTGTTTTCATTATTAAACAAATCTACATTAAAGGGTGGCAATTAACAGCTTTATCTGCCTGAACTTAGACACCTTCCTTTCCTCTTCCCTCAGTGTTTCCACTTGAAGGGGTAACAATTAACTGTTGCTGGTTTTAATGTCAGCGACTGACAACACTAAATTGGGAATAGGCCCTTCTCCTGGTTGATTGACATACAGCCCTCTGACACATTCTTATGTCAGTTTAAGGCAAATTCATGCCCTGGGGTTAGAGCCAAAGGGCTTGTCAGAACATTGACTTTAATAGCTGAAATATATAACTTAAATGACATTCAAGACCTCAGCTTTGGTGGAACTTTTGAACTTGAGGAATTCTTCAAGGCAGCGTAATTTATACTTTGTGGACAAGCTTAACAGTCGTCAGATTTTCCTAAATATATACACATATAAACTTAATTTATGATATAATTATTTAGCATGAGTTTATTTTGCATAACTTTAGCATAAATTAGTTTGGGGAAAACTGATTATGATATTTAAAAATTCTACATTTAGTAATTTTTGGCAAGTAGTTCATATTTCTTTAAGCAAAGCTGTTATGCAGCAGTTGATTCCTGAATACTATAATGCAGTAATTGATTTCTGAATTAATCCTAAGATTAATAAATAAATCCTAGTTATCAGTGACTTAGAGAAAAGAATAGGGTGGACCCTGTTCACCTTTGTCACAAGACAGATGGGATTTCTGAGATTTCATTAACTAAAATATATTAGAACATATTTTAATAATTTCAAGGGGTTAGAAATTGAGTTTAGATCCTTGGACTTGCTTTTCAGCTCAGTCACTTATGAAGTGAAGTATTGTTTATTTAGATTTTAGTGTCAGAAACAAATGACTACATATGTAATTTGTAAATATATCAAAACATTTTTGACATAGCCAGAGAACCACATTACTGTTTGGACCACTGGAACTCTTTCTGACCCTCGTTTCCCCTCAGTACCATCCCTCCAAAACAGATGAACTCTTACTTTAAAAAATGTTATGAGAAAATGGCTATTCTTTAAAAAAAAAAGTGTTGTAATAGCTTCGTAACCTTGTAATCATAATTTACATTGATATCTTTACTAAACACTTTTCTTGTTTCACTCTTTAAGTCCAATCTATTCAATTAAATTTTACAATCAAACTTCTTTGATATTGATCTTGTTCTCTCCCCATCACTCTCCTGTTCTTTCCTGCTCACCTGAGTGTCTGTGCCCTTCTCTTCATTTATCCTTTGATGCTGACATAGGTCCGGATTTTTCCGATCTCCCCTTTTATTCTCCTTGCCCTCCCAACAGTCTTACCATCCTAGTGGTAGGACAGTTCTCCTGGCTTGAGGATGCCAGCCCTGATGTTTTCCCAGAATTTCAAATTTATATTAATAATTTCTATGGTTTATCTTTAAGTACTATGCATATTTCAATTGAAATTTAGCCAGTTCATTCAAATAGTTATTGAACACTTCCCACAAATGTGCCATGCATTGGGCACACAAAGAGGATGGGAATGTAACAGGATTCCTATTTGGCAGGGACTTATCTATGTGTACCTAGAGGCAAATTCCTTGGAGAGTGGTTAATTCTGTCTTCTGAATTTAACTCACCTTCAGCTTCTCTTTTCACTCATTACATATTAGCTAGTTTTGACCTTCCATATAACTTTTGTCTGTACTCTCTTTTCCAAACCATAACTTGCTAAAGCTGTATGTATCTTTGTAGAGCATATCTTACCTTACTCAGCCTTTTTCTGCTTAAAAACTTTTGTGATTCCCAGCAACCACAAGGAAGTTTTCAGTATTGGCAACCTCTTAAAAAGTGATGTTGTGATGTTATGATTATCAAGTTCTGTGCTTCACTTCTTGTGCTGCATCACCCCTTCTTCAATTGACTCCTTGAACAGCTTTTAAAAAAATTATTATTATTATTATTATTATTATTATTATCATTATTATTTTGGTATTTGAAGGCCTTTCGGCCTAAACACTTCATTTTTGTATATTTTAATTCTGAAGTATTAGACTACCATGATTGTAGAAGAGAAAAGAGTGAATAGCTGGTCACATCATCTTTATATTATCCATATGCTCACCTGAAATTGTTCCTATCCTTATAAATTGAGTCTGAATATAGTCAAGATTTGGTCCAAAAGTGGTCAAAGGCAGCCTTTTTGGAAACAGTAGGTCCAAAATACGTAGATTACAATTAAAAAAAGATAACTCACTACAAAACTCAATGTATTTTTCATTTTAAAAAGTGGAGAAACTTTACAAGGAAAAAAAAATCAAAATCCGATGTTTTCACCTTTGAATGATAATTTAGCTAGTTATAAAATTTTGGTTTAACCTGTCCTCGGTATATTAGACACGTTTTTTTCATTATATTCATGTATCAATGAATGTGATACCTGCTCTACTCTGAGTTTAATTGTGATTCTTTAGGAGGGAATATGCTTTTTAATATCTTATAATTGTTACCTATTCTTTCCATCTTTGAAGTTTTGCGGTTTTAGTATGCTTATCTTCATGTGTGGGTTTGTCTTTATTCTACTTGATATTTAGAGTATATTTAATTATCATTATTTTATGCTTTAAAATGTGGATCATGTTGTTGTACAGAACTTATTTGTTGCATTGTATCCCTACCGGATCATGAATTCTAAGAGTCTTTTAATATCTAGTAAATCTAGTATCTCTAGTTTATGGATTAGACATTACATTCTATAAGAACAATGGGGAAAGGACTCCTTTAATACTGAACCAGACACAACAGTGAACATGTTGACTTTTACCAGTCAGGATTATGTGTTATAAACAACAAAAGGCAACTCTTAAAAACTAAGGTAAACAAGCAGGGTGTTGTAGAGGGTGAAAGAGGCTACAAAGTAGTTCATATAATCATCTGGTAAAATCTGGAGAAACAAGCTTCAAAAGTAGTCTGGAATCCATACAGTCTGGGCCTGAAAAAACACAGAAGTTGTACTATAATAGTGGGGATATTGCTGTGAGCACCACTCCTGCCGGTTGCCCATTGATGGCTACCACCAGGACTCTACACTTATAGGATACTACCTGGTGCCAGCAGATTGTGACCGTATCGTAATTTGATGTTTTTGCATCCCCTATCATGACTCACATTCCCAAGCAGAAGCATCTAACTGGCAGACCTCAGGTCCCACTTCTGTTCTTAGTTGCTAGGGACTAATGAGAAGTTATATGTGACCCTACAGTCCTTGTAGTAGAAACATCTCTATTTGCATTTTCCTAGCAAAAGTAAAGTTTGTAAGATTGAAGCTGATTTCTTGGTCTCGTCCCCACCTCCTATTCTCAACAGCTCTGCTCCCCTTTTTTACCTCTCTCAGTGAAAGCCATCTCCAGCTCTACAGATGTTATAGCTGCAAACCCTCTTGTTGTCATTAAGTCCACCTTGTATTTTTTTCTTTGACCTAGTAAATCACTGAATTCTGTCAGTTTTCTTTTTTTTCTTCAACTCTTCAAAACTTTATCTTTGAATCCTACACTTGTACCCATTTCTGTTTAATTTCCCTTAATTCAGGAACTATATGAATTAGGGAGACAGTTTAGATTAATTGTAGATCCAAAAGTGGCAGACTTGTGTTTGAATATAAATTCTTCCACTTGCTGTGTGGCGAGTTATTTCACATCTCAATTTTAGTTGCACTGTTAGAGAATGATAATATCTACTTTAAAGAATCTTTGGAACACTTATATAAGATAATGTGCATAAATGTATTTAGTACAGTGTCTGACATTATAAGATGGCAATTATTACTCTCTGGCAATCTGTATCTATAAAGTCGCTGTAACCAGTTTGTATCTTGTTTCACTGCCTCTAGACCAGTCTCTACTAAGAATCATTCTGAGCATCTGTAACCACTTATTTAAAAGTAAAACTGGTTCATGGTAACTCCCTTGAGTCCAACTTAGGCTCTATTGCGAACAAATAGTATTATCTTAAAGGAGTGATTTAGAAAGTTAGGGCACAGTAAAAGAAAAGAACAAGAAATAGTAAGACAAATCAGGGATAACAACATCAGGAAGTTGTTATAGTCCTTAGACTTGAAGGGTCAAGAAGAATGGAGTGGCAACTGACCCAAGGTTGGCTAATATTGTAGGAAAAGGCTGACAAAAACCATGGCCTGCGGCCGTGGGACACAGCCTTCTTTGCTGCAAGGAGGAACCATGGCGTTGATATTCTGAGTCCTCCGTGCTTCCATTCTCTGAGCTCCAGCTGGTGCCTCCCACGGAGGGGCAAACTGTCCAGAAACCAGAGTGCAGGAGTGCTCCACTGAAAAAAATCTAAAGCCTGACCAGACGCAGAACTACGTGAAGAAGGGTAGATAATGAACCTGGAGGTTCTTATGGAGACTGCTCCACATACTGCTGAAAGTAGGTCTCTTAATAGCTTCCCGTTATTCCAAGAGGATAGTTCCCACATGTTTCAAAACCTTCATATCTGCCTTCTTCATGCTTCTCTGGTCTCATTGTTTATTCTTCTGCTGCTGGCATCCCAAATGCCAGACCTATTAAAGTGCTGTTGGATCTTTGCATTTATCATGCCCTCAATAGTTGGCCTTGACTTTGTACATGTTCCTTCTCTTTGTAAAATCCTCTTTGCTACTCTTTCTCTTCTTTTATCTGGTTAAGTTTTAGGCTTTCTTCAGATTCCAGATTCCTTTGAGAAGCTTTTATAGGCTCCCAAAGCACTTTGTAGTTGTCACAATATATTATAATTTTCTGTTTGCTTTCTTGTTTCTACTTTTTCCAGAGTGGTGCTGTACTGCCTAAATTGGTTTTGATTATAGTTAAGTGAATAAGCCAAAGAAGATTTTTTAGAGACGACCATAGAGCCATGTCTTTAAAAGTTCTTGACAGAAATTTTCTGTAGAAATAGAGAAGGGTCTCTCTGTACAGCTTCTGTCTTCTTGGTTTGTTTTCTTTCTTGATTTGTCAGTGCTACTGTGTAGTGTAAAGGGATCAAATTTTTTAAGAGTCTGTTAGATAATTTATGAATTTCAAAAATATATGTCTGCTTTCAGTTCAGTAGTGGCACCTTTTATTTCACTGGGATAATAATTTGATAGTCATCATAATTAATAGCCCCAGAAATATTCACTTCCTGTCATTAATATGTTAGGTAGTGTGTAGATTAAATAAATTCTGGGCCTTGACATTTGGGTAATTAACTTAAAAAAAGAAGAGAATCCTGGGGGCTGAAATGAGATTCTTCTCTGTAAATTTAAAATTATGTGGTGTAGTAGAAATTTCATCATTTAAGAGTTATCTTCTGTTGTGTTTGATTTTAATAAGGCTCAATGATGGTCTACAAAAGCTTGCTATGACTTTGAAATCAAAAGAATTATCTAGTATGCTGGTTACGAAACAGATTGGACATATTTGCAAGGTAAATAATGCTTTTTGTAAGTAAAATATTCATAAACTTAGTATTGTAGTTCCCCTTTGAGAATATGGTAATCTAGCAGAATGGTGAAATATTACAAAGTATTATCTGTAGCATACATGCTGTAGTTGGAACTGGAGCATCTCCCGAAGATTGAGGTGTTGAAGACGTGGCTCAGGGCTGGGGTGCTATTAGGAGGTGGTTTAACCTTGACAAGACAGGGCCTAGCGGGAGGCTGTAGGTCACTGGGAGTGTGCCATTAAGGAAACTGTGGGACTCTAGTCTCTTCCTGTCTTTCTTTTGTTCATGTCCATGAGGTTGATGGGTTCTTCAGCCATGCGCTCCCTAATGTGACATGCTGTCTTACCTCAGGCCCCAAAGCATTGGCGGCCCAGTCAGCCATAGAAGGAAACCTCTGAAACTGAGCCACCATCAATTTTTTCTTACCGTATGTTGACTATTTCAGGTTATTTGTTAGAGTAACAGAGAGCTAATACAAACACCAGTGTCTTTTTCATGAATTAATAGTGATGGGTGATACAAACAGATTCTTTCAGGGCACTTACATGCCTGATGCGTGTTATATGTATTGTAATAATTAATCTTATGAGCTAATTTAGGGCACATTTTGTTGTATCATCTTTCAAATGAAAAACTTAAGATTTAGAGAATCTGTTAGTTAAATTTTTCTGAATCGCAAATGTAATAAATTTCACTCAAATGAGTTTAAAGAGAAAGGCTCATAGAGCTGAGAAATCCAAGAATAGGCTTTGGTTTTAAGAGAATATAGAGATTAGAGAATGTCATCAAGATGCTTGTGGGTTTTTCTTTCTTTTTTTTTTTTTCATCTTTTGTGTTTGTTTCTTTGGCTTCATACCGTAGGCAGGGGTCTACTCAAACCTTGGAGAAGATGGTCTTGGGACTACAGACCTGAAGCTTAGTTGCACTAGCATAAAGAAAATCAAACTCAATCAATCTTTCTCTCTCTCTTTCTTCCATTCTCCCTCTCAGTCTCTGCCATTTTATTTTTTATTTTATTATTTTTTTTCCTGCCATTTTAAAAATGCTAACCCTGGGAAAGATTTCCCTTTGTCCTTGCTGCCTGATATGCCTATTCCTGTATGAACAGCAGTGGCCAGGATCGGGTAATATGATTGATTGCCACACAGGGATTGCATGAAACAGAACAAAACTACATAAAAGCACCAATGAAAGGCAGATGGAAGGTGTGCTTGGAAAACAGATTATCAGTGTCTATGCCTTTGCTACACACAGGATGAGTTAAGGTGCTCCCATTGTGGATGGGAGGGGGATCAAAACCCGTGTTACCTGACTTTGGGACTCTAAGCTGTAAGGTTCTCATATAGGTACTTTCTCATTCATTATTTCTGGTGTTATTTTGTGATATTTACACTGAAAATATATTAAAACCAAGGCAGCCATTGCAAACATCCTAAATATTTCTCTGGTTTGTTTCCCCTGGAACCTACTTTCTTGATTTTGAAGCTACAAGTTTCCATGGATGGTTTCTATTCTCCTTTCCCCCACAGACTAGTTTCTTTAGAGTTATATATGAATGGTCGCTATATTCTAACACTATGAATAGTCTCTATATGATATCTATAACACATTCAGGATTTAACCTATTTAAGTATTAACATACTAAAACAGATATTTCTGCATGAAGCTTCCAGATAATTTGGGGATACAAGTGAATATGTTTATTATGCTAAAGTGCCAAATTTCTTCCCTGAGTTGATCATCATCCTTACAGGTTAACTTAGCCAAAGGGAACAAGCTTTTCTTGTATCTGGAGTGAACCTTCACTGTTTCCCCTGAGTGTTGAGATAAGGTCAACTGACTCCTTATTTCATGTGGCAGTCTGTGGACTCACAGTATCAATGCTGCGATGTCCTACAATATTTCTCTTTTTGTAGAGCCCAAATAAATGAGATGTAGTACCTCAGAAAAATTCCACCTCCTCTTCTCCCTCCTGTAAAGTCTTTCACTCAGCTTTGTGGAAATGTACTGATATCTTTTCAACTCAGAAGGAGGTGAATGTTCTGAGTATCGGTGTTTACTGATGCTAAGTTCTAGGCAGAGGTGCCCACTGTGTATGAAGAGAAAATCACATTTAGTCCAGATCCAGCAGGATCTTTAAGAGAAAGTATGAAAAGAAATACAGATTCTATTTAACATAAACAAAAATGTTATCTCCTTGTTTTCAGCCTTTGTCCAATGTTTATATATCTGCCTTGTTACTCTTTGCTAATGCTATCTTTCCAAGCCATGTTTCAGGAACTAAATAGGGGTAGATGGACTGTCAGCAGAAAGAACAAAAATCAATGAGTAATACAGATATTACATTTCCCTTTTAATCTTCTGATGACTCTAGTCTTTGGTTTTCAGAATTCACTATTCACCAAGCTCAATTTTGTAGTAAGAAATGCATTCATGAAAGTTAAACACCTTTTTTTTTTTTAATTTGTTAAAAGCTTTAGTGGAGAATGAAACTCTTTCTTTTAGTTAACTCCACCTACTCCATCTTTTCATGCTAAGGGCTCGTGATCTGTAGTTTTAGTGTAGAAAGCAACTCTGAGCACATGAAAGGTATCATCTGGAAACATGAATGATGGAGAAACAAGCAGTAGGACTTTAATAAAACTTAGTGTTTTGCTATAATTTTTCCATGTGCATTTGCACATACCTCTTTATGTTGAAGAATAGTATTTACAAAGGAAAAAGATAAGTCTTTAAATTTATTTGTTTTTAATAACTGGGCAAGATTTTATTTTTCTTTTCTTCTTTATTTTTTTTTAATACTGTCAGTAAGTTGGTGCATGGTTCTTTCCATTTTTTTCTCCTTAGGGACCTGTGGGAGCATTGCTCGTCTTTCCTCTCTTGACGTTAGGAGTGGCTCTGTGAGTTATCACCTCTGGTTTAGACTTTACAGCCAGTATTTGACTCAGCCGCTTTCTTTGTTGGCTGTGTTGATTACTGAAGCTAGCGGCAAGGTGGAATTTTAATTAACTGGATTTTGGTTAGGTATCTAGATGTGAGTGAGACATAAGTATTTGTTTTAGTCCGCTGAGGTTTGGGGGTTGGTGTTTACTGTTGTATATCTCTGCCTATTCTGATGGATGCTCAATTTCGTAGTAAGAAATGTGTAGTCCTTATAGAGCAAACCTGGTGTTTTTATTCCAGGCACCTTTTACCTTTGTTAGGTGACACTAAATGTGTAATTCTGTGCTTAAGAGGTATATTAGTTTAAATCCCTTTTTCTTTCTTCTGCATTAAATTGATTTATAAAATCTTCCTCTGCAGTATTTGTGCTTTGGTATTTTGAATCAGTAAAAATTAGAGAATTTTTATTACTGTGAAAATTCTTCTATATTCCATCTTAGATAATTCTGTTTGTGTTTTGCCGTATAAAATAATTGTTTTACCTCCCATATAGCTCCTGTGGAGGATTATTTTCTAACCAGAAAGAATAGAACAACTATGGTTAACAGGACTGAATTCCAAGATAGTTGAAGAGACAGAAAAAGGGCACCTGATATTTTGACTACATTAAAGTTTCCAAGTTGAAGCAAATTGTGTTTCATTGAAAAGATGTGGCCAGGTTACCACACCACTGAGAAGAGAAAAACACACTGTCTTGTCTTCCTTTTCTTTTTCACACCCCAACCTTTTGGCCTGGGGGAGTCATGACCAAGAAGCACCCCACCTAGCGGATTGTATTTCTCAGTCTTTTTCAGAGATGCCCTTTTATGTTTCCATCCACTGAGTGCTGCATCACTTTTTGGCTTCAGCTGTTTCCCACCATTACCCTCTTCTCTACATGCAGACTCCTCACTGAGCCTCACCCCTTTCTGTAGGAACAGGCAAAAATTGGAAGAAAACTAGTCTTGAAAGCCTGTAGACTTTCCTACCACAAGGAAAGTGTTGACCGTTTGCATCTTGAACTGGATGAGCAGTGTTGTCCAGCCCTTCAACTCAGAATCATCCATGTCCGCTCTGTGTAGCATACCTCAAACCCTAAACCAGAACGCTTCCTAGAAGTTTCCCACCAATTCTTTAAAACAAAACAAAACAAAAGCAAAAAATCAAAAAACAAAACAAAAGATCTCTGACATAGTTTATCTGTAGAGGACATTGATTTTTCACAGTGATTTCCTTATCTCCAAAATGTGTCCTTTACACAGGGTGCAGCCACTTAGTTATAATAATTACCAGTTCGTCTACCTCTGAATTGCTAGGGTCACAACACAGATTTGTACCTCTCACTTTTAATTTCCCATGATGTACATCAGATATGTTTTATCTTTATGTACTCTCGGCACCAGAGTACCTATGGATAATCCAGATGTTTGTCATTTTCTGTATTCTCTATACTATAGGACATGCATAATTCTCTTAAAACTGAATGCAAGGGTAGTTTGCAGCACTCTCACATTTTTCTATGGAAAGCTTGCATTAAGAGAACTGATTCCCTCTGAGCCTAATGTGTACTGTCTGTAGTTGAGTGAATATAAGAGAACAACATCTGGTCTAATTTATCTTCAGGCGTAATTTAATAATGCTGAATGGGTAACCTCTGGGAGCAATCTTAGGAAGACTTTATGTGAGTTCTAATTTAGAGTTGGCTAATAGGTAACTCTTTCTTTGTATTTCTACTTTCAAAGAGATACATATTTTGAGCACATCAAAGTTAATCCTTTTTCTTTATTCCGACATCAAAATATAGTATTATAGAATAGTGAGATCCCAGTCTGGTTGTAAGAAGAGCTCAAATTGTAAAATCAGATCTACGGAGGGCTAGGAAGCAGGAGGGGCTATCTGATTTCATAAAGAATCTTTTGTTGGCAAAGGTAAATTTTAATATTTCATTGCCCCCTTAAAGAGACTGAACCTATATTTCATACCAATAAATATTGACTGATGGAAACCAGTTCTGCTTGCTGTGTGCCCTGGTGAATATGGCCTTCATTCTTCCAGCACATGGCTTAAGAGGCAGAACTAGAAAAAGGAGTAGGACTGGAAATGTGTCTACCTTTAAGGTAGTATATCAAATGGCATATGAAAATAATATCCCCAATATTTTTTTTGGGGGGGTGCTGGGGATCAAACTTAGGACCTTGCGCTTGTTAGGCAAGTCCTCTATCACTGAGCTAAATCCCCAACCCATCTTCAAGAATTTATTCAGCATAAATCGTGATGTAGCTATTTTCATGTATTATAATTACTTAAGTACAAAAAATCGGGGCGGGAGAATTTTAGATTTGGCCTTTAGTACAAACCATTGTGGTAAATTTTTATGCGTGACTTCAATAGAAATGGGGACACAGTATCTAGAGAAAGACCTCTGGGTCATATTTCTAAAATCGTGGGACACCTGTTTCATATTTTTAAAATGTTAGTCCTCTTTCCAAAGCCTGGGAATTAGAAATTTCTTCAGCTATTACTCATCACACTTAAGTTCTAGGTAAAGATCTTTTACAATTAGAATTACTTACAGCTTTTCCTAGTAAATTCCCAGATATTATACAATTATTTAAATTTTTATGTATTGCTCTAGGTAGATCAAAGTGTATTTAGTATAGGAGTACACTCGCCTTCTCAACATTTTAGTTTGCTCAGAATTTAAATTGGCAGTAATGAAGAGCTTTTAGCAATGACTGTGCTTCTATTTGTCTTCAAAATGAATCAGAAAAATTAACATTGAACCCAGAAGTACTTATTATATCATCATCATCATCATCAGCAGCAGCAGCAGCAGCAGCAGCAGCAGCATGAAACCCAGGTCTTTTTAAAATCTCCTGTGAATGGAACCAATCATGGGCTTAATAATTAATGCAACAGATACATTGGTCTTGAGCATGTGGAGATTAACCAATTAATGAAAATAATTCATTGGAACCCTTATAAAAGTAAGCTGGTACAGGAGACTGGCAGGTCCAAAATAACACCTGGAAAGAAGGAATGGACACACTCAGGATGCCCTCACCTTCCCTGCCGGCACTCTGCACATCAGTTTTATTTTCTGAGCCTGGCTTCTTTCACATGGCTAGAACCATAGCTTCCAGCACATCTCAGGCTCCCATCCCATTACCAGAAAGCAGTGGAGTTTGTTTTTGTTGGGTTTTAGGTTTGTGTGTCCTGGAGAAAATAAATGACTGACCCTTCTTGAGTACCCAACCCCAGCTCTCACTTCATCTCATTGTTAGTAGTCTACTTTCAACTCTAATATCTATGAGAATCTGACAAGATCCTTTCAAATTCAAATACAAAAGGATATGCTTCAGAAGGGAATCAGTGATAGTTCACACCAACAATTAAATTGAGTGTATCAATACATAATTGTCATTTATTCATTTTATAGTCATTTATTAGCCAGATTTATATTAATGGTTATCATGTGCTGGGCACTGGAATTATAGCAGAAAATACACAACCATGAATACTGTGATAATCACACACCCATAGAATTTGAACTATAATACCTCTGCTGGAAATAGGTATGCAGAGGTCATTTCTGTGTGGACTAGATCAGTGTTTTGAATAAAGATGGAAGAAAACATGCAGTACAGTCTCCTTCCTTTTATTTTAAATCTGTTGCTAAGCAAATTAGATGCTTGCTACTCTTCCCTTCCCCACTATTGTGAGCCAGAGAATAAGAATCTCCAGATATGGTGATGGCATATTTTATTGTATTTCATTTTGTCGTATGTGTAAGCTTGGTAAATATTTGTTAAATCAGTAAATTATTGAGGAGGTGATGCTTTGTCCAACTACAGTCAGGATAAAGGGTTACTGTTAACTGCAACAAAATAAGCATCATTATCTTTGTCATTCTTCAGCATTTAAGTGGGCAGAATCAAATAATTCCATATAACAAAGCCATTTTATACAATTATTGAGAGATATATTTTACAACTAATTCCTGCTGGCAGATACATCTGGATGCCATGTCATTTCATACTAGTTTATGGAAATAACATTAAAGAAATTTCTTTACTCAGATTGAATGGTGATTAATGTTCACTTTAGAAAATATTCCATCTACCTCTATTTCATTTTCTCCACTGTGCTTTACAGTATAAGTTGTATAACTTATTCTGTTCTTGTTTCAGTATTCACTTTTGGTTCTCATTGGAGCTGATTATTAAATTAGTTATTAGCCATTATATAATTTATGTAATACATAATTAATATAACTTGTGTAATATGTAGAGATTGTGTAAGTATATAATTTAAAGCTCATGCAAATCATTTGTTTTTAAATACAAAAAGAGTATGAAAGTTTTTCATTTAGCTTCCACTTTCCAAGGTAACAGTTGTTAACTCTGAATATTTTTAAATTATGTGAATGTGGAGGGTGGTTGTGGGTGGGTGTATATGAACACTACTACACTGAATGTATACTTATAAATACTTACCTTATACTATACTTACCTTCTAAATGATTTTTTAACTTGTTTATTTTTACTCATCACTTTTTCTGGACACCCACTACAGTACATATTTTCTTATTCGTTATTCTATTTCTTATAATGAACATGCGTTATTTTATGGTATATAGGTACCTTCATTTATTTAACTATCCTCTTAGATTGTATCTTTTTTTTTTTGTAATTTCATATGTTTCATTGAAGGTGCAGAATGGATTGTGGATTTCTATAAGAAAAATACCTAAATGTGAATTAGATTTAATAAATAATACTGCCTACTTTTTACCTTTTAGAGTAAGTACTGCTTAATTACCCTCCAAGTAAAGTCTGTACCATTTGATTCAAGCTAGTGTATTGTGATGCTGAAACATGTAGACTAGGAGAGCATGGCTTTGAATTCCAACCCTGCTGCTTACTTGTGGAGAGGCTGGTATGAATGAATTACTGCATTGATGTCTCTGTTCTTTTGTCTACCAAAAAATAATAAAACGAAAACCTATTTAGTGTGTGATTGCAGAATTAAATGTGTTAACACAAGTCGAGTTTTGAGAGGGGTGACTAGCCTATTTCTGTTCCAGAGTGTTTTCTAGCATTATGTGGCTATTAGTTGCTATTATTAACACTAGCAACTTGTAAGGATTCCCAAGGTCTCTAGTGATTGCTGTTTCACAGTATTATAGTGCAGAGGATGCTGGCTTTGACCATACGTATTTTTGTTCATTTCCATACAGATAGGGGTTTTGTTTGCATATGTGGGTAAAAATATGCACTAAGTGCCTTAATTTTCATAGTACTTCCTTATGAAAAATCTACTTTTTAGTTATATACCTAGCCATACTTTGAAATAAAATATAAATATACTTCAAGCTGTTGTTAGAGTATGCAACCTTGATTTAATAATGTTGGGTCTTGGGAGGATTTTTCTAACTGGGTATTTCACCTAATATTCTTCATTATATTTTTGTTATGTTTAGATTTTTGCAGGAAGATTCATAACAAAACTTACATGCATTCTATGTGTACTTTTGCAAAACCCTCATTGAGGTTACTGTTACCACCAAGGACTTTGTGAACTTTAACTAAAACTAGAAATTCCACCGAACCCAGCTATTTCCCTTCTAGATATCTTCTCCAAAGAGGAAAAGCCATCATATTACAATGATACGTGATACCCATGTTATAGCAGCATAATTCATAATAGCTAAATCTTGGAAGCAGGCCTATATGTCTGTCAGCAGATGAAAGGATAAAGAAAATGTGATATTCATACACAATGGAGCAGTACTCTGCAATAAAGAAGGATAAATCTGAGTCATTTGTAGGAGAATGGATGCACTTTGAGATTTTAATGTTAAATGAAATAAATTAGACACACAAGCTTAAATATTGCCTGGTTTTTCTTATGTAAGAAAACCAAAATATAAATAAAGAGCAAAATGAAAGATAGATAATAGGAAATAGGAAGCTAGATCTTTTGCAAAAAGAAAAGGGACTAAGAGATGGAGGGAGAGGGGGATAGAGGCGAGGAGAAGGACATAAAAAAAGAATTAAACTGTATTATGTACATGTACCAACTGCCCACAAAAAGTGAAATTATTATGTACTGCAAACATGTACTAAAAAAGAGAAAAAACAGGAAAACCTTTATCTGCTGTGACAGTCACGTTTCTTTTGCTCAGCTAATGCTCGTTAATTGTATTTTGCTGCCACAAAATTAGGACGATGTTCTAGATTAGTCAGGGCAGCTTTATCATTGGACATGATTTTTCATTTTTGAAGCATTTCACTGTATTTTTCTCTTTTTAAATTAGGGCAAGTTTCTCTTAAGGAAGTTTGGTAAGGAAAATAAGATTGAAGTTACGTAAGCTGTGGATGGGATAAGATGCAAAGAAGTATGAGCTTAATAACAGGGTGCTGAAGAGTTCACAGATAGGAGCTAAGTTATTGTGCTGCTAACCATGGGAATAATCACAGGCAGTTCCCCAGACATCCTGGGTCAGATCTGGGTTCTACCCTTTTCTAGATACTTAATTTTAGGCTCATTTAAATGAACTCTTCTGTGTCTTAGTTACTTCATCAGTCATTTTTAAAATGAGGGTGATAGTAGGGCCTGCACAATAGAGTTGCTCTGAAGATTAAATGAGCCCATGTGTGTGATAGAATAAGGATTGATGCAGAGAACTGCTATGTAAGTATTTGCTATTGTGTTTAAAAGGGAGAGTAAAACTTTTGAAATCACTGAATATTGAGCTTTATCTCAAACCTTAGTAAAATTCTAGACTGTATTATTACACAGATGACTATGAGCATCTAGAAATGGAAGTAGGGATCCCTGGAAGGCATTATGGATTCTTACAGTTAATTCATGTCAAACTAAATTAATTTATTTTTGATAGGATTTTTAGAGTTATACATCTAGGAAGATGGGCTTGTTAGAGCTAAACTCCAGCCAGTCCTTTGACATGAGTTTATTGTGAAACTCTTCTAAAAGTGATGGACAATTATGAACTGAGTGATACTATAATTAAATGAATTTGTAGAAGATTGAACATGTGTAGGCAAAGAATATTGATTGAGTAATCAGCATCAGTCTAAAAGAAGATCCCAGCAGCAGCCACGAGGGTTTGTTTCCCGTTGCCTGTTCGTGAGTGCTTAGAGGTGCCCGTCAACAACATGCTTGTCAAGCACGAGGACAGCACAGAATAAAAGGGGAAACAGTTGGACAACAGTAATGATTCCAAAAGAACAATATAAGCTTGAAAAAATATCTTGCTGCTAAAGAGATGAAATTTACCTCATACTGTAGTGTCTTTTTCTTATAGGCTTTTTTTTTTAAACTGGGGTACATGGAAATCTGAGGGACGAGATTCCTGGGATGAGTTGAGCTGTTTAGCTTGAATAATCAAATATTTGTGGCTAATAGGATTTCAGAGGCTGCCCAAGTGGATAAAAAATACACAGTGCACTAAACAAAGACACATTTATGTTTGGCAAGTTTGGAGAATATACCACTGAACTGTGAATATAATTTCAGGAGAAAAACTGTGAATATAATTTCAGAAGAGCTGCCAAACAGAGCAAGAATACATCATACTAGGATGTACCAATGTACTTACAAGAGACAGGAAAAGGGATTTAAAAGTTTTGTTATTTTATTTTGATTAAACCACAGGTAGAATGTTTATTAATGGTATTTATTTTAATGAGTATAATTCATAAAGACATGCAGTGTTTAAAAATGATATTGAAAAATGAAAAATTTTCAAAGAAGGGTGATTTAGTTGACAGTATTTACAAACCATTTTATTTGAAGATTGATGAAAGAAACTAAAGTTCGATTAGCTTGGACACGAAGGGAGCCGTGGCCCGTATTAGTGTGAAAAATGGGTGGCAGCCTAGCCTATGAGTTAACTTACTGGGCTCCCTTTCACAACACAGTTGCTTTTGAGACTTACATTTTAGGAAAGTGCTTGTAATTTAATATTAAATACCATTGTTATATTCAAAGGAAAATTAGGACTACTTCATAGAAATACAAGGAAAGCAAAACAGAAGTTTTACTTGATGCACAGAAAAAAAGAGGCTTTTTAATAACTACTAGGTTCTGAGTAGAGACTGCCTATAGACTTCTGTGGGGAAGGATTTGTCTGTCATTAAGGAGATGTTTTACTTTTTACTGTTTGAAACAGTTCTCATATGTATATAATCATTTAAACAATTATTATTATTCAATTACTTTTCTGGCTCATTCCATTTTCTTTCTGTGTAAAAAAGGAGCATTGCCTATGCCATGGTAGAGCCAGGTGCGGTGTGGTTCGGGTTACCTGTGGATCTCTGGTGGAGTACGTGCGGCTTCGGCAGGACAGGGGGATGGGAACGTGTGACTAACTTGCTTTGTAGGGACCAGTGTAGTTTGCTCACAAAATCTCAGGGACCACGTATAATGTCTGTCAGTGTCTTGTAGCGCTCTGCTGTGGATTGGCAAGATCTGTGTTTCTAGGCTGAATACAAAAGGGGGCTTTTCTCCCCCAGGGTGATTACTCATGTAAACTCTCACTGCTTTTGGCTATCATTTGGCTCCTTCCAGTAAGTGTTTTACATTTGTTATCTCGTTTAATCCTCACAGTGTCTTTATGAATGATGAAGTGAAGAAACAGACTCAGGGAGGTAAAATTTATAACATCACAAAGCTATTGAATAGGGGTTCCGGGTTCATCCGACTCAAGCTCATTACTTTCATTATTATTCTATAAAAATTCCAAATATTGAATGAATCAAAGCATCTCCCCAAATGATCTTAGTCTTCATTTATTAAAGCCTGTTTCGCAGTGCTGCAACGTGGAAGTGTAGGTATGAATGAGGACCGAGGCCCTTGATCTCTTGAGGCTTGCAGTGTAGTGGCGAGAATATCATTAAACAGGTTAGACTAATTAATGACAGTTTTGACACATGCTGCCAAGGGAAAGTAGAGTTTAAACCATGACCTGAGAGTTCTATGAAAATGATTGTTCTTAAGTGTAAGATTACCAAAGCAGAATTTGTGAGATGGGCCCTGTATGTAATATTGCCACTCTAGGCCCTGGGTTTCTGAAAAAGCCCTGGGCTACTGATGAGTAGCAGTTCAGCTTGGCGGAAAGGACAGACGTCAGTGTCCGGTGGGCTAACTGCTAGCAGTGTAGTCTTGGGGCACTATCTCCCCAGAGTGTGCTGCGTTTGTGTGAAGTAGGGTTCACGCCCAGGGCTATTACAGTGATTCTTTCTGTGTCTTTTAAAGTCACGCGTTTGTGACATCTACTACAGCATATAATTTTCCCATAAAATGCATTCAAATAGAATAGAGAATTGTAAGTATCTTTTTTAACTCCTTAATTAGTAACCACTTATGCTAGGAGTGAACAACTGAGTTGATCTGTGAACTTGGCAACGTGTTGTAACATTTTAGGTGATTTATTTTCTCATCTGATGACTATAACTGATCCCAATTCGTGTGTCATCAAAATGATACTGGCCTTTGAGGCTTTTGAAGAGTCATAGAGATAGGAAAGACTGAATATAGGAGTCAGTACCATAATGTGACGCTCCTACTAAAAACTAGGTCTGTAGGAGTTGTCTAATAAGTATTAGCTTATCTTATTATATTTAAACATTGTTATTATCATTATCATCATGGATACAAATCCAATTCATCCACTTCCTAGCCTTGGACCAATTAATTCAACTCTGTACATCTCAGAGAATATGAATAATACCTCTTCTATAAAGCTCATGAAATTTTTGTGAGGATTAAATAAAAGCATATGTTATATGAAAGCAAATTAAAGGCTTTATGTTATATGAAAATAATCTGTAATTGTAGAGAAGTGTATAATGCTTGATGGTTATTATAACCCCATAATCGTTTACCCAGGACATGAGGCCTTAAATATCTAAGCATTTAATGAACTGCCAGTATAGATTAAGGGAAGACATGCTAATGTTAGGAAAAAGAGAGACAGTCTGGTCATTAATACTCATTCAGGATCCGCAAATGTAACACTAGAATGATTTTTAAATTGTGGAGAAATTTTTTTTTCACTTCTTCCCTTTTCGTTTTTACAATCAAAGAGTCTCTCTCAGAAAATTTTATTTAGGTCCCGCAAGGCCAAAATTTTAACCTTCGAATGAACACTGGTCTATTGTATTTATCTTAAGGACACTTAAAATGAGTTTTCTGTTTGAGAGGCACTAAGGAATTCTTGAGTAAGCATTTAAGATGTCTGAGCCAGTGTTCTTAGTTCGAAAAAGTACTTAAAGAGTGAACCTAAGCCATAGAAAGACTCATTCTCCGACTTCAGCCTGTTCCCTGAGTGGTTCCCCCACCACCCCCTCGTCACGGCTCTTCCCTTGTTTATGTCGCTGTCCTTTGAGGCAGGTTTGTTTCTCCCCCATTGAGCATGTGGAAGGAAATTTCTGGGATGAAACTGTCTTGCCTCTGATTTGTGTGACTCTGGATGTCTTTTAGATAGACTGTGACACAGCTAGGCAAGGAGGTGAAATCTAATCCCCTATTTGCCAGTTCTGCACATTTGTTCACCTCCTGTGCAAAATAAAAGATCCTTCAGTAGGAAGGTAGCTGATGATGTGTATCCATTGTGTCCCAGGGTGTGGAGGGTCCCCCTTTCAGAGAACGGTGTTGTATTTGAAACTGTTCCTGAATGACATTGCTGAAGAAAGAAAGTAGCTGAGAACCGAAAGGGGTGGAGATCTGCAAGGCAGCTCCTAGAGTGGGAGAGCAAAGTAGGATTGTGAGTGCATCTCTGACACAAGAGAACAGTCTGTTGTACAAAGAAAGAAAGAACATTTTATGTTAAGATGGAATACCTGGACAACACTGATTTGTATAGAAGAGACAGTGATGCCTGGCCACTGGTTTTTAATTGTACTCTTGGCAGTGCTTATTTTAGTAATTCTAGGTACAGCCAGGTGTTGGAGCACACACTTGTAATCCCAGCACTTAGGAACTGAGGCAGGAAGCATGAGTTCTAGGACAGCCTGGGTCACATAGCCTGACTTGACCTCAAAAAAACCAAAAAAATTCTAGGTACAGTTTTCCTTAGCAAAACATGGCAGTGACAATTTTAGGGGCCTGTTTTTGAGGAAGGAAAGGATAAAGTAGCTCAAATTTTCAAAAATTTTTGAAATAGGAAAGTACATTTTTTAGCCAAAGTAAATAATATGAGAAAGAGAAATAAAACACAGATGTTAGAAAGGAGACCCAATTCATGTTATTTGTAAAAAGAATGGTTCTTTACTTTTGTGTAATCAGAACTTCTGAAAATTCAGTTAGTTGTTCATGTAGATAATTATCAAAATTCAGTGGCTGTTGAATGTACCAATAATAAAATACGAAAAATATTATGGAAAAAGTTTATAATTGCAACTGAAAATATAAACCAGTAAAAAGGTTATTACAGGTTTTAAAGTAAATCTTAAGTAGAATAACATGTGTAAGTTTGTTCCAAATTTAATTAGGTGTCTCATTCAAATCCAGTCTCAGTTTCATCTGACAAAATAAAGTGAATAATGAGAAATGTAAGAAAGAATAATGAGTGGAGTGTCCTGTTCAGAGAGTGAAGTGTGTTATAATGTCACAGCAATTACGGCAATGGAGTTCTGGCATAACAGTTAACTGAAGGGTTAGAGGTACTCACAGGGACCCCTGGTCAAGCCCCAGAACTATGGTTTGCAGTTTAGAGACCCTCAAGATTCCTGCATGTACCTGTAGCCATTAGAGGGTGTAGCGTGGGGGTTCTTTGTTTCCAGCGCAATAAGAACAATTCTGTGTGTGTCTTTATACTGAGTTTCCACATTTATATATCGGATTCGCATTCTGCAAATGTTTTAGTATATTCTTATGTTTATATTTGGCGTTTGTATTTATATATGGTAGAAGATGCCTCACTAACGATATGCGGCTTCTGGAGCAAAATAATGTTAGAGAAACCTGGCTCATGAATGGGAAATTGGGGTTTAAATCAGTATTTCATCTTTTTATAAAAATATAAATTTCAGATGAACCAAAAGCGTAACTATATAAAAATATTTGAGAGAAATGTGTAGGTATTTGCACGCTGCCTGGATAAAAAAGAATTTTGGTGCATTAAAGCAGAAGTCAGTGCATGTAGGGGTGTTAGAATTGCTTGTGTAAAGATAGAAAACATTGCACATATGGCTAAAAAAATCCCAAACAAGTCCAAGATCAAGTATGTCCTCATGGCCAGGAGCCTTTGGGGCCATGGCCACTACTCAGTCTACCCTTAGGACCTGAGCATTCAGGGTGCCATTGTACTCTGACTGATAGTGACTTCCCCACTGTGACGTTTGCAGTATGACTGCCAGTGAGTCTGATTCATGTCTCTGCCTTGAGTCACATTATTTTGATGGTATCAATGTTTTGTTCAGTGACGGTAATTTCTGTCTTTTGTTCTACCAGTGTGTGCACAGCTAGAGTTCAGTAAAGCCTACTCACACCCAGGAACCTTTCCTTCTCTGTCTCCTTTCTCTGTCTTGCAGGAACTGAGGGTGGCTTCTGGTACTCTGTGTGGCTTCACCATTTCCTTCCTGCTTCTCTCCCACTTCCTGGTATAATTCTTGGCACTTTTACTTCCTGCATAGAGTAGGATGTGATGTCATAGAGAAGGGGCAGGGCTATCCAAATTCTCTCAATTGCGGGAGGAGCTGCCCAGGTGTGCTGAGGGGCCTGTACTCAGGAAGAGAAACAGGGCGTCCTCCACAGTGAGTAACCCCATGTTTGAGTGCACCCAATTTTCTGTTAAAACATTGCCCAGTACACTGGAGTTTCCTCTTCAGCCCTTTCTAGATTGAACCAGTTTGCTTTTAGACATTCCCAGTTCAGCTCAATTTTCCTCTTTTCTTTCCTGTCTCTCCTGTGCACCCTCTTCCCTCAGCCCTCTGCCTCTCCCAAGGATGTTCCCCTCATCCTTGCTTGCTCAGTGTCTGTCTGTGTCTATTGGCCTTCTGCCCATATCTTTTATGAGCCACCATTAGTGTTCCCAGCATTGCCTCTCATTGTGGGTGACACCCACCATCTATGTAGACCATGTGACCACAAAATCTCCTTTCTGTAATTCATAATTATGTACTGTTCTACTTATAATTTCTCTTTTTTGTCAGCTATTTTTGTTTTCATGTCTGTTTCTTTCCTCTTTTTCTACTTGATCAAATCTTTTCCCCCTTTCAGCATTTATTATACAGTTTCCTTATTGCATTTTTTCTAATATTTTTTGCCTTTACTCTTTTTCCCCCATACAGCTTCGCCTATGTTTCTTTTATCTCCTTTCCCAGTTTTCAGTTCAGCTCTCCAGTTTCGTCCTCTATGAGGACCATGTTCCTTCTTCCCTGTGGCCATAGTTGTGGCCATACACTCTTTATAGTATGACTCTTATTTGTATATTCTTAAGGAGTTTATTAACCATGAGTAAGGGACTGATTAAGATTGAGAACATGGGGAAATGGCCCATGAACTGGAAAGCAGAGGAGAATAGAGAACAACCTAAAATTGAGGAAGGGTGAGGTGTATGTATCTCATTGGAGGACCCTGATGGACCAAGTCATTATTAGTGAGCTAGTTGAAAGTTAGCCATGGACAATAGAAGAGATTATGGAGCTATTCTGAACTGATTGGGAAGCCTTTTATGGTAACCCTGTTAATTCATAATGATTATGGTCCTTCTGGTAAATAATCATAAATGAGAACTCCAGTACCATCCAGTTGAATGGGGCCATGACTTGTGCATGAAGCACTATTATAACATCTTTAATTAGATGTCATCTCCCCTTAGAGAAGAGGTCATTGTGAAGCGATGTGTTGACTTGTTCCTTATACCCAGAGGTGGTCCCTGAGGTCCATGTGGGTGAGTAATGTGGGCTCTGCTGTTGATTGCTTCTGCTGCATGGTGCTAAGTCCCTGGATAATAAAAGAACTTGATTGCCAGGGCTGATGGTCTAATGCCTGTAGAAGTAATCAGTGATGTCTCATTTACTGCCATACCTTTTGTTTTTAAGAGAACCCCCTTCCCAAAGAATAAGCAGGCAGAAGAAGAGAGAGAGAAAATGGGACTGAGTTCATAAAATTGAGATGTGCTGAATAGAAAGTGGAAAGGATTTACTTAAAATTAATTGGCAAAGGCAAAGGAAAGGAAACTGAGCTGAACTGGAAAACACACAGCAACAACTGTCCTTGGCTTCTGTATTCTTCTTTCAATATTTTAGCAGTGAAGACTTTATTTTGTTTCTCATTTTTAAAAATGCAAACATGGTTGATCAATCTGAATGTTATGAGGCTGTTTTTGGCTAGCATTTTGTTTTCTGCTATTGGTAACATCCAGGCTCCATGTTTCCAAGGTCTTGAGAACTAAGGAAACGTTTTAACAGCCTGAGAATACGGCTTTGGCTACAAAATATTAGCAATTTTTCAAATAAAGGAAATTATCTACATACATTGGCTTGGTTTTCTGATGGGGGGGTGCTGGGGATCGAACTCAGGGCCTTGTGCTTGCTAGGCAAGTGCTCTACCACTGAGCTAAATCCCTGGCCCATTGGCTTGGTTTCTTTAGGTTTCACATTTCTTTTTCTGTTGTGTATGTGAAAGTTTTTGAAGAAAGGTCCCTGTCTGTTGCCGAAATTGCTGATTTAGAAGCCTGGAAAAACATTACATTTTCCCTTTGGACACTTTAGCTGTGTGATAAGAATTTATTTTGTCATAAAAGCCCCTTCCCCTTTAATACTAAGCAATGACTGCATGATTCACACATGTTTTTGTTTTATACACTTCCGTGCAATAATCTAGGAATCTTATTTTATATTATTTTATTTTCTTTAGGCACTAGAAAAACACCCCAACTCACCAATGACAGCAAAGCAGATATTGGAAGTCATTCAGAAAGAAGGATTAAAAGAAACAAGGTCAGTATTCCTATTTAAAGCTTTTCCTGTTTTCATTGATTAATAATTGCCACTAGGTGCAAAGCAGTAGGCATATCTAGATTTTGCTATTGTAGTTGATTGTGAATTAACTACCTGAAAATTCTTTTGTGATTGCAAAATATTTGGATGACCTAAGATTTCCTTGGAACTGCCTGTTAACTTAATAAATTACATTAGATGGATTGATATAGAGCGTATTGTACCTTGTTAACACAGAGCAGTGCTGTGTGATTTAGCCCTGTTTTTTTTTTTTTTTTAGCCCCGTTTCTGTTTCTTGTAGGAAGATTCTGTATTTCTAAAATTAAGCAGTGAAGGATTACAAGATAAAAGATGAGCCAACACTAGTAAAATTTAAAGTACCAATAAATATGGCTGAAAGTTTAGTTCCTTCCTTTTAAGAGTCCTTACTCAGAGTATCTTTTATCAGCTGTTGGGCCCTCTTACCTCCCTTTTTAAAATAAAAGCTGTATTGAGCTAGGATGCACATATTATAGAATTCCCCCTTTTAAAATATACAATTTAGTGGTTTATTTTATATTCACACAGTTGTGCGGTCACCACCACTGTCTAATTTTAGAACATTTTCATCACCCTAAAATAAACTCCACGCCCATTATCAGTCATTCGAGTTCCCCACTCTCCTGGCCTCTGGCAAATACTAATCCTGAAGGTTTCTATGGATTTGCTTTTCTCGATATTACATATAAATAGAATTCATATAAATGTAATGCTTGGTTTTTTTCACCTAGCGTAATTTTTTTCAAGGTTCATTGTTGTTGTTGCAACTATCAGGACTTTGTTCCTTTTTGTTGCCAAACAATATCCCTTTAATGGGTATACCCCATTTTGTTTATCCATGATGGTCCTTTATTTTTATTTCTGTATTAGCTTTACAGATCTGGCTTAGCCAGAGTTTACGACTATGTAGGAAAACAAGAGATTAATTCTAAATTAAAATAGTTATGATAACATCATATGATATGCCATTTCCCATGTTACATCAAGTGCATTTTATGCATGAGTTGTTGGCTGCAGGCCGTTGAGCTAGCAGCATCATAGTTACAGTGATTTTAACTTGGTAAAAATGAAACCCTGAGCCCCTCTTTTGGATGTTTTGATATTGAGATAGAGCTGATGAGAGAAATGAGTATTCTCCTGAGGCCAACTTTTTCTAAAAAAAAAAGTGTTGCACCTGTAATTTCTGCAACTTTGAAGTGGGTAACAGCATCTTCTAGTCGATTAAAATGTGTGCTTTGCAAGTTAGATCCAAGGGCATCGCAGTTTAGTGGGAAACAAGGGACTGATGCTGAGAATTTCATCTGTTTTGGAGACATTGTTTCTCTCTGCTCTGAGGAACCTGGCTGAGATGACAGAACTGCACTGTTTGGAGGCTTTGTCCCCCCACTCAGTGGGGGCAGCAGCCGGAGGTTTGTTGCTGAGAGCGCTTCAGAGCCCTGTTGAAGGTAATCCTGCTCTGTGTCGGAGGTCAGGATGAAGAGTCAGGGAACCAAACGCGGAAAATTAGACATTAATTTTCTCCTTGACATCTCTCAGTAACCCTGGAAAGGTTCATGCCATTTAGAAAGCATTAAAAATATTTGTGCCGCAACCCAATAAAAAAGGGAGTAAACATCTAAAAATAGCAATTTCTGTTGAAGGTGAGCTCTGCCACAGTCGTCTGAGGATGGAGACGCGAGATGCGTCTCCTAGACACAGATGCTGGAACTCGGTTCCACAGGTGGCCTTCTGCGCTGGGCTGTGTCTGCTGCTGTCACTTGCTGTGCAGCTGGAGGTGTACAAGTCCTGTTACAGCTCTCGACAGCACTTCAGTTAGACTCACCCCCGTAACAGCACTATCTCACAGTTTTCAAAATGCTGATCCTCCCAGAAGGGTATTTGGAAGGACTCTAAGTAGTTTACAATATAAATAAACCCCAAACAAAATGATTTCTTTAAAAAACTTTGAAATAGGAAATACAACCTCCAGTTCCTCTAAATGTGCGTCTTCTCCACTGGATCATTATTGTGTCCTTTCATAAGGAAAAAAAAATCCCTTGTGAAAAATACTGATGGACCAGTATAGTGTTACTAAAAGTCCTATTTGTTAGCAGTTCTCAAGTTGAATAGGAAAGAGAAAAGGCTAAAAAGGAGAGTACCATCCTTTTTAAGTTCTCTTTTGTAGAATTAGGTCAGTGTTGAGCGGCAGCAGTCCCTGTTTGTGTTCTCATTTCTTTTAACTGTTTCTTTAAATCTCCTACCTCTCATCAGTTGTGACCTGTTACTTATAGCCCGTGTATCTATCTCTGCTCACTCTTCCCTTGTGTTCTAGTTTGCTTAGTAGAATCACCTGTAAAATAAACACTTTTAGATTTTGAGTGAGTTTAAAGACTGTCCTGTATGGTATGAATGTTGTTTTAGGTAGCAGATGTTGACATTTATTTGCCAACTCAATATACTGTTTTCCTACTCTTCCAGTTCTTAAATATTTTCCAAATATTTAAGGTTGCTGAATAAATGGAGGGTAACTGTATGTGTTTTTCTTAAGCTTAGAAATTCCATCATCAGAAGGTCAAACATGACTGACTGATTTCTAGGCATTTATTAACGATGTGTTTTTCAAGAAATGCAGATTGCCTGATAAAATACAGGGAGGTGATCGTGAAGCTGCTGATGTAACTGGCCGTAACCCTCTGGTCTCTGGATAAGAGATAATGATCATGGTCCCCCGCACACAGGCCATCACTGTACCTGGTATTTCTAAGAAAGAGAAGCCAGGGTCTGCCTCCATCACCGTTGCACCCTGTGATTACTGGGAAGCATTTGTGTGATGCACTACGTGGGTGCATAATTTGTGTGCCAGCCGTGTCTCCTCTTGCGTCTACCTCACTGTGCTGTAATTTGGCTCCTGTATGTCTTCCTGGTCGTCTGTGAGCTCTTTAAAGGCAGCATGCTGTACTTACGGCTGGCTCCCTGTGCTCAGCAGATACTTAGCGTATGCTTGTTGAGTAAATGATCTTCTTTCTCAAGATGATAATTTGCTGGTGCTTAGTGACGACTGGCCTGTATTCAGACTGTAACTTCTTCCCATAATGGGTTGTTCTTTTCATTCTATTCAACAGTTGTTTTTAATTGAAAGGAGCCTGACCATTTTGAGGGAACCCTGGTAGGGACACACATGCTGATGATCTTAGCAGGTTATCTGTGAACAAGTGAAGTTGTTGTTCTGTTGCTTGTTTTTAGATACAGTACGGAAAAAACCGTTGGTTTAACTTTGTAATTTATAATTTAAAAAAGCTACATGATAATTTGGGTAAAGCTAATGTGGGTATTTGAATATGTTCAGTGTATGTGATGTTGGTACTTTATTTGAGACAAAATTTTTGACATTATGCTACCTTTTTCTCTTTTCAAGTGACACTTTAAGTTACATAATTTTACATGGACAAATGAAAAGAGGACCACTTTTGTCCATCATATTCTGTATAGCATCATTACTGATTAAATTTGTAGTGTGATTAAATTCTATCTGAAAAAGCCAGAATGTAATAAGTAATTTCTATGTGGGTTTAAAAAAATACCTGAATATGGTACATTGTCAGGATATGTGGTTTTTTGTTGAAAAAAATATTAATGATACGGTAGTAGCATGGTTTTTCTATATGTGGTTCTCCTTTTGGTGAAAATATTTGGTAAATTTTACTTCCCTTGGATATAATAGGATAGAAGGCTTTATGAACATAATTGTATATTACAAAATATCTCATCCATCTATAGTTTTGCTTTACTAATTCTAAGGATTTTAGACTTCTATTTTGTATGTATTGGTTGTCAGCAGTTGGTCAGTCACAGTTGTTTGGAATATTTTGCAGATGATCAGAATCTTCTATTCAATTACACAACTATGCTGCTTAGCTAGAGGGGATTATATACATATTTCAGTCTGCTGCTTTTGCAGATGGATATTTGATACTCTTGTGGAACCTTTAGCTAAACATTCCCACTTCTTCAGGGAGTTAGTCTGCTGCCGTAGAATATGTTCTTGTCTGCAGTATTTACATAGAAAAAGAAAAGTAACTCTGGTTACCATGCTTTGGGTGATCATGGGGGTTATCCTAATTCCGCTTTTCTGCTTTTGATTTGCTTATTCAGAATTTATCATTCCTTTACAAAGAGGATTGTTGCATTTTTGATGCCAGAGGATATGTTTATCTCTGCCCTAGCTAGTGTAATTTTTAAAGTGATGCTTTCAAAGGAATGTGTGCGCTGTTAATATGACAAGTCTGGGGCTGCAGGGTCATGGAATAAGGCTTGCCTCATTTACCTGGGAGAGCAAAACAACCATTTATCAGTGAGGACTAATTTTTTACGTGCTGAGTATTACCATTACAGAGTACTTGTCATTAATGTGGCATGAACTGTGATACAGTTTTTATATCACTTAATAATAGGTAAGTAGTTTTTAATGAGGGTAAGAGGGTCATAAAATAAAGAGAAAAATACACAAATCACACTCACATAAGGCAATAAAAAATCTGTTAGGTTAGAAACAGGGCAATATTTATGAGGTATGTTTTAATAATATCCTAGATTCCTTACTGTAGAAAAAAAAATCTGTTAGATGAACTATTTACAGAGAAGCTGCCTGTATTTACATATCCCAGTAGGGACGTTTAAAAAGTTTTATAAACAATCTCTATTGGGTTTAGTGTTTCTTAGATATAGAGATGGTGCATATTAGATTTTGCAATGTGGAACATTCACTTGACAGCCCTAGATTTTGTAATTCTTGGCATCTGAATGATTTTGTCATTCCTGCTAATGCTTAGAATAAATCTGTTTTTACCTCCTGTTTTAAGCCTTTTTATGTTTTCTGTTTTGCAGTCTCTGCGATGATATGGTGAAATTAGGTTCACTGCTTTTTGCTGTGGCTTATTAAAGATGTTGCATTTTTTAGAGGGATAAAATGTCAGAAATTCTATTACCATGTATAGTGACAAACAATAAAATCTCTTGGCATTGCTCTTGGTGAGATTTACGTTGCTAATTAGTGCTATAGGAGATGATTCTTTCTTGCTACTGAAATGTTTTGTCTAGAGATAAGAAAGAAACAGAAATAATTTTTATTGCAAAATCAGTTCTTATCTGCAGTGTCCATGTTGCCAATCCTCCTTTCATGCTGAAATGGTGGTCTAGTTTGTTTGCGTTGGGGCATTTCAGAATTACAGTGTTAGCACACAGTGTCATCTCTGCCATTTGTCAACATCTAATTCTCTCATTGTGTGAATGGTGTGCACAGTCAGCTACTGAGACAGAAATGTATGAGACAATGGTATCACTGAACAAAAATATAGAGCAATTTGCATATGTTTATGTGTGTGTACATGTGCATAAGCAAGCCTCCAGAATCATCTAGCTCTTGGTTGACATAAACTTTCACTTGTCATCATTAGTTAGATGAGAAATCTCCCTTAGAGGCGTTCTTAGTGCTCTTCTCCCACACCGCTCTGGCCAGTTGGTTTGTGGGTGGTGTCAACTCTGCTTCCTAAGAACAGCTTGCTTTCTGTGTAGCCCACTCCTGCCATACTTCAAGTGCTTGTCATTTCTTACCTGGATTATTGCCCTCACTGTCTTCTTATCTGATCATCTACCTCCCAGGCTCTCTCTTTTAAAATCTTTTCCCCTCAAATCACTGCTAACGTTTATAGAGTAGCATTTCTTATATCCTGTAATATTCCCATGACAATATCACATTTAGTAAATTATGAATCGAAAGCTACTCTAAATTGTATGCTTGGTGATAATTAGATGAAATGAGGTTTGTTACTTTATTCCTGATTAAATGCTATCTGAAGAAATCTGAGATATTTTGATAATATGGCACTTACAAGATGAATGAGGAACGCATTCATCATACTTTACATTTAGGTGCAATTTTGCACTTCTAATCTGGTGACTTTCTTATGGATTTAGTTTTCCCCAAACCATGTCATTTAAAGTATTTGTCGACATTAAATGTTTTATGTATATAATTAATACATTTTAAATTAAATAGTATAACATCGATTAAATGTATAGTGATGGTTTATACATTATTTAAAAATTACTGTTTAAAAATGACTTTGTAATCTGTCATGAATTAAGCTTTTCTTAAAACTACTTTTTTACACAATGACAAAATAATTGAGATAGTTCTTGAGGGGGACACACTTAGGAATAATTGTGGAAGCAGTTCCTAAATTAACAAATAATTATGTGGCAATAACCGTACAAGGTTCTTTAGGATGGCCCTAACCAGCC
>PVJO010000643.1:130106-220445 GCA_004026905.1 Hystrix cristata
ATTTTTTTTTTTTTTTTTTTTTTTTTTTTTTTTTTGTGGTGCTGGGGATTGAACTCAGGCCCTTGTGCTTGCAAGGCAAGCACTCTAATCACTGAGCTAAATCCCCAGCCCCTCAAAGTCATATTAATAGTAATTGTCTTCTCATGTTGCCATAACAAAGTGCCATAGATCGGGTGGCTTAGGCAACAGAAATTGATTTGCTCATAGTTCTGATGAGGGTCTGGCAGGGTCAGTTTCTGGTGACCCCGCCTGTCTTCTGGAGTCGCTGGCAGTCTTCTTGCTGTGTCCTGCCTGGTCTTTCCTCAGATGGCTCCACAGAGAGACAGCAAGCTTTCTGGTTTCATTTCTTACAAGGTTGCTAATCGTACTGCATCAGGACCCAAACCTCATTTAACCTTCACCGTTTCCTTAGAGGCTCATCCACAGTCATACCGAAGGCTTAGAGTTCATCATATGAATTTTTGGGGGACAACAACATTTAATCCATAACAGTGATTCAGAATTTGAACACTTCTAGAATTCGTAGTGTAGTATAAGAATATTTACAAAATTTTGAGCATCTGATTTATTTTGGGAAGTATTCACTCAACACAGTACTGTGCTCCTGCTTTGTGTACAGCTAATATCTTTTCATGTCTTTCCCAACATAGAAGCCAATGGAATAATTGGCTTAAAAGTTTCATATTCAAGTAAAATGTGTACATTCATATAACATAAATTGATTTGGATTTTATTTGAAGCTTTTGGTAAAAATAGCTGTGGTGACTGCATATAACCCTCAGGGCTTCAGTATCCACTAAGCTATGCAATTACAGTTATGAAATGGCCATTGCTTAATACCTCTTTTTATTCTGTCAAGCTTTCTTTCTCCATTCTTCCAAATAATTGAACAAAAAAGGTAATTTAAGTGATTTCAGCTTTACCAAGATCTAGGTATAATTTACTCCAGAAACACTGAGCGCTCTATAAATATTTCAGTGCAGAAATAGAACCAGAAATGGATATGAAATTACACTGTGCGTGAGTCTTTCTAAGTATCCTGTGCAGGTGAAAATCTTTGGGGAGGAGTAGGCATTTAGCTGGGGTGATTTTGTTTAATGTTTTTTCTAAGTGGTGCTTGTCTCTTCATCTGTTATTTCATTGCTTATGCTCTTAATTGCCACATGCCTAAATGATTTTAGTTTTGCTTCATTGTTTTGAACTTGACAACATAATTCAAATGCAAATCAGTTGATATGCTGACACGGGGACTTCTTTTTATAGTTGATTTGTTTTCAGTAGGAATAAAGTCGTGGTATTTTGTTGAGCCAGGTTTTCTAAAAGTTGTAGTGAATAATCTGTAAGAACACACTAAAGCAAAATAAAATTGTTAATTGTTGGCTGGAGTTCTGTCTGAAATTCAGGTGACTATTAACTTTTCTTTTTGTAACTTCAGCCCTGTGCTAGGTGAGGTACAAGATTTTGTATTTGGTCCCCAGCCTCTTCAGTCTGTTAGTAATCATCTCCTGGGAAGGTCTCAGTGTGCAGCGGTGGTTGTCCAGGGTGTTTTGGAGTCACCCTAGAGAGAAATCAAAGAAATTAGAGGATGTTAGGGAAATTAAATTTGTGGGGATATGGCTGTCATTACACAAAGTTAGCCTATTAAATGCCTACTCAGTACATACTTGTAAGATCCTGGGGGCCTCGTAGAAGATTTAAGGCAAGTATTTATTCCATTAGCATTTATTAAGCACATGCTATGTTCTGGAGACTGTAGAAGTTATTCGAGTTAATACATGAACTTTGGGATTTAACAGCGTGGTTCCACATCAATCTCTGTGTAATTTAATTAGGTCTCTCAACCTCTGTGAAGCTTGTCTTAAACCTAGTGCATAATGTTAGTTTTAATTTTTATATTTGGGAATGTCTAAATTCTCAACTACTTTATAAAATAGAGTATATGACATTCCAACATGTCAGTCAGTGTTGTCTTTTAAGCTCATATTAAAGGAAGTAAGTCACATCTTTGAATCTATTAATTTTCTTGGCATAGTGCTGAGATGCACTTTTGTCTCGTGCAGTATGGCAAGCAAATTAATGAGTAGGAGCTTGATGATAAAAACAATACTGAAGTTTACTGATCTTTTATATTAGGCTTAATGCTAAGAATGCTACCTGAGATTTGGTGGGTCAGGGTTTGCTGTTATACCAGTTGCTCTTAATATTTTTATACACTTGTAGCCCGAGTCTAGTAAGATTATGATTTAAAAATGTCAGGTACAGGATGCTATTACATATTTTAGTAGCTTTTCTGTCTCACTGTTGTTGTCATGGGTATTATTAAGCAAGATTAAAGTCTAGTTTACAGATAGATATATTGACGCTCTTTCAGTTTATACCCTAGTTCTACGTAGGATAGATTGGTGAAACAAAATATTTCCATAGCCCACTTGGAGTTGGAGGACGCAGAGCCTTAGGTGAACGCTTTTTCTTTTGAAACAGGGTGTCACTATGTAGTCCAGGCTGACCTCGAATTTGCAGTAGTCCTCCAGCCTCAGCCTCCCACGTGCTGGGAGCACTGACGTGTGCCACTGTGCCGGGCTAGATAAACATTGTCCTCCTTGTTCAATGCGAAGATGATTTTGAGCGAATATTGGAGTTGATGGACATATTTGCAAAGTAATTTGTTACTGTTTGTTTTAGAAGACAGTTTGTAAGAGCACAAAACGTACTGTCAGTAATGGGAACTCCAAGGTCTTCATGGGACTGTTGCTGTTTTATTGTTGCTCTTAGGTCTGCAGATCAAAATTTTTGCTTCTGGGGACTTGGCTGTCAGCAATCAAAGCATAATTGTTAACAAAATGTAGATAATCCAGAAGATAATTTTACAGATTGGCAGTCTCCGCACTCTTGGAAACAAATGAATGAAAATAGATGATATTGTTTAAACTATGTTTAGGTTTAGGTACTGGGGACTGAGTTTTTAATGTTGTTTTTCTTCTAAGAGATGTGAGTATGGAAAGAAAAGGAGGCCAAAATGAATAAGTAAGTATAGTTTCAGAAGCAGAATCTGTACCTCCTTGAGAACATTTTCTTAAGCATAGAATAATCAGAGATGATTTACTATTATTTGTCATCCATATCATGACCGCCAGTGTTCTTGTTATGCATTTATTGTACTCCTGCTGGGAAGTTTAAAAATATGCTTTCATTTTTATTTGTTTCTTTTTTATTCTTATAATGGACATCTATAAAATTTCCAGGATATCCTGAATTTATGACTTAGATCTCTCTGGATGTCTTCATGAAATACAATAATTTGTATAATGATTATTATGTAATTAGTTGCCTAATTTGTGTTCATTGAAGGCACCATGGTAGAAATACAAAAATGGCATTTTGTGAAATAGAAATAGGCATTTTGATTGCCTTGGAATAGATAATTAAAATTTAAAATCTAGTCTTCCCCTTACCCAACTTCTAACTACCTAGTTTCCCAGCAGTGTAAACTAAGGTTCAGAAAAGGTAAGTGAGTTGTTCACAATAATAGAGCTAGTGACTGTTTGGCTCATTTTCCATGTAGAAGTTCATTTCTCACGTTCGTACTTGCAGAGGTAGTTGGAGGAGTTTTGAGATGGCTTTGCTATACTAGGATATCCAGACAGCCAGGTCTGTGCAGCTCGCTGCTTTGCTACCGACACTGTGAGGTTACTGTCATCCCAGTGGTCTGAGGAGGCTTGCAGCTGGAAGAAAGAGTGCGTGTAGTCCTCTGAAAGACACGTTCTGGAATTTGAGCGCATCAGTTCTCCTCCTGTCCCAACGTCCAGACACACGGTTGCCCTGAGCTGAGAGGGAGGCTGTGGAATGTGGTAGTTACTGCAGGAGGCATGTTCCCAGCAAAAGTGTGTGGTTTTAAGTCCAGAGAAGAATCCACATAGAGGACCAACTATCAACTTCTCCTCTATCAATGTTTTCCTTAAATTTCATGTGCGGGCTGCATTTGTGTTAGATATGTATTGTCATTTTGTACAGTGGGTAAAGTTACATTTTATACAAACTTTTCACATATTTTCAGGTCTTGCTCTGCTCTGCCTGTAATGACCCTCACCATTTCTTGCCTTCTACGCTCATCTTCAAGGCCCAATTCTAATGTCATGTGCACCTCCTTGGTGAAGAATTCTCTAACTCCTTTAGCTTCAGCATTTTATCCTTGCTCTTACATTATAACATACTATGTGTGTTCCTTTGCAGTAATATCTAATCAACTCTCTCAAATTTCCTCCTATTGTAATAGGACTGCAATTTTCTTAATGGTAGAGTTCATGTCTCATTGATCCCTCTCTTCCCTGTGGTGCCCTGTATGTAACAGGATTGTGCTATTTCCCTATAGAGTGAATGGAAATTTGATTTCTACATGCATTTCTGCTTGTAACAAAGTGTATTACCCTGGATAAGTCACTCTGTATTTTTGGAGGAGTCTTTCCAGTAAAATAATGGGAGTTATAACTTTATTTGCATTACAGTGCAATTGTAAAGATAAAATAATTTGAACAACTTAGAAAATGTGCTGCCAATTTTAAGAAATTTGGTTTATGAGATTTCACTGTTGGCCTCTTTGTTAGCAATTTGGAGACAGTTAATCAAGATGGAATGGAATCCAATTTGTATTGTAAAGTATTTTACAGTAATATTTTGGGACACTGGTGCCAAAATGTTTCACATTTCATTGAACAGTATATAGTATCTACTACTATTTATCTAAAATTTCATCAGAAGTTAACAAAGGGTTTTTAGTTGGTGCTCTTTCTTCCGATGCGTGATAAGATGTAACTGCCGTACTCCATGGAGCAAGAGTTTGTGTCCCTTTAATATGACATGTGTTGGTGACTAATGTTGGACTCTAGAGACAGGGATTTTCCTGATGTAAAGTATACTAGTAAGTAAAGTATTCTTCCTTAAGATTCATTAACAGAGACTTTTTCTTGGATCTTGTTTGTAACTCAGGGAGTGTATGTCTCTAGCTAGCGCCCACATGTTAGCCACTGTAGCCTTCTGAATGTATGATCTTGACAGAGAATTTTGTTTGCTGTCCGATCCTCTAAACTAATATGTGTTAACATGTAGTATATTGACATAGCACTCCTGACAATTATCTAATTGGCATGTTTCTGGGGGATAAGATGTGCTTTCAAATCCTATATATTCATAGTATCATCTAAATTTTCTTTGAAATTTGCCTGTAAGCTTTAAATACACAAAATAAAGTTTTGGAGAATACAGTTCAGTGAACAAACCTCTTTGTTGTCCCTGAGGTGGTCTACATTTATATATATAGGAAAGAGGTAATTTCTTGGAAGATCTGTGTTATTATTTTTGTACTATCATTGATATTCTCACAGTTTAGTATTTTTTGAGCATTCATAGCATGTCAGGAGTTTTCCATTATCCTGAAATAGTTTTGCTTCCTGTTAAATTAAACATATAATAGAATATATTTTAGTTTTGAATAGTGGACTGATTTTCAAGATTCTTGTAAATTTCATGAAAATAATGTCTCAGCTACTGTTGTTATTTTCATAACTCTCACCCTAATGCTTGTTTGTCATTTGAGACATAGATTGTCACCTCCCTTGACAATCATTGTTTGTTTACGTGCCTTTTTCTCAACTAAACTATGAATTCTTAGCTAGCTAGTGATGTACAGAAGCTTACTTATGTTTGCATAACCTCCACGGTTCCTAGATCGTAATGGACATTACACCAAAGTTTATTTGCATGAACATGTATGACTCAAGGATATCTTTAACTGATACCTGCATTAGGGGTGGTTTGAGAAAACTGATATGATTACTGTTCTGTGTTCAGAATCACAGGTTATGTAACAAAGACCAATATATCAAACATGAGGACTTAAAATTTTGTGAGGTAAAGCACTATATATTGCTAAGCACCAAGAACTATGTGCATTTGCACTAAGCAAGCAAAGGCTATCCCTCTAATTTTTATATCCCTGTCCATTTAAAAATAACATTTTTTAAAGTTTTTTTTGCCAAGGTGAGTCATTCGTTCTTTGCATGATCCTTAGTGAGAGACATGACACTTGCTATGAGCTGTGGTGAAGTTAGTGAAGGCTGTCCAGAAAAATAGAGTCAAGTCCAAATCTGTCTAAAAGATTTCTAGATATTTGACATCAATAGAATAATTGAGTTGGGAGCAATAGTATATACCAAGTGGAGAGATGAGGCAGGATAGCAGGTGTACATTTCCGGGCTCTTATATTTTAATATAAACTGAATTTACTGATAAGGATGGAATGGATGTAGCCAGTAGAGCAAGTGAAATGGAGATGAGAAGACAGAATTCTATTAGCTTTAAATGCAATTATATATGATGAACACTTTTATAGATGTTTGTTTGATGCAAAAATAATTCGGGGTAAATAATGTTACAGTGATTTAACTCATTTAATTTTATTGTAAACAAATCCTGGAAATGGAGAAACTTGCTATAATTTTTTGTTGGGATTGGCAGCTGTAGTTGTCAGTGTTACATTATTTAAGACGAGAGGGGAATACAAGAAGGATATAGTGTTCAGTCCTATATTAAAGGACCCAAGAATATAAAAATAGTTAAATTCTCCAGTTAAACTTTGACTAGTACAGATAATGTTTAGCACTCTGTTTCTAAAAATCCTATGCAGTAAGGAGAGAGGAGGGAAAATTGATTTTTTTAAAAGTTGATTTGAAATATTTTTTTTCATTGTAATGACTCTTGGGGCTCCATTGATTAATATTTTTCCTACTATTTGAAGTCATTGTCGCTCCTGAGATTCCTGTCCCCGTCTCCCAGATAAGCAGGGGTGGCCAGTCTAGAGCTCTGTGATCAGTAGAGATTCAGATGATGCAATCAAGATAAGCTGGCAGCTAGGAATATGAAAGTGTTTCCACACAGTGGGGTTCAGGAGGAGTCAAGGCACATGTAGTAATACGAAACAGAGCTTCAAGAGTTCATCTCTTATTGCTGTTCTACCTTCTAAAAAAGCCAAGACTTTAAAAAAAAAATCCTATCAGAATAGTTTGATCCTGTCTGCTAAGATTAGAAGATTAGCCTTGGAAACCAACATTGTGTTTTCTCTCTCCCCTTCAGGACAAAGTCTGTTCCTTTTGGGACCTCCTCAACTACCTTACCAGGCAGCACCAGGCCTTCACATGCTTTAAGTTTACACCTTCCCACGGAAAGGATCTTTCCTTGAATGTTCATATTTTCACCTTGAGAAGGTGATATGTAGAGGATGGGTTTAGCAGCTGTAAATAAATTTGATAACGCAGAAGAGTGGTTTTTGGGAGTTTTACCGTATATACACATATATAATATTTTCCAGTCTGGTTTCAGACCCCGGCATGGCTTGGAGACCGCGTTGGTGTGTATGAAGGATCTTCCTCGAATGAAGGATTTGGGACAACTTTCCGTGATGAGTATATTAGAGCCTCAGCTGCTTTCGTGTTGGTCATGAGGTGATGCTGAACCGAATGCTTGAACTAGCCGGAGTGGCTGGGATTGCATTGGAGTGGTTCCGTTCATTCCTTCCGGGTAGGTACCAGCTAGCGATATGGGTGAAATGGACACTGAGGGTCTTCCCATACGGAGCCCCATCGTGGTCACTCATTCCCCGGTTCATGTTCAGTGGACATGAGACGGCAACTAGACACTCGAAGGCCAGGCAGTGCGATCTGAATGACTGAGCCAAAGGTTATGCGAGTGATTTCCAGATTGATGCCGCTCGCATGTTACTTCCGTTCCGTCAGTGTGTCAGTGCAGGCTAGCACGGGAACTGAGAAAGTGTGATGTGTTGGAAAGTGAAAATGTGGGAGGCTCTGGTGTGATTTCTAATTCCTCTGTTTGAATTAGAGTTTGTGCAAACTATGGCCATGTTTTAACCACAAAATTATCATACCAATTCTATTCTAATATTAGATGGACATGTTTTATTTTCCTTTCTGCTGTATCTCCACAGCCGCCTTCCCTGTGAACATTGAGTGTGTCTCCATGTGTTCTTGCTGAAGTTTTAGTCTACTTATTCACCCTTTTGCTTGGGGCTCTTTTAGCAGTGTAGCCTGACTGTATTAATGAATATTTTTGAGGCTGATGGCTAATTTTTCCTGCTCAGTGTTTTGTTTTATCTTCACTGAAAGCACTTCATTATTCTGACTGTGTTTTACTGAGAATCAAATTGAGTTGTACTTTTAAGGAATTTTGCAGTTTAAATACTGTCTTTTCTTTTTCTGAAACTGCTGAGGCATTCTAAGTTTTTACAAGGAATATGCTAGAGTTTCTTCAGTTTTGGACACATTCCTTAGAAACTTGGTGCCTCTTCTTGGTTATTTATATGGTTTTAGTTATTTTCCTGTACATTAATAAACAGCTTGTCGAGTGTTGGACATAGAGTAAGCTTTTTAAGATTAAGGGTAGAATATAGGTAGAGAAATGAGAAGAAGAAACACAGATGCATGTGTCTGTAAATATCATTAGACCTCTCTGTTGAATGTCATTTTGGCAAAAGGGCAGGAAGCTAAGATTTATGCAGTAAATGATCAGTGTCAGACACTGAGCCCAGCATTTGCTAGTTTTTTTAGCTCATTTAATCCTCCCAGTAATACTGAGAAATGGGTGCTGTTTCTTCCTTTTACGGACAAGGAAATTGATATTGAGAGAACTTGGGTATGCGCCTAACTGTACACCATTTTAAGTGGAGGATCTGGCATTTGAGCCTAAGCTGGTTCAAAGCTCAGTATTTCTGTCAGAGTGAGCCACAGGTACATGTCAGACTTCAAGTGGCACTCTCCAGAGGAAAAAAAAGAAACAAACAAACAAAAAAAAAAGAAAAGAAAGAAAAACAGCCCTATTAGGATGAATGAACAAACCAAGGAAGAAATGGGAGACGCAGGAATGTACTAGTTTAATGTTTATTTTGAAAACTTCCAGAGTTTCCTTAAAACTCAATTTAACAAGACAAGTGATGAAAGCAAGGGTTTTAGGGTAGTAAATGTTTACCATTTAAAAGGTGGCATGGGTTGAGAATTTGGATTTTATATCTTTCTTCTGACATTTGTTGACTATTTGCCCTGAAAATGAAGTAATGACACTTCCTTAAGGATCCGAGCGCGGAGCCAATCGGATCATAATTATTCTCGCAGAAACAACATTTGAAGGCCAAATAAGGTGTTTCATGTTTATAAAAGTTTTTTTTTTTTTTAATGTCTGAAGATTTTTCTACATGGAACCTCTGTGATCCGTACTTTCACATGTAAACCTGGTGCATGTAACAGAAGATGTGGTTCTTTGTGTACTGCTTAAATAAGAGTAATTTGTCTGGACTTAACGACTGTTTTCATCTCTGATTGTGGGTTAGATCAGTAGCAGTCCTTTTCATCTTTATATTGGTGGGTCATTGTCTCTCACTATCACAATACATTTGTCTCAGGTGTAACTAGAAAGAATGTTGTTTCTGTGCTTATAAACTGATATTTGGCAGTGGGAAGGTGCGATACAGTAAAGCTGCTATTGTGATCCTAGCGTAACACACTATTACTAAATGTTACTGGTACCTTAGAAAATAATCTCTATCCACCTCCAAAGAAGAGGTAAAGCTCATTAACTGTAAATGATGTTCATTGTTGGTGCTATCTTAGTACCTCATGAGAGAGAATTCATAGTTGAATTCAGCATCCTAAAATCTCCTGACTTAGCTTAAGTGAAATATTGATTTCATGGAATTGGGTGGCAGGTGCATCAAGGAACTATTTCCTGAAAGCTTTAAGTAAGTGGCAGTATAAAATCTCCAGGATGCTAATTCTAGTTGAATGAATGGATGGGAGTTGTGCTTACTTAAATAAGATGTTTGACAAATGGCCAGAAGCCATGATAGCCCAAGTTGTGTTTTTAGGAAGATTGAAAGAAAAAAGGAAGGAAGGCAGAAACATTTCTCCTATTGTTACATAAGCATTTTAGAAATACTTTTAAACAACTGTTTAATTAGTTGCCATTTGGTTAGTTGATTATATAGGGCCACTGGTTTAAAATAATTTTTCTTGAACTATTAGCCCACCAATTCTCTTTCCTTCTATCCAGTTTTATTTATGTTTTTTTTTCTCCCTTTTCATTATTGGACTTGTACTCTGGGCAGTTTCTTAGTAGTGTACCTGGTTAGAATGCTGTTATCACGGTCAAATAATGTACAAGTAATCTGAGCATACATTTCTCATGGCCCATCAAAATTTGCACTTTCCCTAAGTATTTATTACTATAAAACAAAAGTAATACAAATGTTACCTATTAGTAGCATTACTTTTGGAATGGAATTGTTTAATATACATGTGTGTATAATTTTATAGTTTCAAAACTGATAGCCTGAAACAGTGCTAGTTATTCTCTTTACACCTTTGCATTGATAGTATCCATTCCCCCTTTATTTACTTTTTTTTCTGTATGAAAGAGTATTGCTGTTGCCCCGTAGCAAATATGAACATTTCTGCAATCTCTGCTTCCAACTTATATCTCTCATGAATCATATTTCCCTGAGGGTGAAATTAAAACAAGAACAAGGCATATTATGTTTTCTTTAGACCTCCTACCTGTCCTTAAGATGTAGTATTTTTTAAGTGTTATGTATTAAGTTTGTAGAACAGAAGGATGTTTAAATTCAGTGGTCTTTGTATTTATACTTCTTTTCTAAAGCGTATTATTTGTGTAGGAGGTCTTACCTTAAAATTAGGCCTTTTGTGAAATAAAGTTTTTTACCTTATAATTTATCTGAAATTTGCAAATATGTTTCCTTACCATTGTAAGTAACTGTTTGAATTTCATAAAATTCATTTTGTAGCAGAAATCTGTAAATTATTTGTATAAAGCTATGTTTATTAAATACTTTTATCTATTGAAATTTCTAATAAAAGTAAGATACATCACTGCAAGTACTTTTAGGACATAGTAAACAAAGAAAGAGGAGGAAAGAAAGAGGAGGAAAGGGGAGAGGGAAAAACTAAATTAAATTGGCATTTGTCTTGTCGTATGAAAACCATCTTTACCAGTGGTGGTTGGTATAGTTATTTTTAGGCATTTCCTTTATCAAGCATTTAAAGGTAAAAATTTTCCCGTACCCAGCAAAATTCTGAGCTGAATTCTTTTGACATTGTGCTGATCAAGGAATTTCACATGAGTGGCGTCAGAGACTTTTACGGAGAAGGAGTAAGATGATGAATCAGAAATAATGGACAGGGGAATGCCACCCTTTTTCTTTTTAAATCATAGAAAGCCATTACAAATGGTAAATTTTTATTGAACATGTAATGCGTTAGTTGTGTTCTATGTTAAGGAAGTTACAGACGTGATAGAAAGTTTAAACATTAAAAGTTTATACTGTTGGGGAGTTAGAAAAAATTCAAATCTAACATTTAAGTCCATCTTTGATAGGGAATTGGTTTTCATATTTAGATGTATCAAATAAAGCATGAAGGAAAATATGGACATATGAAGCTTATATCAAAAATAAAAAAATAAATGACAACCCATAAAGAAAACATTTCTAGTGAAAATGCTAGCAGTATTCTATAAAGATATTATTACAACAATAAGAAAAAAGATAATGACTTTAAAGCATCATGGTCTGAGAGCATGAACAAGGATGTTCCAGTACATAAAATTAACAAACAACTTTGTGCATAAGCAGTATTATCAGTGATCATAAAAATGCAAATTAAAGCAGTGCTTAGTGATTGTTTCTTTAGTTTACCTACTAAATTAATCTATCCATGCACTTTGTCTAGACTCCAAATGATACTTCCTACTTATGTAATACTGGGAGGGTATGAACTAAAACAACCGGTTAAAACACCAGTTGGCATTCTTTACAAAAGGTCATTAAATAAACTGTATCTCATGCATTAATAATGCCCTTTCTCCAAAACTATCTTGAGAAAGTATTTTTGATTGTAAGGAAAAAGGTAGCATGTGCACTGAGAGTGACATCAGTGCTATGTCAGTTGCCAAGTACATAGTTTATATGTTTATTGGTGATGCTAATAGTTGTCAAATTTGGCTACATATTAGAATTACTTAGAAAGATTTGAGAGACTGTTAAAGCCTGGGTGCCACTCAGAGATTTTTAATAGGTGTGGAGTTAGCCCTGAAATTTACATTTTTCATTAAGTTCACCTAAAATTCTAATGTGTATTAAAGTTGAAGATCACTGACTTGAAACAAATTGATAAAATATTTTTAACCATTTTATATATTTCTAGTGCTTTTGCAGTAGTAAGGAAAAGAATATAATATTAAATATTATGTGAGTTTAGGTAAATTATAATTTTAAAGTAGGAAAAGCAACAAAAGGCTAGAAGAAAATTCACAAAATGCCCAAAGTGTTTCAAGGAATTTGAATTTCTCAAAATTACTTGAAATTCAAATGATTGTTCTTATCTTTTTTTTTTCAACTGACAGATGTTTAGTAATGTTCTTGTATTACTTTTAAAGAGAAAATTAGAGTCCACCAAAAAATGTATACATACTCAGGAAAAGAAAACCTTGTATAAATTTTTAATAACTAAATTTATTGAGACATCACGAGATTAATACAAATTACTTTTGGCCTCTACAATTACAAGAGGTGCTCAGCGTGGCAGCCATTAGCTTCTAGACAGTTATTAGTACGGCAAACTGCTATGTGGGTCATGTTGGTCAAAGAGTCCATTGAGATTGCTGCACAGGCATTTTCAATTGCTTCTCTGGGGTGGGAGTGTAGTGGGTTTTCTGAGATATACAGTATCTTTTAGGGTCTCCACAGATAGAATTATTAAAGTATTTATACAAGTTTTTTCTTTTCCTGAAGTGTGTATACATTTTTTGAAGGACTCTGTATACTAAGTGAAGTGTTCTTGCTGGCAAGATCCTCTTGATAACTTCCCTCATAGGTTTTCTACCTGTGAATACAGAGATTTATTCTGGCTTTTAAAAAATCATGTGCTTCTATTAGAATATGCCTTATAATACTACTGTAAAATCTTTATAGGATATTTTCCCCTTTCTTTTTCCTCAGGAATATTTTCCGATATAGTTTTCTGATGTTTCAAATGTAATACGTAAGTGAGTAACGTTTTTCCTCTTCTGTTACTCCACAGTTGTGGAATACCAGTAATATATAGATGGTATTCACCATTCTGAATACCATCTACGTATTGGTGATTTCCAGTGTTTATCTCCAACCTAACACTGACTCTGGAATGTGAGCAATGTATCTGAATTTTGAATGCATATCTATAAATTAATAAGACTGGAGCTAAATTCACCATATTGTTTCCAAACCCTCCTCTTTTATATTGCCCATCTTATTTATACCACCCTTCAGCCCTAGTGCTAGCTCACATATCTGGTCAGTGTCTTTGTCCAGCTAAATTTTATCTCCATGTACCTCTTAACTCTTGTTGTCTCTCTTTTTTTTGGGGGGGCAGATGGGGATTGAACTCAGGACCTTGTACTTCATAGGCAAGTGCTCTATCACTTGAGTTAAATCCCCACCCCTGGATCTCAGTGTCTCTTAATGCATCTCTATCCTACCATCATTCCTCTGCTAGAGCTCTTACTACTTGCCCCACGGGCCAGTTCTACAGGCTCCTAGTTGGTGTATCTTCTGTCTCAATTTAAATCTGGCCTCCTGTTGACAGATGGAGAAGATCATTTTCCATGTTAAAATCCTCCAGGGCTTACTATCACATCCAGCAGGAAGTATAAACTGCTTGCCATGGCATTTAAAGTGTGGTACTAAATGTGGTGCTCCCACAACGTGGTGCATACCTTCCCTCTGGAATCAGATTCCTACTCTCTTCTCTTTTGTATTCACTACTCTGGAGATGCCAACTGTTCATGTTACTGCATGGGGCATTCTTTCCTGTCCATCTGTGCCTCCTCACTGTGGCTCTCTCTATTGGCAGTGAGCTCATCACCTCCAACTTTGATTGGATTTGCAAAATTCTAGAATGCTTCTCTCTGTCATTGACTAGGTGCTCTTACTGGAATGCTGTCTGCATTTGCAAAGCACCCTTGAAACTAAAATCTCACCGTTTGAAATCTATTCTAGAGAGATCCCTTTATTATTCTGCTATTAAATAGGTAAAATTATGTATAAATTAAGTGTTCTATAATAAAGAAATACTCAAGTTGTGAGGCAGTATATCCTGTAGATTCTTAAGAGCATTAGGTAAACATTAAAAACATTCAAAATCCTATAGAGTACTGAGCAAAATAGATTTTGTCGGAAAATCTCCCAATCATGTTAAGTACAAAAGCATACTTACCTTTATGCAGTAAATGCTCTCATTTGTATTGAAAACAAGGATATCAAACAATAGAACTGAATAAATGTGTGTGTGTGTGTGTTTGTGTGTGTGTGAGTGTGTAAATACAAAAGGATCTGAGAGAAAGGCTGGTAGAACTTCAGTACTCTGAAACAATGGGTAGAACTGAGGGGAGTTGAGAGTTATTTATTTACTGTTGTGTCACTGGGGATCAAATCCATCTCTGTCACTAAGCTACATCCCCACTCCCATCCCCCTTTACAATTTTGAGACATGGTTTGGCTATATTGGTCCACAGGGCCTTGAACTGGCAATCCTCCTATCATCCTCCCAGTGTGCTGGGATTGCAGGGCTGGCTGGGAATAATGATAGACCTTTCAATTTCCATGTAAATATTTGTTCACTTGCTTGCATAAATATTGTTGACCATTAACAAAAATTTAATCAAGGGCAAAATTTGATAGAGACAAGCCAAGCTATGGGAAAAAATAATACAAATAAAATATTTTTTCTATTTTAAAATTTTAAAAATTGTCCTAGTAAATAGCAGAATTGCCAGCAGAAACAATCTAGAATTAACATTTGGTCATAGTTGATTCAGATCTCTTTTAAATGAAGCCTAAGAGTAAAAGCTGAAGTTCCTTTGATTTCCTTCTCTTTCTCTTCAGAGGCTACCAGTATTATAGATTCGTATGTATGATTGTAGTTTAGACTTTAACACTTTTACTATGATTATCTAAGTCAAAGTTTATTTCTTTGGCTGTACTGTATTGAATATTTAGGCTATTTATGGGCTTTCTTCCTCTATGACAAATAATAATCTCCTTGTTAAAATGTGACTTTTTCTACAGTTTATACCAAAAAGTAGAATTATTGATCTGTATTTCCGGAACACATTTTCTCACTGTATATTGCCAAATGTGTTTCCAAATTGGTCATACCAGTTTATATTCTCATTAGAGTATTTTGTAATTCCCATATCTGAATGTCCTCAGCCAATACTTAGATTTGTCAAGCTTCAAACTTTGTTCTACTCTGTAAATTATGAAATGTTAGCTTATCAACAAGCCCCTGAAAGTCTTCTGAATGTTTAAGGCTGGCAGAACCCCATGAGGGACCGTGAAGAATCATTAATAGCGTCCTTCGGGAGCTACTGTAGTTGCCTCGAGCAATGTGGTGTTAGACTGGCCAGAAGTAGATACTACGAGGACTGTAATGCCTTTAGAGGCGCAGACGGGATCCTTATGGACTGGAGAGGTAATTGGTAGTTTTTCAGGAGCAAAGTGCACTGGGAATAAGGGAAGCATTCAGACAGGCAGCTCAACTGGAATGAACTTGAGAAAGCTCATGGTCAAGCGATTACCAATTGTCCTTAAAACATTAACCAGAAAGGAATTAGTAGAGCCTTAAAACACGTGTTTTAAACTCATCATTTTATAGATGAGGAAATTGAGGCTTAGAAAAATAAAGTTAGTTTGTATAAGTCACTTAAGCTCTCCATTAGTTGGATGTCTAAAAGAGATGTATTGGCGTACTAAATTTAGACATCCAGCAGGTTGATCTTCATTATGACTACATAATGCAGGAGTTCAAGTGATACAGAATTTTTCTCCCTCTTTTTTTCCAAGTTCTGTTTTTCTCTGGTTAGCTTAATTCTCAGCAGGCTTTATTCTGGTGAAGGTATAAATATGCACCAGCTAATCTTTCTTTGCGTCTTTATAGCTGATGTTCCTACTATGAAAATTACTTATGCTCTTTGCCCTTATTTTTAGATTAATTGTTCCCCAAATACTCCAACTTTCACCATTGACTAGTCATTATGCTCAGGCAGGTAGTTTAACCTGGCCAGCTTTCTAATAGAGAAACTAAGACTATTTCACCGATTGCTACACTGGTTCCAATCAGTAAGGAAGATTTCCTAAAAGAAATGACCTCCGGCCTGCAATTTTAAAGTGGTCACTGAAGACTACTTGGTGTGTAGAGCGTCTGCAGACATGATTATAACCACGAATAAAAAGAAATTGGTGATAGTCACTGAAGGTTTTTATGTCTGCATATCCATAATTGTAACAACTTTTAGAGCGGTGATTAAACTTATTATAAAAAGCACCTTTGACTGCCTTGAGATGGTTTGTCAAGCAATGATAAATATATGTTTGTCTCTTAGGGAGTTTCAAAACTTGTAATAAAGGTAGGGAATTTAGAGCTGAAAAAAGTTTCCGAAGACAAGAAACCATGAGAAAAATGTAAAGTGTGGACATTATTCTAAGGACGGGGGTTATCTTTGGATTACACAAGGCTTCATCATAAAGGTGGTAGTGAAAATCTCTTTTCATTGTATTTTGAGTGGCAAAATGAAGCAGAGTAGGAGAGGTGATCATTCCCAGCACAGGGCTTCACATGAGCCAAACTGGAGAAAAAGGAAACCACAGAAGCATTATGATTTGCTGAGTTGGATCAGACTGTAGGGGAGCTGGCTGGGAGCTGGGACAGATAAAGATGAGTTAGTTGCCAAGTGTATTATAGAGGACTCTACCATCAGTATGAGGAGCTTATACTTCCTTTGGTGGGCAGTGAAAGCCACAGATTAAAAAAAAAAAAAAAAAAGCTTGTGAATGGTATCGCCTTAGAAGTGGTCTGAACAGTATTTTTTTTTTTAATAGGAAAATTGTTTGGCGTCATTGTGTAGGAAGAGTTGGAGCTGGAATATAGTGGAGGGAGAACAGTTAGAGGCTATAAAATTGTGCTCTTGTGAGTGAGGCAAAAATTGAATTAGAATGTGAGAAAGTAAGAGTATAAGTTTAAGATGAACTTTGTTGAGGCCCTGGCGAGAAAATAATTGGAATGGTGTGAGAAATGCTCAGTCACGGGAGATGAGAAGGAGGATAAGTACTCAGGAGGAAGTGGGAACAGTTGGGCGTCAGGAGGAAGATCTGCACCAGGGAGCTGAGTAAATTTCCCATTTGGTGTGTCATCTGTTGGGAAATGTAATTTTGAAAATATATAATATTCTCCATTATATATGGATACTGCTTATAAATTTTCAATGCTATTTCAGATTCTTGGCTACATTTTTTAAATTTATAAATTACACAGGAAAAATCACACTGCATTATTTTTTCATGGTGAAATATTTTGTATACTTCAAAAACAATTTTAAGATTTGGTTAATAAAATTAAACATTCTTGGGGTGACCATAATTAGGTACTTTTTTTTCCTAGTGATCCTAACCATATTGATAGTATAGCATATCTCCAAATATATTTTTTGACATACCATAGTAGGAGACAGAACTAAACACTGTGGAAAAGTCTTATTATATGTGGTTAGGAAAAATGGAGTTAAGTAGGATTTTTCAGAGATTTTAATGTATATTGCTAATGCATTTGGTGAATTTGCAAGAGGAAAATACACCATGCTGTTTCCTAAGCTTGTCTGATAATTTGTTGGAGGTTAATTTATAACTGACATCCCATAGAAAAGATTTTGGGAATGCTACAGTATTTTTCTGTTGCTCCCCGTTGGAGAGAATGAGGAGGTACAAGTAAAATAGGGCAATTTACATTTCAATAAACACTAATTTGTCATGCCAGATATAGGCAAAATGGCTACTCTGTTCTTTAACATAGGAAGTTCACTTTTATTTTGGAAGACATTTTTGTTTTGTTTTGTTTTACTTTGTTTTGTTTTGTTTTTTGGCCTAATTGGAAATACTCTCTCGGCTTGATGGGTGAGAAATAGTATAAAGTCCTAAAGAGCCACTAGTGGCCATGCATTGATGTCGCTGAATTTGGAGGTGATAATGTGAGAAATCCATACATGATGATCTGTCAGTCATCTCTTTGGAATAAACTAAGTGCAACATTTAAATTCCACAGATTTTCTTGTTTGCCTCAAGGTCGCCTTTCTCCAGAATCCTCTGTCCTCTCGTATGTATTCAGAAAATTCAGTTCGGCTCAGCCTACATTTCTATTATGTGAAAAGCATTGGCAGAGTGCAAATTTATTTCAAGATTAGCTTGACATATATAATGTTTGAATAAATGTTTGTTCAATGAATGGAGTGTTTTTCTTTAATGATCCAATTCGACAAAGGCATCTCAATTATACGTGTGAATTCTGTGCCATATTTTCTGAGTTCTTTCTTCTTTCATTTTCTTGGATAGCATTACTTGAGGAAGACAACTGGCAAAGTCATATTCAGCAGCCTCAGTCTTTGTTATAGTATTTGAAGCCTACCCTAGGGAAGTCACTGTTGTGTACAGAGTTCAGTGCCCATGAAGCCAATCGCTTTGCCACTTGGCAGCATCTGGCTTTCCTTGGTATGTTTCTTTCAAGTGCTGAATATTCTTTTCCAGTATTCAAGGTAGATTAAATAGAGGATGCAACAATTCTATGGAGAGAGAGTGCATGATAGAGTAAAGAGCATGGGCTTTGGAATTAGATTAGGATTTGGATTTCAGCTCTATAACTTTTTTTTTTTTTTTTTTTTGGGTGCTGGGGATCCAACTCAGGGCCTTGTGCTTGCAAAGCACTCTAACTGCTGAGCTAAATCCCCAGCCCTTTAACTTTGTTGTTATCGAAATTCAATAAGATTCTTAATCTCTGAGTCTTAGTCACTTCTGTAAAACTGGGAATTCATGCGTTTGATGGCTGTAAGAAATACAGAAAACAGCTGTGAAAGCCAAGGCACATTATAGATGCTCTTAATAAATGGTAACTGATAGGTACTTATTGCTATCATTCTTCATGTACCTTTACTAAGTTATCACTAATTTTTAGTATTATTCACATGAAAGACTATAAGCTAGGAGTGTTCCACATACTCATGTCTTCACTTATTTTTTGATAATGAGTTTAAAATGAAATTAGATGTTAAACAAAAAAATCTTACTTGAAATAACTTTATATAAGTTATCAAATACTAATTTCTTTCCATTTGCCATTCTAAGAACTTCTGGCTCTAGGTTATTTTCAATGATGTTAGTATTTATAACAATAAGTCATAATTTTTAAACACAGCATGACTAGCATCATTCTAACTGCTTTTCATGTTTTAACTCACTTAACTTTCAGAATAGTCTTCTATGACTTAATGACTTATTATTCTCAGTTTATCATTGAGGAAACCGAGATCGAGAAAGGCCAACTCTCGTGTGGCACATGTAGTAAATGGTCCCACCTTATTTGAACTCAGACTGACTTGCTCCAGAGCCCCAGTCTTGTTCATTTTAGTCTACTGAGTTGCATAGAACCTGGGGTAGCTTGCCGTATCATGACATGCACAACTGTAAAGGAACAGTTGCCAGTATCTAGCTATATGTGTGGCACGTGGTCTACTAGATGTCCATAATCAAAGATGACCATCTTGCTTACTGCTTTAGTAGAAAGTCTTTGAAAATTAGAGATTATATGTTTTGCTAATACTTACATAGGGCTATTTTTTAATGTTCTTAGCCTATATTTAAAAATACTAATAAAACTCTTGTCCTTATATTAATGATTTCAAAGTTTTGCTTCCCAAAACAAAAGGCTGGTTTAGTGAGTATGTGTGTATGAATTACTACAGTTTATCTAATAGTAGCCTAGTAGTCTCTATAAAGTGGATAAAAAATCTCAATCTGTTGATATTCTAAGAATAATATATTTTTACAGTGTTGAAGTCAATCAGAGACACTTTGAGGTTTGAAGTCTGTAATTCCGTCTCCAATTTTAAAATGAAATTGTGCAATGTATTTTATTCGATAATTATTGCTTACCTCAGTGTCTTCTCCTGACAAGAGTACCAGGACCACGTTTCCAGCTTTGACTTAGTGACATTAAATATGGAAAATCATGTAGATAATGTTAACCAAAATTTCCGTATATCTTTATCTTAAATATGGCCTCTTACTTGAGTTGATAGATTGATCCAATTTCTTTTAAATTTTTCTAAACTTTAATTTTTGTTATTCCTCATATATTAGTGTTCATTAAAAACTCACATTAGTGATCTTTGACCATGAAGTTTGCATTGTTCTTCAACATCAAACTTCAGGTTATTAAAAAGTGTATTTTATTCATATTTTATGCTGAGATTATTCAGTAACATATGTAATTATTATAAATATGTGATATTTAGATATATATTTTGTATCTACTTTTCATAGGCTTATTTTCTAGCCATTTTAGAGACTTTGTTAATAGCAATAATATTTCTTTGAATAAGAAGTTTGGTCTTGATTTTCTAGGGTAGTTTTTAATCATTAATTTAAATCATCTGTCAATCGTCAGATGACTTACATTATGTGACTATGTGTGTTTAGAAATCAGTCTCATTCAGTGGTAAAAATAGTTTATTTTCCACTAGAAGGGACATACTCATTAAATATATAAATAAATAGCCAAATAAATCCAAGAGTAAATTACTAACTTTTAACATTTTAAAACATTTTTGTAAACCATTATATACATACATATATAAATCCATTTGTATGCTTACCATATATATTAATGTGTATATGTTAATTATACAAATTCAAAATATAATTTAATTTTCATGAAGTGAGCACAAAGATCACATATAAACACAAAACTTATCTCCACCACAAGGACCACATAACTTACCGTTGAAAATATAGATTTAATACTTGGTATTTTCTCAGCGCTAACTCTAAGAATACTTGAAAGAAGCTATTAATAATTCTTTTCTGAAAGAAGAGTGATATATAATTTGTTTGTATGACTAGCACTGTCTAATAATGGTATGTAATAATTGCATATTGAATTTGTTGAGTTTCTAGACTTATGTTACATATTTGATATTCCAATATTTGATATTCCCATATTTGAAAAGTGAGATTTTAAAATGTTTATAAGAAATAGCTTCTATTTAAAATTTTTATTGAAAGCTATTAATAATCCAATATTTTAAGATTCAGGTTACTTAAATATTGTCTTGTAAAGCACTATTATTTTGTATGTAAAGGAATGGAGGCCCATGGTTATGATATTTCTTTGTCATGTCTGCAAGTCTTTCAATCACATTCTCCTGTACTCTTCCTAGTTTTTAAAACTATATAAATAGGCTACTCATTCCCTTCACTGAATATTCAGTATTAATAAAATTTTATGTGTTCCTTCAGCAATTTGATGATACAAAGCAATGATTTTTCTCTATTTCACAACACATCAGGGCTCTGCAAAGTGTCTCTGGGGGTCCTTTGATGTCTAGACAGTTTAAATTATGCTTGCTCCCCTGCCTCCAAATTCCACCCCTGTTCTGCTTCAGGGGTTGTGGGAAATGAAAGCAAACCAGAAGGGTTCCGCTGCCTGTAGTCCAGGGGGAAAAACAAACACATAGAATAAGCTGTATATCTATCATGGCAGGTGTATAGAACAGGGCCCGCTTATAAGGGATAGGAGAAAGAAAAGAATCAGGGGCAAATATTGTCCTGCTTACCTATTTCTTATTGTATTTACAGTATGAAAATATATGTACAAGATGAACAAAATGAAAATATTGTAGAGATATTAGAGAAGAAAGCCAAAGTCACCTTTTAGTTCAGTACCCTTTTCCCTTTCTGACCTCCCCACAGGCAAACAAATCTAAGGCTTGGGTCTAGTTCTTGTACATTGTCCTATTTATTGAAATGGTAAAATGAAGAATTATGTGTTATAGTGGAAAACTAACTTTATTTTTCTTCCTTTTCCTTGTTTTCCTTTTATAAATTGGGAAATCGTGGTTCCTCCAATTCATCTCATTAGAAAGTAAGTACTTCTGAAATTTCAGAGCCATTTTATTAAAACATTGATATTTTATTATGTCATATACAGTTACAGAATTTCTAATGTTTTAATTCTGTCTGAGGTGATTAACTTTTGCATTAAATATCAAGAAAAAATTGATTAAACTAGATATAACCCATGTTTGATAGGCATTCATGATCTCCTAGAATACAGACCTTGGAAACACATTTTTCATCTTCTTTGATAGCCTCATTAATTCTTGTGTTTTAAATATAAATGTATAGAATGTAATTGGTAATTTGTTTTTTTCCAAATATAAATGTAATAAAATTGTATGAATAAGATTTTAATTTATTCCCACTGAGTAGCAGTTAATTAAGACCATAAATTTCTTCAAGAAAAGAAATACAAGTTTTCTAGGTTTTTATGGAGTTGATGCAAAAAGTAGAAATCAGTGAAAATGGTAGGAAAGATTATTAAGATGTTTTCCTATGGTGACAATTGCACAGATGAATTTGTTACCTCTTAATAAGTATTAAATTCTTTTGGTGATTTTAGAAATTGTTTTTAAATAAAATAGGCGAGAATTATGCAGTTAAAATGCTGAATACCAAGTGGCTAGTCAGTGAGTGAACTGAGTTGTAAAATAGTTGTCAGAGTATTCTAGAATGTAAATGTTTTATAGTTTTAAAATGAAACAGATTTCCTAGGTTTGTTTTTGGAAAGATTTGGGAAATTATTATAGTCATTTAGACTTTTGAAGAGGTATGGTCATGTGATTGTCTTTTTTTTTTCTTTTTTTTTTTGGTTCTGGGGATCAAACTCATGGCCTTGTGCTTGCAAGGCCAGCGCTCTAACCATGGTCATGTGATTCTGACTTACATGTTTTCAAATTTTTCCATATAAATCTTGAGTTCACTGAGTTAATAAGCAGTATAATTTAATAATATACTCATGCTTAATAGAGCTTATTATTTGTATGAAACTGGGTACTTAGCACATATGTTTGCAGCAAGCATGGCATTAAACTGCTATTTAATAGCCAATTTATCTTCTACAATTATCTTTACCTTAGAAAGAAAATGTAAATTTTAGTGGTGTTATGTTTATTCAGTATTTCTAAGTTGCCTTTAAATTCCTATAGCACCATATAGATTCTTAGAATTGTGTGCATTCAGAGCTCAGTAATCAAGAGCAGGAAGAGATTTCATGTTAGATGGACAATTTTATTAGGCTGCGTTTTAAAAAATCTACATCGTGTCATTTTTATGTATTGGATTCTATTTTACTTGTCATGTTAACATCTTGCCAAGTCCCTACGGAAAGTCTGTATTCCTGACATTTCACTAAATTAAAACTCAAAAAATCCGGCACAATCATTCCCAACTGCAAATTTTCCAAAGAGTATAATGTAAAAATGTATATTTTGCAGTGTTCAGTATAACATGTATTGCATTATTTATCGGGAATCCATTCACAGAGATACATTTCTAGGGAGGCGAATATATTTCACTTTATAGGTATGCCTGGGCTCACTTAAATGGGAGCAAAAACTTTTTGTAAAGGAAAATAATGAAATGAGGTCTGTAAGCTTCTAGGAGCTTCATGAGGAAAAACATTACATAAGCACACAGCATTATTACCATGTATACTTTAGTGTTACAACTGCATTATTCTATGACCAGATTTATATTAAGACTCTTGTTTCTTGTCAGATCCAATGGAATCATATTTATGTGTTGGCACGGCAAAGCTGGATGCTAAAATAATAGAGTACAGTCTTCATATAATTATGATCCTTATAAACCTTTATGACCAGGATGCATATTACACACACACACACACACACACATACACATTGACTTACTGTACTCTGAAAATTCAACAAATTTGACCTTTTCATTTTACTAGTGAATTTTCATTGTAAGATATTTAATAATTTTGGTTTTTAGAAATTTTGTTAGTAACATAAAACCATTTTTACTCCAGAAGTTCAAAGTTTAAAAGTTTAATATTTTTTTTAAATTTTATTTACCAGGAACATGTATTGATACATTATACACATAATGATCACATTCCTCCTAGTTAATTTGTGCCTGTACTTGATATATCTTGGTTTCCCCACCTTCCCCATCCCCCTTCCACTCTCCTCCTTATTTACAACAGCTTTATTTACATTTTTCCAAGCCCTCTTGCCCCTGAAAATTTTGGGTTAAGTAACCATGACTCTAAAGAGGCATATGGGGTGGAGGGAGTGCTTGTAATACAAATTAGTTTGACCAAATGCAGGTCTCTAACATATTAGGAAATTAAAATATATATAAATATAGTTAAATGAAAGCAATAATTATAGCTTAAATACTGCCTTGCAAAAAATTAGTTTGCAAGCAAAACACAAAAATGATCTAAAATCTACCCCAGGAAGTACATATTTATTATATATTTTGTAAACATCTTGGCAGTTATATGAATACATCCTGGTAATGTTTGTGCATAGGTGCTTTGATTTTTCTTAATCATTAGTTTAATACTGTTTGATTTCTTTTAAAAATTGATTTTATAGTTTAGTCACTTGCATCTTTGCTGCACAGCATAATTATTAGCTGGGCACAATTCCCAAACACATATTTCTTTATTTGACATAACTGAGAAAAGGATGTCATTGAGAAGCTGTATAAGAGATATGAATACAGATGTATGTTGTTATTTGGCCATGTGAGAAATGCAGTCCTGGAGTAACTTAAATGCTTACAACTTCAAATCAGTTCTTCCCTGGTTTCTTATTATTCTTTTGTTGCCTTTCAACCTATGAGATGGAGCTGCCCTTGAACTTGGTTTTATTATTATTATTATTTTTTGATCATTCAAGTGCAACCATTGAGTTGTCTGTAATATTTTAAAACTGAAGCTTCATAGTGTTACTTTACAAAATAACACCACATAAAAGTTTGGGCTTTGGTTTCTTTAAAATACGGTGTTGGTTACTTTATGAATAAAAGCGTAATTTCTATTTAGGAGACATTTTGCCTGAAGCCTGTAAGACAGATGCATCTGATTAACTTTGGTGAAGCTGGACTGGCCCGTTATTGTAATGTAGATGTTTTCGGCTTGGGAGGATATTTTAAAAAGGCATGCGAGAAACTCCTTTTTTTGGTTTGTTTTTTGAGATTCAGAGAACAGTTTTGCCACAGAACCTGCATTTCAGATTGCTTCTTTTTTGCACACTTTTATTTTCTAGTGGAACCTCTCCATTAGCCTGTCTGAATGCAATGCTGCATACTAACACTCGAATAGGGGATGGATCATTCTTCAAAATCCCTGGAAAGTCAGGCCTCTATGCTCTCAAAGTAAGTTGGATTGTGCTGCATTTTGTGTATTATTACTATGTAACATGCATTTCTTCAAATAAAATGAAGGTAAACAAAATTAGATTTGAGCGAAGAGTAAAAGAATGACTTAGGCCTTTTAAGTATTTTCATTTGTAATAAAATTATTTCATATTAAGAATAAACAGCAACATATTTCTTTAAGGAAAGCATATCTGTGGTTTCCTCTGTCACATACGGTAATGGAAAATAGTTGTGCCTTCCTTAAAATTGTTGATTCTTTTAAATTTATGGGAAGGAGTGTCATGGGTCATCAGCCAGGAATTTAAGATGATCACAGTTGCCATAAACTCTTTGAGTTAATGACTATCAGTTGATACACAGGCTTCACACCTGTATGCCTTTCTGTCTTTTGTAAAAGTAAGATATTTATTCTTATGCTTAAAAACTTTCTGATACAAATCAGGTATCCAATTTGACAGTAGATGCTGATCTCAAAGATGTCTTACTAATAATTCATACTTGTTATTTGAGCAAAATACAAAAATAAAATACAAAGTTTCAGAAAATTGAGTCTTAATTATTTTAGTGTAATTACCACTTCCATCTAGAATGGGAAATGCCATCTAAAATGTAAAATTCCAGAGGATGAAATGTTTATGATATACAAATGATTGTGTAACTTAGAACAAGTAAATTTGGTATATTATTTCTCACAAATTAAAAAGGAATCACTTCTTTCAGAAATGATAGATTATATTTAAAGTTCACTGATTTCTTCCAAAGAGATTTGTTTGTTTAAAACCCCCAAGATTATACCTGTCAAAAAAAAAAGTGGGGGGTTCTCCCTTGCTCTTCAGCATCCAGCACCTGCTAAGAACTGATGCTGGGTGTGTGGTTGTCAGAAAATAGCAGGCTTGTCAAAATAATGTTTTTTTTTTTTTCAATTGCTTTTTGTAACTACTTCCTGTTAATCTACTAATCAAAATTCTAAGTTATTAATCTATTTCTTTACATCAGAAAGATTATAAAATTGAAAATATTGGAAGCAGTATATATCAAAAGAAAATTTGTTTTTGTTTTGTTTTTTGGTATAGTTTTTGAAAGGTTATCCAGAAATACCAACCATGACAAGAGCTCTTCTCAGTTTTTTTGTTTTGTTTTTTTTCATCCCAAGGAGTGATTTTTACACTAAAAGTAAATCTGTTTGCAAATTTCAAATCACATATAACTGCAGTAATGTTTTAGGGTTCTAAAAATATTTTAAATGTTTTCAGTTGCTAATACATCTCCATAAATCATCATTTTAAAAAATAATACAGAAAGAGGAGTCATGCCCAGCGGATGGAACGTTGGATTTAGTCTGTGAAGCTGACCCAGATGGTACAGAGATGGCTGAGACAAATGCTAATGGAGAGGAGAATGGAGGTAAGTGTGAGAACTTTCAGAATACAATCCCTTGATCTTCGGAAAGTTACATAAAATTCCAGGAATTCACTAAATGATCACAAGCATTAAGAGATGAAATTTTTGTGTATTTTTACTGCACACTAATATTATCTTCAATCAGTTTTGATTTTAAAGGGTTAGCATGTAAGAAATGTATATAGTTCTTAGGCTTTTTTTTTTTTTAACAATGTTAATTTTCGCAAATCATTTTCTGGAGTGTTATCATCAGTATATTTCTCCTGTAGCATTAAGTGGGTAATTGGAGGGTATCTAGTGGTTTTAGTCTTTTGGATGGATTAAGAATACCAGTGTTTTATTACTGATTCTGCTGATACTTCCCTGTGATCATAAGTAGTTTTAGGATAGCTTGGTTCCTTGTTTTGTGCTTTGTAAATTAAGCTTAGTGTTACCATTCCTCACAGCAAAAAACAAGATCCAAATAAGATGTTTTCTTGTTTAATATTGTTGAAAAAGGAATGACCTTGCCTGAATTTTAAGGGGGTATTTTCCAGCTTTGAATTCTGTCCTTGTTATTTCATTTTTATTGCTCCCACGAAAATCGCATTATGATTCTTTTGGTGTACATAATTCGGTACTGCAGTTTTATCCCACAGGAGTGACTGTATGTTCCTCCACCCTTCCCACTCATCCCACTGTTGGTCCCCGATCATCATTTGGGAGCAAAACTATGTAATTAAGTCTGTCAGCAGACCCATAGCAATCAGTGAATTATCTTTTGCAAACAAATCTTAATGGACCCTTTCAGAAATAGTATATTTCAGTAAAAACCCCATCACTCATTTTATTAATGGCCATCAGAATCCCTTGGCCTGCTCTCTGCATGCTGACCCCAGTCCTGCCCTTTGAGTACTGTGCTTGCTCATAGGCCCCGCAAGACTGGTGCTACTTCATTTCGATCTGATTTGCAGCAGAGGTTGTATATTTAACGAAAGAAACAGAGATTCTTGTCTTAGTAAAATAGCTTCCAACATACAGATTATTTTTACCACCTTACACTTGATTTGATAACCCTGTTTTTACCCACGTTTAGCCCTTGTCCCTCCACCCCATCTTTGTGGTGTTTTAAACCTTGGCAGCACTTTGAGGCTAGAAAGAAGACAAGCCAAAGATGCACAGCAATTTCTGACTTTCTAGACGGGTCGGTGAATGAGGCATCCTCAGATGAAGGATTATTTTAGCTCATTCCCATAGTTGTACTGCCTGCATGAGAGAGCGCTTGTGTGGTCTCTGTCAACATGCGTTGAGATTCTACTGTATGCCAGAGCTATTCTTGAACTTGAATTTCCAGCAGTGGAGAATAGAAACAAACATCTCTTGGGGCTTGTATTCTTTGAGATGGCCAATAAGTGCAATAAATACATAGTATTTGTAGCTTATTCAGTTGTGACAAGTGATACTAGGAAAAATAAAGGAGTAAAAGTAGAGGAAATGGGCATATTTGAAAAAAAAAACCTGAGTGGAGCGAAGGAGCAGGTGTTTTTTTAAATTATTTTTAACCAAGAACATGTATTGGTACATTGTACATATAACGATCACATTCATCACATTTATTTTGTATCTGTACATGATGCATCTTGGTTCCCCCCCCTTCCCCACCCCTCTCCTCTGTTCCCTCCGTCCCTATTTACAGCAGGTTTATTCACATTTCTCCATGATTTCCCTTTCCCCTCTCTTTCCTTTTTTCCCTTCCTGCTTTTCCCCCTTCTCTCTTTCTAATTCTCCTCTCCTTCATATATTATCTTCCTTTTATATAATATCTATTACACCTCTTTGTCCTTATTTACAATTATGGTTTCTCATATCAGAGAAACAATTTGGTATGTACTCATGAGTGTCTGATTTATTTCACTTAATAGTATGTTCTCAAGGAACATCCATTTACCTACAAATGACTCAAGTTTGTCTTTTTTATGGCAGTGTAGTACTCCGTTGTGTAGACAAACCACATTTTCTTTAGCCATTCATTGGTTGTTGGGCATTTAGGCTGTTTCCAAGACTTAGCTATTACAAATTGTGTTGTTATAAACATGGTTGTGCATATATCCCTATGGTGTGATGATTTTAATTCTTCTGGGAAGATCCCCAGTAGGGGAATAGCTGGATCAAATGGAACCTCTAGTTGTATTTTTTTAAGGAATCTCCATGTTGATTTCCACAGTGGCTGGACCAATCTACATTCCCACCAACAGTGGAGGAGGGTTCCTTTTTTCCTACAGCCCTGCCAACATTTGTTATTGGTTGATTTTTTCATAAATGTTCTTTCTGGAGTGAGATGGAATCTTAACGTTGTTTTGATTTCCATCTCTCAAATGACTCGTGATGTTGAACACTCTTTCATATATTTATTTGCCATTTTTATTTCTTCATCTGAGAAGTGTTTATTCATTTCAGATGCCCATTTTTGGATTGGGTCTTTAAATTTGGGAGGTTTGATTGAGGTAGAGATTCCAGGTGGAGGAAACAGTACTTACAAAAGCCTTGAGGCAGGAGAGTGACTGAAAGTTTCCAGAAACACCAAGATGCTGGTGTCGTAGGGAAGTCGGAGCAATCAGAGGAGGAGTGTGTGGTAAGATAGGAAACCAGATAAGTTGTAGGGCCAGATCCTACAATATCTTGTTGTAGGCTTTTGTCTTGAGCAACGTATTATGTGTTTACAGGGTTTTGAGCTAGAAAGGCGAGCGTCTCACATTTTTGCTATATCACCAAGAGTAAGAAAACAAGGACAAATACAGGAAGGCTAGTTAGAAAGCCATTGCTGTAATCTCTAAGGGAAAGGTGATGGTTAGTGGAGTGAAAGGGGCAACAGGGATATGATGAAAAGTGACTGGATTTTGGGTATGTTTGGAGGAAGATTCAGTGGGAGCTGCTGACTCATGAATGTGGGTATGAGTCAAAGGAACTGGGCACGACTCCCAAGTTTCGAGTGTGAAAAATGTAGAAAAATGCCATTGTCCTTACCTTAGATGTGGTAGTTTATTTTGGATGTTGGGTATGACATTCCATTTTGACATCCAGGTGGATGTGTTAAGTAACTGCACTTGTCTGTCCAAAATTCAAAGGAAGTTTTAGTTTAGTGCATGGTGAGATACATGGATCTCAAGTAAAACCAAAATGGAACAAAGATCTAAATGTTAAAACAAAGCAAAAAAAATGTTAAAACAGAAACACTTAATCTGCTGAAAGATAAAATATGTACAACTCTTGAAGACATAGGCCAGGGCAAGGACTTTTGGAGCAGAATCTCAATGGCACGAAAAGTGATACCAACAATCAACAAATGGGATCATATCAAACTAAAGAGCTTCTGCACAGCAAAGGAAACCACCAAATGGGCGAAGAGACAGTCTACAGAATGGGAAAAATATTTTGCCAGGTATTCCTTCGACAGAGGACTGGCATCTAAAATATAAAGAACGCAAAAATATTAGACTCCTCAAAATAAAAGACCCAGTCAAAATAACTGGCAACCAAAATGAGTAGACACTTCTAAAAACTGCAAATAGCCAATAAATGCAGGAAAAAATGTTCTGTGCCACTGACTATTAGACAAAATGTAAATTAAAACTACATTGAGATACCATTTTCATTTTACCCCAGAAAGAATGGCTATCATCAAAAAACTTAATAATAACAAATGCTGGTGAGGATATAGGGAAAAAGGAAGTCTTCTCCATTATTGGTGGGAACGTAAACTAGTACAACCACTATGGCAATCAGTGTAGAAATTCTTCAGAAAACTAAAAATAGGCATTTCTTTTGACCTAGTTATCCTCCTCTTAGGTATCTTCCCAAAAGAGTTCAAATCAGCATATTATAGGGATACATGCATCCCCATGAATATAGCAGCACAGTTTATGATAATTAGATCTTAGAAACAACGTATGTGTCATGAGCAGATGAATGGGTAAGGAAAATGTGGTACCTATACACAATGAAGTACCACTCTGCCATAAAGAAAGATAAGTTTGAGGTATTTATATGTAAATGGATCTAATTTGAGAACATAATGTTAAGTGAAATAAGACATACAAGATTAAATATTGCATGATTTCTTATTTACATGAGAAACTCAAAATATGCACACACACATACAAATTAACAAATTAATAGAAAGTAGAAAGAAGTTCAAATAATTCTCCAAATAACCTATCCATTGTTTCAAAATATTTTAATATATATTCTAATTTGTTTCATTCATACTACTAGTTTCTGTTAGTTCACTGAAAATAAAGTTTTCTGCTATTGTTTGTTTCTTCTTTGTATGAGAGAATCATTTTTGTCTCTCATACTCTGAGTAATTACTTTGAAGGTAATGATACATGGTACATTAACTATTGTTGTTCTCTTATAATTTTGTCATGAAACTTGGTTTTTTTGTAAAATTAAAAAAATTAAAAAAAAAAGAACTACAAGAGAAAGACCTTGCTGGAGATACAGACTTGAAAATGGTCAGTTTATAAGCGATATTTGTAGACATGAAACTAGAGGAAATCATCAAGGACTGAAGGTAAGTCATGAGGAAGAGAGGCTCAGAGACTGAGCTGAGGATTTCAAGACTGAGACTTGGATTTCAAGAGGTTGGCTAGATGGTAGGAAACAGTAAATGAGGCTGAGGGTAAAGGGACATGAGGACAGGGGGTCTGTCTGGCAAACCAAGTGAAGAAGGTGTTTCAAGAAGGAAGTAACTCAAATACATCAGTGCTTTTCATTTGTCAGGTTGTGGTGATTAAGAAATTACTGCTGGATTCGTGAGAGTATGGACAAATTGGACACTGACAATTTCTATGAAATGATAACGCCACAGACCTGGATGGAATGGGTTCAAGAGAATTGGTGGAGAGTGATTTGGGATCACAAATATAGACAATTTCTTGGAGGTTCTTTTGAGATAGAGTAAAGGAGTGAAATGGAAAAATGGCTAGAAGGGAAACTAGAGTTTAAAAAAAAAGTTTGTTTTTTTTTTTAATGGAAAATCGGTTATTAGAGTAATTGGTCATGGAAAAGAAATTTCCAGTCGAAGAGGAGAAATTGATAATGTGGGAGGGATGTCACATTGTCACGTAGTTGACTAGATGGACAGAATGGAGCCTATTCGGATGGGGAGACTGGCCTTAGCGGTCTGTGGACAGCTGCTGGGGGAGGCAGGAGGAGACAGCTTGTGGGTGGGTAAGCACATGTGGAGGAAGGTCCTGGAAAATTGCTTCTTACTGCAGCATTTTTCTCTGTGAAATAGGAAATAAGTGCATTAGCTGAAGTGAGAATCGGGAGAGTTTTACAGGGAGAATATATAAAATGCTTGTCTAAGAGTGTCTGATAGCATTAAAGACACTCTTGAGATTATTAATTTTGAATTTAATGTGAGGTCAGTAAGCACAGTTATGCAGCCTTCCTCCACCCAGTTATGCTCAGGGCTGCCATCAGCTGAAGAACAGGCACCCGATTAGATTTAACTGGAGTTGAGGGTTTTCCAAGTGTGACTCATGAAGCAAGCAGAGGACAGAGGAGTTGGGAGGTGGGAGTGGGGAGTGAAGTTAAAGTTCAGAGAGTTTAAGCTGGCTGTGGAGGTATGTGATGACATGGCTATGTGCATGATGGTGTGGTGGTAGAAGTCTCATCAGATGGAAGGCCTGTCTGAGTTGATCTTCCACAGAAAGTGAGCTAGAAGCAAAGGGGTGAAAGGGTGGATTCTGTGCCGCTGAATGTAGGCAAATAGTATGAAGTGCATGTCAGAGACGAAAGAAGGGAGCTAGGTCGAAAGTAGTCATGAGGATGAAGCAGTATGTGTACTTTCAGAGGTGCCTGGATGAGGGCACTGTGGAGTTTGGCAAACGGGTACCATAAGGAGTGGTGACAGTGTAGTCTGATGCCACGAGAGGCATCTAAGGAGCAAGACGGGTGAAGATGCTTAAGGAAGAATGAGAAAAGACTGGCTCGTCTGTCCCATTCCAGGTGGAGTGCATAAGAAAAGAAGAGACGATGGTTAGCACTGGAGAATGTTCTGGAGAACTAACGTCTGAGGGAGAGAACAAGGTTTTGTAGCCCCAAAAGTGAAGGAAGTATTCAGAGAAAATATGGAGATTGCAGGAGCTTTTTCTCGGGACTAATATTGAATTCCAAAGGAGACAGAGGGACGTTTTAGTAGGTGGGCAGGGGTGGGGCATAGGTGAGTGCACTCGGCCAATAATTAAACCAAAGAAGGAAAAAGCAAGCTCCCCCAGTATGACATGTGAATAGGTACCTCACTGAATAGCTCATACCCCCACATACCCAGCTAACGTGACCTGGATTAGATTTCCTGGCCTCTCCTTTGAAGTTGCATTAGAGAAATTGCTTTGGGGAATCACTGAAAGAATAGTAAATAGTGTTTTCCCTTGAGTATTTCCTTGGCTTTCCCACTTTTATATCTTATTGCACACCACAATCGCTTCTTGCAAAACATGTATATTTCCTCTTCACATAAGTGCCATGCCCCTCTGTGGCACCACAATCGCTTCTTGCAAAACATGTATATTTCCTCTTCACATAAGTGCCATGCCCCTCTGTGTACCGCCTGTTAATCTAGCCTTGAGATACATTTCCACACCTAGATGCTGAAAATCTGTTGAGTGCCTGTAGGCCTTTGTAAACCTTTTACACCTATATTATTTGATCATGACAGCAGGGTTTTTATACACTCTGTTGTTTTAATTACCATTGGGGACACAAATTGAAGTTAAATGTCTCATCCAAGTCTCAGACCTAGTAAGAGGGATACTAAGGACCTGGCTCTAGTTACTCACATTCTGTGCCTGGAACCAGGGGGCACAGTTATCAGCCAGGGACTGCGGATATATTTTGCCTTTCCAGAATTAGTCCACATCCATTTTAATCATAAATTTAAGAACTGTCGAAGAGGAACCCCTAGATTATCCAAATGAAGGAGCGAGATACCACAAGATTCCTTACATATCAATAATAAATTCTAGGAAACACAACTGCTTTAGGTGATTTCCTTGCTTACTGTACATACATATTTGAACCAGCAATTATAATGATTGCACTTTCCATACTTCTTAAAGTTGTACAAATATGTTTTGAAAAATCTGATGAGAGAGAGTGAGAAGTTGGGGTACATATGTGGGTGTGGGTATGAGGGAGAAAGGGGGAAGGAGCCACCATCTGTTTTGCTATCTCTCTTACCTTGCCTTGTGCTATTTCTCCATTGAGGTGAAAGATTGGGAAGTACTTTAGTAGGGTATAAATAACCATTAAGGGGTAAAATACCCTGGACACAATCAGAATAAGTCTGCTACCATAGTCATTTTAAATTAGATTAATTAACATTTGGTGCAGAAATACTTGAAAAGAAGTAGTATTACAAAAACTGATAATGAGAAAGGAATTGTAGCAGCTCGATGCCAGTCACTAACACTGGCGTCCTTAGGTAGAGTTAAGATAATGACAGTAGTGCATTATCCTCCTCTTCCAGTAGTTGTCCAGCACAGCCAATTTTTTGAAAATGGGAGATGGTTTGCCATGATACTTTGTAGGGCGGCGGGTAGTGCTAGGCATCGAACTCAGGGCCTTAGTGCTTGCTAGACAACATCCCCAACCCCTGCCAAGATACTTTTTAAAGTTTTGTTGAAAATTTTTATGGTGTGGGAAAAGTGGTATATTATTGATTGTAGAATTTGTGAGACACAGAACTATGGTTATGTGTATATTTCTTTGTCTTCTGAACAGTCTCTCAAGTTAATAAGTATTGGAAATACAGACTTGAGAAAGTAAACTGTTCAGATTTTACAAGTAAAGCTCTAGAGATCGAAGAGTGATTTAGGTGAATCACTTGATATATCTGTGTTGACAACCCGTGACCATTTATGCCTGTATAAGTATAGATCTTTGTCACCCAAAGAAAATAATATGAATTTTATAGTCTATTTTAGTCAGAGATTTATGGGTATGTTTGTGTCTGAGTTGTTTTCTGAGCATAATACATTGGTATATCATGAGTTTCCTCACACATACGAAGTTGACTTACAATGCATTGCTGTTTTGCACAACACACACATATTTTATATGAAATGATCCCATCAGTGGACAATCTTCATCCTCTTCATCCTCTACCTATAAATTGTTAATCACAAGGAAAAAATGTATTTCCCTTCTTATGGCTATAATATATATCATGTTTAAAATAAGCAGCAAGCATCCTATTTATTTTCTTAAAACAAGGAAACCGGAGAATGTACAATTTTCATCCACAGAGATCAAAAAAGGTTCTGCTTGCTATTAACCCTAATGGCTTTCAGGGAGGAAGCGGTGCGCAAGCAAAGGAATTTAAGTTTTAAAAGTCCCCATTTAAGAAAAAAAATAAAGAACACGCATCCTATGTTTTAGACCTTAGACCCCAGGGTAAATAATGATTCCAAAATTTCAAGACTTTTATATGGCCCCTTTTCATTATTCTTTATGGCCAGTTGTATAAGTGAGTTTCTGATTGTGTGATTGTTGGCAGAGCTGTGTTAACTTAATGAAACATTATTCAGCTCAGCCTTTGTTTTCATTGGCTCAGAGACCACAGTTTGAAGGGTCTTTTATCAAAAATGAAAAGTGCTTTAAGGTGGCCCGAAGTGTGTGGCTAAGAGCTCTGTTGAGACATCAATTACGTACAGATGAGGAGCTTCATGGAGAAAGTGAGGAGTATGCTAACAAAAGCTCAGTCCTTCTGGGGGAGCAGCCACACAGTTTGTGGAGCAAGTTCGCAGGAGAAGAAATGAAAAGAAAATGAGGGGGACAGTGGCACTGGGAGTGAAGTCCCTGAGTAGAGGTTGCCCACCTATTCGGTGTCTTGTTCTTTGCAGTCTCACTTTGTTGGAGGTTTTCCAGCGGCGTACCTGTGCGTGCTCCCGTGTGATTTCATGTAGGGTGCTGTGTGTGGCAAGGTGGTAGCGGCTTCAGCAAAGGGTGGGCAGGTTCCAGCGTGTCCATGAAGGAGGAAGAGACGGCGTGATCAGTTTCTACCTTGCAGCCCCTCCTAAGTATCTTGTAGGTAAGGAAAGGAAATTCCTTCAGTGTCTGTAACAGGCCCCTATTTTCTTAGGTTAAGGAAATTTGTCTGTCATTCAACATCTTTGTATTTTAGTCAACAACTTTGTTAGCTCATGGAGACACCTGCTCCACATTGGTGGCCTAGAGGAACTTAAGTATGTGAAAATGATGTTGTTTTAATGATACATAGAAGAAGTAAAGAGGAAGGAGAACACTCCCGACAGGCAGAAATGACCACTGGTAGGATATAAAACTTCCTCTGCCTACTCTTTCTCATTCTGTCTTCTTTTATTCCTGCCCACGGGTTTCATAGATCATGAGAAGCAGGAGGGATTTCAAAGGACCGTGCGTGCCTGGGTCCTGTCTTATGCCAGCGTTGTTCTTAAATCAGCCAATTCATTTAGACATGAATTTAATAGCAGATGTCCAGAGGAATAGAAATCTCACATTCGTCTTCTATTTGTCCCTTTGTGTTTTTGATGACCTTTGTAGTAAAGACTTTTTTCCTTATGTTGAAATCTTTTGTGCTTTTAATTAAACTAATTTCCTCTTCTTTCCCCTTCTCTGATGATGGAGAACAGCTGGTCACCATCTAGTTACCACTCCCTTCATCTTAACTTCTCCAAATGATTTACTCCAACTCTAGCAAACTTCACTTACGGGTACTATTTTCCATTTCTTTTATCCATTAGGGAACTCTTCTTACATTTTCTCCCTTGAACTGTGAACTTTGTTGTTGTGCAAATGGATTTTAGTCAGTTTTAACAGCCCAAAGTCATGGAGGAAAAGAAAGCTTTCTTTTTAAGTGCAGATAAAGTGACCTGCTCAAGCGTACTTTCCCTTTTTTCTTCAGTTATGGGATAAATATTTCATAATATAACGATAAAGATTGGAAAAGTGTGATCTCATAATAAAAATAAACCCTCTCTCAGATAAAAACAAAATTAAAGGTATTCCCCCAATTACTCATCTTAACTAGCCAGTGTTCCATTTGATTTATGTAGTATGTGATTTATATATAGGAACAAAGCACCCATCCTCTTAAAATGAAAGTACTTGTTCATCGATGCCAGAAGAAGAAATAAACTATTCACTCATTTGTTTTTAAAGTAACTGTAGATAACCATTTCTTAAACAGTGAGCCACCTGGATACCTTACCTAACTCCCCTTTATTGTGCATGGGAGTTGGTATTTTATATGTGGAAGTAATTAGTGATGACTCCCAGGAGTGAAGCACTTACCCGTGACCTGTGCCAAGGTTTTGCTGGTATCCTTTCTGTCCACTTGTTTCTATTTCTCTTTTTCTAGTTTGATTGCTTTATTTCTGTACAGCTGTTTTAGGAAACTGATGCAGCCTGGAAGATCATAGGTGTTGTGCAAGTACAAAAGAAATAGCCTCTAATATTTTTCACCTCACACAGGCAGCATATGGTGTTATTACTCTCCATCATTCTGAGAGAGAAATCATTTTTGGTTCTATAGGTAGTCTATAGGTTTTGGTTCTATAGGTAGTCTACCTAAGAGTCTATAGACTCTTAGATAGTTAAAGGCTGCTGCTGATAGGATATGCTTTTCCTATTAATATATTTGTTTTGGGGGTTGAGTGTCTTCTTTTTCTAGTTTGTGTTTGAAGAATATTTTAGGGATAGCAGGAGATATTAGTGTAATTGAATTTGCTTGCTGATAAGTTGAATGCTTACAGGTGGGTGGTATTCCTGTAGCTCCATCTTCAGCGTGTAAACCAGCCTGAGTATTTGTGAACCACTGGGGGACATGGTATATCCAGTTCTATGACAAGTGAGCGTCATTTACAGCATCAATGTCACCTACAAAAATCATTAAGGTGTCCACCATGATTGTATATGGAAGAAGTATTTTCTTAGTGCTGTCTATTGCTAGTATAATTAGCATCTTATTCGTCACTCATGTTAGTTTACTTTGCTCTTTTTTCCTCGAAAAGCCTCTCCTGAATAAGAAGAGGGCCTTGCTGGGCTAAAATGCGGATTATGTAAAATGTAGTAAAAATTTAAGTTAATTAGGTGTATTTTATTCTTAGAAAATATCATAATAAGTATTGTCAAGAGGTTAATAGTTACAGTACTCAGAACCCTTGTCCTTTGAAAGCTTTTTAGGGAAATACTGCTATTTCCATCATTTTATTGTTAATATTGCTCCATGTAATTGCTGGTTTTTCTTGGCAACTCTTATCCTTTAATTTTGCTTTTTTTTTTTTTTTTTCCTGTTGGATACAGCAAGGAAACTTGGTCAAGCCCGGATGTCTATACCTATCTTTATTCCTTTAACAAAGGAATATTTTTAGAAAGGGTAGCCCTCCATAGGCTAGACCCAAAAATGATTTAGGAATTATCTTTCTCTGAAAGAAATGGAGTCCAGTAAAGATTTAATAGGGGTCAGGTGAATTTCTGTGATCTTTTTAAAACAATTTTTAAAATTTAGTGCATCTATTTTGTTGTTGTGTATATCCAGAATATATGATGTACGCAATCTCAGATTCAAGTACCACATATAAAACAGATTACAGCTCCAAGTTCTTTTATTTGCCATTTGTCAAAGATTTCTAAATTATCGGCATATTGATTCTTCAAAACAAATTTTAGTTATCAACATTATGTTTTCAGAGGCCTAGTTTTTCTCACATAAAATTAATGGTTCTCCACTATTTTTCTTTGAAATAATACATTTTAACAACTTTGTTGCCTCTTGGCTCTTGTTCACTGTTTTCCTAGTATTAATATAAAGACATGTACTCAGTTACAGTTATATGACCAAATAGTGATTAGTAAATAAACTTTTAAGACTCAGCCCTCTTTTAAAGTGTTATCGAATCCTAACCAGTTGCCACAGTATTATTTCCAATGTTCTACATACACTTAGATTTAATTTTTTTATTTGTTAAAACTTCATTAAACCTATAGTGTATTTCAGAATAATTTCTACAGAAAACTGTTGGTATGTGAGAGCATCTAGTTACATTGTTCGGAAATTAAAAGGGAGTATTTGGAGAGGGAACTGAAAGAAAAATATGTTAAATTATATACCATTAGTTGTCTTTATTAGATGTTCAAACACCAGTTCCCTCAGTCCGATTCCCTTATGAGGTGGCTTAACAGGACATGTAGTAATTAATAATGCAAAATATCTGGGTTGCTTTGATGATATAACATCCAGGTCCTGGTCTGTGTTGTGGTTCTGCACCTACATGGCTCTTGCCATTTATATAGCATAATGATTTCTAATGCTGACTTCTAAATTTTATTTATTTTATTTACCTGTGCAAAACCATAGAACTATGCCTTTTCTCTTAAAATAAGGCAATGAGTAAGAGGTAAAGATATCTGTAATTAGTGGCAATACATGCAACTTCCCACTAACTTGCATAGGAGGCTATGTGGTTTGGCTTTCACATTTTCCCTCACTGATTTTAGGATAATTAACATTTTTTTCCAAAAAGACTTCTGTGTTCAAATTGGAAAAAATTCAATTTTTATGTTTACTTTTCCATAGCAAAAATTACATTTGCTGACCTCCCCTTCTGTGAATTCTCGTTCCAAACAGTAATTGAAAGTTTATTTCAACAATAGATGCTTTAAGTGCATTTAGTGAAAATCAAATTTAGAATTTTAGTTTAATATACACATATAATTTAACCATTCTGAGCCCATGTTTGCACATAAGCAGCTGAGCTTGTGGCTTCTGAGGCTGACACAGGTCCCTGTATTGGAGGAACTGTCATGAATTCATCTAAATTCACAGATAAGCACGGGTAGGGAAGAAGCAAGTCTGCCTTGGGGTTCGTCCCGGAAGCTCTTGGAGAAGCTATTTGACTTTGATCTGCCACAATGAGTTTGCCAGGCAGAGCGATGAGGAGTAATATTTGGAGAATGGGCCTTCTGAGCAAGTGCAGTGAACACAGCTGTTAGATGTTTTTGGGAAGCACTGAGGGTCTCCACTGGCTAGATCAGAGGTGCTGGGAAGAGGGGAGGCCTGCAAAATGTGAGCAACTAGAAATAGATGCAGATCAGATTTACATGCTGATTTCTCCCTTCTTTATATCTTGAGTCAATGACCAAAATTAGAATTGCAGGTGTCTTCTTGTACACCTGTCAGTGGATTAGTAATTAGATTAGGAGATAATGCTACTCATATCTCCTCTCTGACAGTCAACATAGGAGCTCGAACCCACATTTTCTAGCTCAATAGCATGTTCAGCTTGAATGGTAAATGAAAAGGGAGGGCAACTCAGAAGCACTAAGAAACCACACTCCACAATTCTGCAGGAAACGGTTGCCATTTTCTCTGGCCTGTGAAGCAGCCTCGTGGTGACCTATAATCTTCCGCCTGCCTTTGTTTCCTGACCTTCTAAACAGGATATTTTGAAGGAGGGCTTTGAGAGTGTAAGAGTAGTGGTAGATGACAGGCAAGCTTAAAAACCAGCAGATTAGTTTTAACTACGGCTTTCGCCTTGCCTAATTTTGGGGAAGTGACAAAATATAGGCCCAAATCATATTCCTATACTTTTCAGAAAAATTGTTGAATAATGAAAATTCCAGGGAAAATTTGTCTTCTTATTTTTGTTTCCTCATCTTCATTTTGTCTACCTGTGAAAAGGGCATTCTGTCTTGCGGGGTTTCAGGTATAAAGTCTTAACACTACAGTATTTTTGTGATCATGCCAGTACACAGTTAAAAAAATAGCTCCCATTCTGTCCGGAATGCCGAAGAAATAACGTTTCTAAGCTACATGTCAGTGTTTGATATTTACTGGATGAAACATCTGTCCTAACTCTTCAGTTTCATGGCTCCTGTTGTAATTTTACTTACAGGAGATTTCCCTGATCTTTCCTCGAACATTTTTTTTTTTTTTGGCTTGTATTTTGGAGGCCAGACTTATTCCTTCAGATGAATATTTAGGCAGTTATTTTAAAAATACTCTTAATTTTTTCTTTTCTTTTTTTTTTTTTTTTTTTTGGTGCCTGGGATCGAACTCAGGGCCTTGCACTTGCTAGGCAAGCATTCTAACCACTGAGCCAAATCCCCGACCCCCATTCTTAATTATTTATTTATCTATCATATCTGTTTTTAAGAAAGTTACACAAATAAGTAAACAAGGTAAAAATCTTGTGTTTCCTCAGAGTACATCTTGCATGAACCTGTATAATTCAGTTACTCAGTAAGTTAGTATTTTTTGATTCATCCATTCTTATGTCATATATATGACACAAAACAAAGCAACTCATATATTCACACTGAAGGCCTGTATTTCCCAGTGCTTAAAGTAATATATGTATATATGGCACACTGGTTGGAGCCTATGGAAAAGTTGTATGTACACACTCACTGAATTTTCTTTCTTAAATTTTTTCCTTAAAAATAAACTTTTAATGCAAAAGAGCAGTCACTTACACAACTTATTTTCTAATAAGTTTTGGTTTTATTTAAGGTTCCATAATTATTTTATCAGAAGTAAATAATTAGGGGAAAATGGTCCAACTCATAGCAATGTGTCAGGACCAGGTTCTAGAAGAAGGGATCAGGGAGAAAAATGCCGCCTAATACAAGAATATTCATGGTGCGTTGTTGGATTTGGAGTGGTCTGTAAGATCAAGAAAAGAGAGCAGAATAGAGGAAGATCATTTATATTGGTAATTATAGTATTACTTAATGTTGTCCCAACTCTGTACTCCTGCCCTCTCTCTGAAGTTCTGGGCTCTAAATTGAACAGAATTTTTCTTTTGGAAACAACTTATATAATGTGTGTGAATCATAGCGAACACAGTGCAACAATAATTTTAAACCATGAGACTGATAGTAAAATATGTTTCCCAGTATTAGATGGTCCTTAGGTCAGAAAGAAACAGGGCCAGTAGTGAGCTAGCTGGTGGCTATCCTTAGGAAGGACAGCTGATCATGCACGGCTTGTTGGAGCTGTCAGAATAAGAGAGGCACAAAGGCTTAATTATGTACTCGGAGTTTACCGAATGATACTGCTGTGTTGGAGATCACCTTTGAAAGATTTATGACTCGAAGAATTTCCCAAGCAAATTGGTTGTACCTTTGAATTTAGGTGTCCACTATGCAGAAACAGTCTCATATTTTCCATAAATTCCCTAATGTCCCTGGACTGCCTTTCCTTCTCTTTTTTTTAACCAGCCACTAAGTTTTCAGTTTTCTAGATGAAAATGCAACTGTGAATTCAGAAGGAGTAAAATGTTTGCTATCACATACTTGGCTTTTTGCTGGGTTTGCATTCTATCTATTTCTATCTGTTCAGTTGGGATTGTATATCTTGTCTGCCAACTTTTTGTCACCTCCTTTGTTTGTAATGCTTTGTAGACACCTCAGAACTTTGAAAAAAAACGTTCTAGTAGCCTTGGTAAGTACAGAATGGCAAAGTGTTATAAATCACTCTAGTGAGGGTGTCAGGGAGAGAAGCCTGGGAACCTAGTTTATACAAGCTATGTTATAAAATGTTTCTTAACTTGAACAGTTAGATTATCTTAATGAAAAATGTCAAATTGTATCAAGTAGAAAAAGTCACTTAATCCTTAATTCAAGGACTCCATCACCATTTATATGTCTGTGTAAATCTTTTTAGTCTTACTGTTTCCTGGGCCTAGCATTCTAACCTACAATTCTTAATTTTTTTCACGGCAGAGGCTGAATGACTTGTTTCTGCTTAACCTTATTAACTTCCTGTTTCAGTACTTCCAACATAAAGTGACTAAATTACACTTCTGTAGAAGTGAAATTTTCTGTATCTGGTCTTGATTTTCAAGATTAAGTATTTTAGGTGGAAAAATCATGAGCTCTAGAATTAGACTGGGCTGACCTTGGACCATAAACTCTGCTGTTTCATTGCCTGCGTCACCATGGAATACTTATGTTTTAGCCTTTCTGTTACCTAGATTTCTGTATCCAGTATGGAGATGTACCTTTTTGTCTTATGAAAAAGTGACTAGAACTAAATGAGATAACATATAAAGTGCCTGTGTTAATAATTAACAGTTATTTTCCTAAATTTGTTCATTTGGCTTCCTGATTACTTTCTGTATTAAAACTAAATCAATTCCTGTTTCCCTCAAATTTCCTTCTCATGATCCACATGTTCATGACTAGGCAAGATGTGTGTATGCCTGTCAAAAGCGACTTAGCTGTCCTCAACACTGTATATATGCACATGCTTCTACTTTTTACTGCAATTAGTACAATAATAATTATTATTATTTTGTGGTAGGGATTGATAACTACAATAATTTTACTTCTCCATTTACCTTCAAAATGCCAGTCGGAATCTTCTCAGTAATTACTTGGAAAATTTTCTTGATTTAGCATTTACCCCAGTGCCCTTAAACAGTCATGTTTTGAGATTTTACAATATGTTCTGGAGATATTTTCTTCCATCCAGCTTCCTCTTGCCTCCTGCCTTTGACATATGCCTGCATTCTACTGCTAAGCATAGTACGTGGGAACTTCGATTCCCCAAATAATTCCTTCTCCCCAAGGGTACACAGAGAAGGGCCTGCCTCTGTGCTGCTGTCAAGATCCTGGCGTCTCAAAGCTAGTTTCCCGGGTGGAAGACGACTGGAGGAAGAGTTCTCACTAATGCATGGGTTTAACAGAGCAGAAAGTGTCTGTGTCTTTGGTAACCCATGTCAATGAGACATCAGTCCTTTTACAAAGCAGTCTTTTGAAAGAACATATCTGTTGTAGAGTAAGTCAACGAAAAGTCTAATTCTGTAAAACTATACAGATTGTATTGCAATCAGTAGAGAGTACCATTTCTTGAAAATACTGTAATTATCTTGAGTTGACAATAAGAAATTCAGTTTTTATTTTCTTTTCTCCGCTTGTCAGAGAAGAGAACTATATCCTAGCAGGCTGTGTATTCTGTAGATGGAGGGTTCTTTGGTAGAAGAATCATAGTATCTGGGAAGTCGGATGAATTTCAGGTGGTTTCGTTTATTTGATAGTTTCTTTAGAATACAACACACTGCCCAATCTCTTATTCGGGTTCAGGTGTCTGCTGATTCACAACTCTTGAAGTAGATACTGTTCTGTTTTTTATGCCAATACCATAGCTCTGTGACATAGAAATTATCATCAATTAGAGGGTAGGGGAACACGTGGCCTGCAGAGGTTAAATGGAACTGTGGCCGCACTGTTATTAAATGATCTCTTCTCTTCAAATTCAGATACTTTTCTTTTTAACTGTGCTAGTTGGCTTTAAATATCCATTTTCTATTGGCAGAAAGCTCCACGTAAGTTAATTACAGTGGATGTAAAAAAAGGAATTCAAATTAGTGATATCATTATCTCTCTCTGTTTCTAGTTTGTACGAAGCAGGTAACTGATGAAGCATCTTCCACTCGCGATTCGAGCCTTACTAACACAGCGGCGCAAAGCAAGTTAGTGTCTCCCTCACAGCAGCACACCAAGAAGGCTCTGAAGCAGGTAAGAGAGCTGCTGTGTGTCTTTGTCCTTTGGTTCTACCTGCTTGAAGTACTGAGTGTCCTGCTGAGTGAATAAAATAAAAACAAACCTAGCAGTCAGAAAGCAGGAGACACATCCTGATTACAGCTACTTCCACACTATTTAACATAATAATTTTAACCTATCCTAAAATACAGGGGAGGCCTAGCTAGGAATTTTGTTATAAAAAAGAAGAGGGAACATATGCTTGGAAATATGTTAAAACTTGTATTAAATGTATTTTTGTGGGTGTATATTCCTTATAGTAAATCAGCTGGCCTCATACACGCACTGTGTAATTTGAAAATAATGTCTGTTTATGATTTCACTGTGTTTATCTGATGTTGATATAAAAAATAAATGGTAATTTCTTAACATTGAGATACATTAAGTTATAAATAAGAAAAATAATAAGCGTAGCTTATTTATATTTTGTTAGCTATCAGTGAGCATTGTTTGATACTGAGTAGTGGGCTGGGGATTTAGCTCAGTGATTAGAGTGCTTGCCTTGCAAGCACAAGGGCCTGAGTTCAATTCCCGGCACCACAAAAAAAAAAAAAAAAAAAAAAAAAAAAAAAAAAAAAGAAATCAAGATACTGAGTAGTATCATCCTGAATCATCCTGATACCACACAGCCATCTTGGCCTGTGGCTTTGACCTGTGCGGCCATGTGCTGAGACAGTGGCGGGAGGCATGTTGTGAGGGTGGGCTCTGAGTGCTGGCCCGCCCTGATTTCAGTCCTCCTTCCTCACCCTGTGAATTGAGGCAAGCCGCTCTTCCTTTCTGAATGTCAAATTCTTTCTCTAGAGAATGTGCAAAGTGACAGTGTCTTGCATATGGGATTGATCTGAAAAAACCAAGGCGATACATTGAAAATGCGTGGTGGTGAGCGTCCAGGCCAGAATAATAGTAAACATTAGCTACCGGGTGCATGCTAGCAAATGCCGAGTGTTATGGGAAAAAGTGGAGGTGCTCCTGCCAGGTGGGGCTGCAGCCTGATGGTTATACTGATAATCTAATAGCTTAATCAATAAATGTAAGGTTCTTATACTTCACCTTGGATTCATGGTTTGCCCTTGTTTAACTGCTTTCTTCTTGCAGTTTCATTTTGGTCTTCTGTAGCCCCTCAGCCCTGTTGATCCTTACAAGGTCAAGAAGAGAGGTATCATTTTAGTGATCCATATCATATCCTATCATTGCCTGTCTATCTTAGAAAAAGAGAAACTTTGTTTTCTAAATGAAAGCTAATTTAAAAAACAGGTTGCACCAACCTGAAAAGCTTCTTAATATTCATGTCCAATCTTTGAGGCTTCGACTATCTGCACTTACCTACTCTGCTGCTTTAGACAAGGAAATCTAGGAATGAAACTTAATGCTTTTTATAGTAATTTATATTACCTGTTTGTTCTGTATTAATTATTGAAATTACACCATTTCCATTTATCGGCATCGTATTTAAGGTAATAACAGTATTTCATCCCGCATCAGTTAAATAATCTGTGGGGAGCTTGCAGCTTGTATCATAGCTTCCCCAAAGCATTTTAGATACCAGAGAACAAAACTACATTCAGTGTTCAGATCCCTGTTTAATTGGTGAAATAAAGGATGGAGTCGGTAGGGGAGTCTGGGTAAAGACTCATTCAGGCGGCAAATAGGATGCAGATGATAAAATACTAACCAGGACAGAACAAAGGATACAAAACTGGACACTTGTAGCCGTGGCATTTAAGAAACATCAATGGGATCATAAATGAAACTCATAATTCTGAAGTGTAGTGATTTGGAAAATATGTACAGCAGGAAATCTTCCTGTATATGGAGGGAAAGATAAAGATTCAAGTCTCTCTGTTGTTATGTCATTATTTTTTACTTTCTTTGTTTTGGTTTTATATCACTTGAACATTTTTTTACAGTTACTGAAGTGTTGTACAACTTTGAGTTAGAGGCATTTTGTTTCATTGTGGAGCATATATTCATGGTACATGTTTCTGGCTTGCTTAAGAGCTAAGGCTTGGCTTAAGAAACTTTTCCTGTATATTTTTTAATGTCCTGAAAGAGGTATTTATTCATTTCTTAAAACTTTTATTTTATAACCAAATAGCAATTTAATAACCAAGATAATATGGCTCAATAGATAGAAGATATGCTAATATTGATTAATAATCTAATTCATATTGGAAATGCATTTAGAAGAAAAGCTGTCCTTGCAGAATTTTGCACAAATTCCCTGTAAATGCTGAATTTCTTAAGATAGCATTTGAAAAATTGAAACATATGGCATTTTAAATTGTAGCCACTACAGCACATCTGCAGCTTTCTTTTCTTTCAGTTACTTAAATGACTGTGAGTATAGTAGAATTTTTAAAGTGTGTTTTATGCATATGTATGTATATGTCCTGATATGCATGTTTTCCACACCTGTGAATATATATTTTCTGTATGTGGATACAAAAACACAAGTCATGATCATACAAACGTAGTCCAGTTGCATACTCAAAAACAATTACATTAGCTAATGTTTCCATTGTGCCTTCATTTTGCATATACATTTAAACCTCCTACAAACTTCTTAACTAGGTCCTCATAGCCTTGCTTTTTAAATAAAGAAACTAAGGCCCAGAGAAGTTAGATAATTTGCCCAAGTTTACCCATCAAGTAAAGGTTGGAGGTGACATTTGAATCCAGAATCATAGTTTCAAATTCTACTCTCTTCACTAATAACTGCCTTTTGATATATGGTACATAATGAAGTCCATCAAATTTGACATTATTCAAGGAAATTTACCTAATTGAGTTTTTGTATAGCATAAGCAGAGCAATACCATATAGTCCTTAAGAATATCATCTGAACAGGCCCCTTAGGGTTAGTACCAGCATGTGTTAATGACTCATACTCAGGTATATTAGCCACTGTTATTAAAAATATTTTATGATTCAGTAGGGCTTTAGTAACCCAGATGCTAAGAAAGAAGTAGATGAGAACAAATCTCTGTGAACCCAATAGCTTTGTAATCATAAGTATGTATAGTGAAAAATAATAACTTACAATTTACAACTGCCCTTGCAAAATACGCTGTGCATGTTTTCACACATCTGACTTCCTCACTCCCCACCCGACCTGAAGGATGTAGCTGCAGCATGTGGATTGTTTGATTTTAAATCACTGTTGATTGAAGTGTAATTACAGGCTGGACAGTATGGAAGCAATAATGCATCTTGGCTATTGACATAGAGTATTTTCTTTGCTCTCAAATATTTGGGTTCTTTTTACTCTCTAATCACCAAACATTGGTTAATATCATATGTTGGGCATAATTGCATGAATAACATATTTTCATTTCAGCTTTTTTTTTCTGAATAAGCAATCTCAGACATCTCTGGAAAGCAGCAGCTTGCTGATTATCACCTTGTCCTTCGTTTTCTCTTGGATTTTTAGTTCCTAAAAAAGTGTGAAATGATTAGATTTTGAATTTTAAAGAAGGATAATTAAACAAGATTAAATTTTGGAAGTTTTTAAACTGCAGGAGAAGATGAAAGATTAAAGAAGGATGATTTCTGTATGGAAAGTGACATGGTGGCGAACATAACCTTTCTATGTTGTTTCTGTTGGCTTATTTTACTTCCTTAGTTATTTATTTATGGTGGTAAAATTTATTCATAGAGTTGTAGATCTTTTCCCCACTTGATATGGCAAAGCAGTTCTATTCTTAGTGTTTTGCTTTAGCTTTATGTATTCGGCCAATACTGTGAAATTCTAAAGGTTAGGGTGCATTGTAGCACTTTCTGAGCATGGGCATTGACACTTAGCATATTAGCAATAATGCAGATTGCTGGTGCCTGACACAGCCTGCTGTTTTCTGTGTGTGTATTTCTTATTCAAGTTTATCATTCACAGCATGTGATATTTTCTGGGATTTCCAGTAAAAGGCTTATTTTATTCAATGTATTCCTAGGTTACATTGTTGGTGGCGTTTCTCTATTAAAATAGAGTAGTAAGTAGTACTTGTTTAAAATTCCAGGTTAACCTAAAAGCTTCTGATTTTCAGTTTTATTTTTTCCATTAGGGTAGACATGAGTGCCATTCTGTATTTTTAGAATTATGTGACAAGATTTTTGTCTAAAAATGAAATGTTTATCTGAAGGATTTTCCTCTCTTTACAAGAAAATATTCCACTACATGTCTAGAGAAAAGCGTGTTCAGTCAGCATCTTTTGATTTCTTTCCTTTCACTTAAAAACAGAATTAAATTGATGGAAGTGTGATGCGATCTTTACTTTGCCTAGAGCGATTTAGCTGTCTTATGTTGGTTTCTGCTACAAGTAAGTTTATTTCCAGGTTTCAGCCTATAAAGTTCCTTCATATCAAATAGTACCTGCAAGTTTCAAACTTGATAAGTCTAAATTGCTCTTCTTAGAATACTGTAGGCATTGAAATTTTACTCTGTAGTTTGGGCAGTAGAACAGAATGCATGTGACCAGCTTTTGAACATACATTCCTTCCTAGTAGGCTGCATTTACAGTTGCCATCTGCTTGTTTATTTGGATCTGATATTGCTTACTTCAAGATTTAAAATGACAGGATTTAATGTTGTTCAATAAGGTAATTCATTAGTATTCCAAAGTGTAGCTGAGGCTGAGACAGTTGAAGTGCCTCTTTGATATCATACCCTTAAAATGAATGTAGACTAAAATAGCAAATTTATATAATATTAAAATAAAAACTATGTTACAGACTAGTCAGCAGGGCCACCACATGCCTGGTATGGAATAGAGAAAATTGCCCTCACTTAATCTGTCTCAACAAAAAAGAACCCCTCTTTTTAGAGGTACCTTTGTACAGGACACACCCTTTACAGCCATCTGAGGCAGCCCTCCTGCTCCTATTTACTTAATAATCTCTGTTGTATGGATTCATACTTTCTAGGCTGTGGGATATTCATATTTAGTTGATCATAAGTTAAATTCAAAATAACTTGCATATATAGTATATAAAAGGAGTTTTCTTATTTTCTTGGGAATTTAGCAAAAACTCAAGACTGAAAATAATGTGACACAATTTTCCTTGTTTTAAAGAGAGCTGTTAGACACAACCCCAGAGGGACTAATGAGGGGAAACCAGATGATCCATTGATTGTCCCCAAACAGCTACATAAAAAAATAGTTCAAGACTTGTCCTTATATACACACGTTTACACATACACATGCATACACACGTTATATTTCATAATTTATATTCTTGTATTTTGAAAGATTGTGAGACCCGGAGAAGTCTAAAGGCAAAGAACTGACCACAATGACTAGGTGGAAAATATCAAGCTACCCTGTGTGTGGTGAAGCAGCGATGCTAAGTGTGTTTATGGCTTGAGGAGGGCTGAGCGATTAGTCTCAAGCACAGGGCATCTATAAAGACTTTGTCCAGGAAGGCTTCCTTTGGTAAAGGAACCCAAGTATATATAAAGTGTGATTGAAATATATAGTGAACGTTTAAACTAAAAAATATACTACAAGAAAAGGCATATTGCCATTAATCTTCCTTAAAATACTCGCCCTCACTTTGGATGCACTTATCCCGTCACTCTTCCCACCTTCTGCAGCAGCTCTGGAGTTCTCTTCCATGAGTGGCTTTAGTTGTGCTGTTACGACTGCCTCATTTTTCTGAATTGATTCAGAACATTTTTTTCAGCATCATTCGACTTTTGGGAAGAGCCAGAAGTTGCATAGTGCCACATCTGGTGAATAAGGTGGATGAGGACACACCGTAATATTTTTATGAGCCTGCCTTTCTGTTACAGCACTCAACAGCAGCATTCACCATATTTTTGCTACCGCCTCATAAAATCACTCGTGAAAGAGGACTTTGAGAACTGCCTCAGAAAGTGGCAAGAGAGACGGGTGTGTTTAAAGTGAGGGGAATTTCTCGAGGATTAATGGCAATATATTTTTTTACTGTAATAAATTTGTTTTTAAAATTTAAACATTCAGCATGTATTTTGATTGTGCCTCGTGGTTCCTGTGCTTAGGAGAGTTCTGGAGGTGGCTGTGGGGTGCACGCTCCGTGTCAAGGGAGAACGCAGTTTCGAGGGCTCCCCACAGAGGCACATTCATGAAGCCGGTGAGAAGTCAGTAGTTGGCCGCTTGCTTCCCCGAAGGCTCCGACGCTGTGATTATGAGAGTACGGATTAGCGGATTAGACACATAATCACAATGTGTCAGTTCTCCTCACTCGTCATTCTTGACTCTAGTCCTGAGGAACCCAGAAAATAAAAGGGAGAGGAGATAGAGGAAGAGAAAAATCAGAAATCTCTTCTCCAGTGGAGTTTTGGCCTGAGGCATAGGCAAGGTCTGGGGAGGGTAGAGGGAGGCTATATGGAGACTCCGTACTTTCAGATTTGAAGTGAGATTATGCAAATACTCTGAGGCAACCAGAACTGGTCAGAGCATGAGTGACTATAATGTGAGAAGAAGGGTAACTATTTATTGTTTCATGCTGACTTCTGCCCTTCAAATAAATCAATTATCTATTTTAGAGAGGCAAATGAGGGCTTTTCTGTTTTAATAAACTTTATTTTTGACAGTTTTTAATTTTAGCATTTATTGAGTACCTTATATATTCCAGATGCTCTGTGTACTTGGGAATATGTTAGTGAGCAAAACAGACAAAAAATTCTGTTTCATAGCATCACCTTCTTGGGATGAGGAAATGACGTTTCATAGTGTGCTTACAGGTAGTAATTCCATGGGAAAAATAAAGCCGTTGGGCGATGGGGATACAGAATGTAATAGGGAAAATGTTCTAAAGGAAGCCGGAAGTACAGCAGGAGATGTGCTGCTCAGATTCCTAAGCAGATAATGTAGCAGACAGCTCAAAATCATGGGAGTGATTATCAGACTTGACTAACGTGTGAGATGCAATGTGCCTTGTGCAGTGGAGCCGTATATAAAAAGCTGAACCAACAAATAAAGGCCAACAACAGGCATTTGTTGGAAGACAGCTTGGGTTTCCCCTGGCTCTGCCTGGTTCATGCCTTTGGTGTTGAAGTGCTAGAGTGGTAAAGTTGTATTGTGGGGAAAGGACCAGGAACAGAGCTTTCTTTTCAGTGGACTTCTGTCCCCTGTTTCTGAGAAACATTGGACAGCTGTTTGGGCGAGTTTGTTGCCATTTCTGTCCACTCCCTAGTCCTTGTTTATAGCCTCACTGGCTCACATCTGCTCCTGGAACCCCCTGTATCACTCCTAGGGGTTCTGATACTGCTGCTTCTACCGATTTGGGACCCCGGTGTTTCATATGACTGATTCCTCTTGTCCCTCAGGTATCATTTCCTGTGTGGCCTCCAGGGAGAAACCTTTTCCACCCTCCCAGTCTAGGTCGGTTACTCCACCCCGGTTACTCTACTTCATTTCCTGGCATAATTTTCTTAGCATTTGTGTGTGTGTAAAATTGTTGTGTTTATATATTTCCCTGTCATTCCTTCTCTAAATGTAAAATAGTTAAAACTTTTGTCATATAAGTATTGTGGATCAGCAGCGCTTACACTGCAATACAACAGAATTAAGTCCTCAAGAATGCAATTATTACAGAATGCATAAATTATATCAGCAGTTATTTGTGCTTTAAATCGTACTAAAACACTGTTCCGTAGATTTTCTGGTTAAAATATCTTGCCCGCACCATTGAAATATTTACCCTAGAAATTTACCAGATTACACAGCAAGTTAGTTAAATCTTTCTCTGACATTACAACCTTATGACTGTAGCACCAGCCAGCCACTAAGTCAGCTCTGCAGAGGACACAATTCCTCTGCAGATGAGTTCCTTGAAAAGGGATCACAATACCTATATTGGGCAGTTTATTTAATGCCTGTATGGGGCAGACTTCTTTGTTTGGGTGGTGAGGAATGGTGTATAGTAAGTATCAAGGATTGCTGCCCCCAGGCTGAATCTGGCTCACACTCATCCTTCTTTGTTCTGACACATTATTTTTTTTTTTTAATTTTATTTTAAACCAAGAACATGTATTGGTACATTCTACATACAATGGTCACATTCATTACATTAATTCTGTACCTATACATGATGTATCTGACGCATTATTTAAAAACAGGAAAACTCACCTAAAAATCTAGATTTGGTGCTTCTCTGGAGCAACAGCTGCCCCTCCAGTGGGGTGTGTGTGTTCCCACTCACTTCAGTCTCCCCCTCTGTTTTTTCTTACTCCTTAGCCAGCCTGCCCCCAAAGGCATTAAATGTTTTCTAAAGGATCATTAAAAGAGGGTGACTTAGTTACTTTCTTGTTGCTGGGACAAAACACCCACCACCCACAAGTTAAAGGAAGAAAGGTTTATTTTAGCTTCAGTTTATAGAGATTCAAGTCCATAGTTGGCTGACTCCAAGGCAGGTGGCCCGACAGAGGGGAATTGCAGGGAAGAAGCAGTACGTGGCATGGCAGGCAGGAGGCAGCAAGACTTCCTTCTTTTTTCCCTTTTTATTCCATCCAGGCTTCAAGTCTGTTGGTTGGTGCTATCCACACTCAGGGTACATCTTCCCTCTTCAGTAAATCCAACATCTACACCCAGAACTATGCTAACCCAGACAGTGAACTAAGTTAGTGTCGCACACTCATGATCGAGGCACTTCCAAAAGCCCCACCTATCAGCAGCGCATGAGGCTTTAGGAGGACATCTAGATCTGAGCTGTAACAGAGTATGATCTCTGCTTGAGTAGTTGCCTTGCACACAGTTGCAGGAATAGAGTTATATAACCAAAACCAAAATACACATATAGCTAGCCTTCTTTGCTTGGAGGGTGCACACCTCACCACAGGAGCCAAGGAGCCTCATGGACAGAACTGCCCAGTGCTCCTATTTAGTCACCCAAACAATGCCAAGCATCTCAGTGGACACAATGTTGTTTTTTCCTCCCTCCATCAATATTGTGATCTGCTTAGAGGGTACCCCAATGTCAGAGTCATATAATCCTGCTCATGGAAAGTAGGTTGGGCTCTTCAAGGCAGCCACAGACTTACTCTAAAATGACTGAGTTTAGACCATTTGTGGCGAACCTATTGCATGCATGCTACAGCAAGCTGTTCGTTATCATTGAAAGTTCTAAAAGGTTTGCCAGCACTAGTCTAGACTCTGGAGTGTATGAAATCAAGATGACCCTTCCTATTCTGGTGATGGAACTCTGATCTGGCCGAGTTTGCCCAGTCACTTGCTGCTTTCCTACTGTCACTAGTGTCATTAGAAATAGACACTTCCAATTTTTGCTTATTTGCCTCTAGAAATGTAATTTGGGGATAAATATAATTATTTTTCAAAGGTAAAACAAAGTTTGTATACTTTTAATGTACTTACATTTATTTTTCTTGTATAATGGGCCTTTAGTTTTGGTCACCTGTAGACACATATTGTGGCATATCAGTATTTTTAAAAATATTGTTTTGAGAAATATTGCTTGTGTTTTCTGAGTAGGCAATACCTATTTAGAAAAAATTCATTCAGCTAGGTGTGGTGGTTCATGTCTGTTATCCCAGCACTTGGGAATCGGAGCAGGTGAATTGCTATGAGTTTGACGCCAGCCTGAGTTACATAGTGAATTTAAAGGCCAACGCCAATTACATGGGGAGACCTGGTCTCACAAAAACTAAAAAGAAAGAAAAACTTTACTAAATGGGATTTATATTCATTAGTATTCCATTGTGCTTGCCTTACTTTAAAACTCCAAGTGACTGTGGAATATTCGCTCTTATTTCTATCATGATTTTGTTCTTAGTTTTCTATAGTAGAGTATTCTCAGGTCTGGAAATTAGAGATAAAAGTGTTGTTACTTTAATTATTATTTACCACAAATGCTCCAAAAAGAAATGCTGTCTTTGACTTTCTGCTTCCATATTGTAGGCCCTTAGTTAGGTTAGCTATTTTTTTAAACCAGTATTTTCTAATAAATTCTCTTAACTTCACACATATAAGCACACAGACTCATTCACACACACACACACACACACACACACACACACACACACACACACTGTTTTTTAAATGCCTAACATTGTGCCAAGAGAAGCAGTTGTAATCTGTGGCATATAGACTCCTAAAATTCAGGATAGTTTGTGCAGGATTTTTTCCTTTGTGAAGTCTTGTATAATGGGCAAAGATGGACTTAATTGTATTTTAAAAGGACTGTGTTGCCTCATTCTGTTGTGCTGTTACTGGATGGTTAGATTAATGTCTATAAAGTGTTTTGAGTTCTTATACAAGATTAGATTTATGTGAGTATGTGCACAATTTTATGGGCAATTATGTATACACTTGAAGAAAGTAAATGTCTTAAATATTTTATAGCACATATGCCATATTTAAATATATTATTAAAATGAGAAGAATGACATGTTATTAATCATTGTATCCCTTGTCTACCCACGGTGCCTGGTCTTTATAAAGGTCTATAAATGTATGAATCAAAAGGAACATGTCTTGTGTTATCATCAGGAACCATATCATTTATAATACATTTCCTGAGTCTTTCCTTTCTTGTTGGGCTGGAGATCTCCTCCAAATAAGCCTTTTCACATTTAAGTGATATTTAATTTTTCATTTCTATAATTATTTGATTGCTATATTTTACGGTCAGCAAGGCGAGCATTCAACTAATACCCTGGGCAAATAAAATGACATCCTTTTTGACGGCAAGGGAATGTACGGTCAATGCAGTATCTCAGGAGTTTCTGACAACTGTTAGTCAAAGAACATTAATCAAGTAACTGAGCTGTTGTAAAATTGGTAGGAATTACACAGAAACCAGGAATAAAAAGGTTTGAGACAGTCTGTGGCCAGCCTTTTAACCTTTTGAGGAGTTTTAGTGTTCCTGTGACTGTGAATTTAATGGCTCTTCCGTTTTGTGTGCTTAAGACCCTTTTTATCACAGGTAATTTTCTGCATAAAGTGATCAGCTAGATAAAGCTGTATTTCAAAACTTTTAAATGTCTTTTATTACATTCTCATCACCACTGTAGATTCATTTATGAAACACAAAGCACTCCCATTTGGAGAGATTTATTCTGGTATCTCTTTTTTTCCTGGATTTGCCAGAACCCCGTCATGTTCGTGTTCTGAAGGTTAATGCCCAAAGTCAAGCCGACAGAAGCCAAGTACTGCAAGGTTTCCAAGATTAGGACTGATTCCCTTCACAGAAATAAATGATTCCTGCCATGTTCAGTGATTTTGTGCAGCGCTCCCCACGGCTGAGCGAATGCATCAATACTGTAGTTCTTACATGCTGTACATACTGATGACACACGGTCTTAACTGATTGACTGAGCAGCGCGCTGGAGACGGTGCACCTGCAGGAGAAGTGCAGACACATATATTTTTACCCTGGTTTGGAAACATTTATTTTACATTTATTTTACTTGGGAGTCACGGTTTCCAATTCCGTGGGCTCTCCAGCCACACTGCCAAGGTAGAACAATCCGTTAAGTGCTGCTTTGTTGTCAGAATTATACGGAAGATGGTCTCAAGCTTATACCCTTTGCCAAAGCACGATTTTATGCTTTTGAGGGAAAATGACAGGAAGATGACTATTAAGAATCCTGACAGATTAGGGACTCTGGAATTTGAGTCTCTTTAGAGGTTCTAGCTCAGGATGGGCAAGTGGATCATTTAATTCAATTATGAGAAATCATGTTGGCTACATTTTTATATTTTATTACCATGTTTCATAGGCTTTGAGGCAGCAGCAGAAGAGAAGAAATGGAGTCTCAATGATGGTAAACAAGACTGTCCCTCGTGTTGTTTTGACACCATTAAAGGTGTCTGATGAGCAGTCGGATTCACCTTCAGGTAAAGAGCTAAAATATTATGTGCGTGGTCAGTTTCTCCTCACTGAGAGAGAGCATGAGTTTGTTTTGTTTTGTTTTTTTCCTGAAACTAAATTATCTTTCCACTTGAGATTTGATTTATTCTTTTTTTGTATCTTTGACTCTTTCAGAGATCCAAAAATACGTTTTTCAGTTTTGTTTTGTTTTTTTTTTTTTAAGCACTAGCTTGCTTGCTCATCATCAAATGACTTCATTTGCTAATGTCAGTAGGTGTGAGATGTGTGGTGATGCTTCATGGATTTTGTTGCCGTTGTTTTGGCTTTTGTTTGAATGTTGAACTTTAATGGTAGACCACATGCTGATGTGTAACGCCATCAAGAGCAGTTCTCGTGTGAGTGTGAATTTGTTTTTCAGTCCTCTGCTGCAGAATCTGGAATCCTTTATTAGTTTTTGTGTTCTAGCAACATTCTTCTCACCTCAGTGCAGCCCTGACCTTTTCTTCTAATTTACCTTCTGTCACTTTATCAACGAGGTACCATTCTATTTTTTTATAGAGCAGTGTTTGCATTTTCTGTTACTGCTTCAACATAAAGTTTTTAAAAAGGTTTGATCTTTCCCTTTCTTCAACTCCCTTCTTCCTTCATCTTTCTATCTCTGTCTTATATTGTCTGTGAATGACATTGTATTGTTCAAGCTTTTTCGTGTATTTTTACAAAAGGCCTAACTCTGTTTCTATTAAAAGTGATCAGATCAGTGAATGTGTTTTTGACTTTGCTATTAGGCTATCTGTTCTTGCTTTTTGTCCTGTTTGATTGATTTATTGGGCTTTTCTCTTTATATCCAGTAGGAGAATCAGACTGTGCCCAAAGGTGGTGTATTAACCCTTAGAAAAAAAGACTATATCTACAGTTCTTAAAACAATTTTAGATTTTTCTTTTCAAGGACAGTGAGAGTAAGATAATGGCATAATAACTATTTCCTTTTTTAGGATCTGAATCTAAAAATGGTGAAGCAGACAGTTCAGATAAAGAAATGAAACATGGGCAAAAATCTCCCCCTGGAAAACAGACAAGTCAACACTTAAAACGATTAAAAAAGTCTGGTTTAGGTGAGTGTTCAGTAGACCATAACATCTAACATTTTAGAGATATGTGCTTTTTCAAATAAATTATAGAATATTCTCAGAACTTCTTTTTAGTTGTTGAACAAAGAAATTAAAACATCCTTCCATTTATGTAAACTGAAAGGAGTGCTAAATAAGGAAACATTGTATAGTTGAATGATTTTAAGTGTATAACTAAATTTATAAATAATCTTGGATAAAACAAAAGGTAAAGTTAACAAACTTAAATATATATTAATAATTATGCACCTAGTCATGATTCTGTCTAATGTGCAGTGTTGTGTCTGTGCAACTTGGTTTCATTTTCTTGGATTGGATTGCATTGGGGAAAATTCTAGTCTTAAAAAGGGTGCCTTTGGAGTCTGTTGCAGAACTGCTCTGCCTTTTCTCTTTGTCTGTACCACTTGAGGTATTAGTACCTGTCTAAAAAAGAGTGTAAGTTTGCTAAGAAGTAGGGGAGATGCACTCTGTGGCTCTTGCCAATCAGCAGCGAGTCAGCACCACGTTCTGTAACAGCTTTCATCAGGGCCTGACAGCAGCATTCAGAAGCAAGAGAATTAGAGAGACAGAAATAAATGTGTCCTGAGCTGAACGTCATAATTGTTAACCAGCCCTGCTTTCTTGAATGACCTAGACCTAATGACTTCATTTCTCTTTTTTATTTCATCTGTGAATAAGGGGAAAGATAATAATCTGTATCGTGTTAATAGTTTATCAGCTGGTTGGTAGAAACTACAACTTTATGAACCTGCACCACAGTACTAATTGTACCACTTCCTTTCTTGGCAACTTAGGATCATTCTTGTCTGCCAGCTTTTCTGTTTTTGTTTTTGTCTTTGTTTTTTTGCAAAATTCAAGCCAAATTTTAAGTTATTTATTTATGGGTGAAGATTTATAGATGGCATGCTATATGCTAAACATTTTGCTAAATCCTTGGAACATACTTTCGATACAAAGCCTTGGAATATAAATTCTATCTTTTGATGAAAGATTTCTGGAAAAGCCGAAGTTCTTATTTAAATTCTCTAAATAATGTAATTACCTATTTATAGTATTTCTAAGGCTAAATAATATTATATATGATTTTTTTTTTTTTTGGTGCTGGGGATTGAACTCAGGGCTTTGCACTTGCTAGGCAAGTGCTCTAACCACTGAGCTAAATCCCAGCCCCAGAATTTTATGTTTATATCTGACCCAGAATGTACTCATGTGTCTTTGTGTATAACAATGTGTATGTATACACTGATAAGTTTTTTTCTAGTCTTCTGCATGTTATAAGTATCTCTTGATATGGAAAACTATACTGGGAGAATGACATGTAAAGAATGTTTTATATATATATATATATGTGTAAATATGTATGCGTGTGTGTATGTATATATAGGATATTATATAGGAGATATCTATATATCTATATCTATATCTCCATCCAAAACAGTGTCATGTTACCATACACAAAATAGTTTAAAGTCAGTGGAGCCTTGAGTTAGAAACAGTCTGCTACCAACTTCAGTAAAATCAGTGTTACTCAATGAGACTAGGAAGTTTGCAGGCGGCAGGGCATCCCTCCTCACTTAGCTAACTTCAGGACTGGACGTTAGCAAGATCATTAGTGCATGTGAGGGTTAACTGAAAGATGTAAAGAATGACCTGCAAGCCTGATCTTAGGGAATTGCACGCTACTAATCATTTTATGTCTTCAAAATCATGCTGCAAGATTATTTTGAAAATTAAAGGGGCAAAAGATCACTATGGTCTTTTTAACATGTTTTGTGTTAAACTACAAAACAATAAAAATAATGAAACTAATAAAGGAAGGAAGACATGAAATTATATTTATTGCCCATATTTAATGGAATAGTCCAGGTATTTTGACATAAGCTACCTTATTTAATATTTCAGTATTGTGCAGTAGAATGGTTTTTATTTTATAGATAGAGAAACAGAGTCGGAATGGTTAAGGAAGTTGCTTATAAATGACACAGCTAAGATACAAGCCAAGGCATATCTAATTAGATAGAATCGGGTATCAGATTCTCTAGCCTGTATTGTACACGTGTGGATGCCACTGAGAAGCAGCCTAGCACGGTATGACACGACGAGTTCTTCACAGGCGTTAAAGTGCGGGCACACCAGTTACACACAGAAGAGGCACAAGCAATGGCAAGGTTTCCTGGCTTATCCTATATAAAACAGAAGGAGAGAAATGGTGGGATTTAAAATAAGTCAATTAAGGTAGAAACCTGTCAAAAATAAAATACAAGTTATTACTGGCAGGGAACTGTGACTGACTAATCGAGCAAGCAGAGAATGGAAAGGCTTATCATGTGCAGACAAAGTTGGTAGTACTTATTAAACTTCCAGTATATGCCCAGCAGTATACAATGAAAAATGTAAAAAGAAAAAGCCTTAACTAAAACTGTCTCCAGATAACTCACGTTTCTTTTAGACAGTGGTTGTTTTGATGTTCTGTTAAAATCAGGATACTTAGTACTCAGCAAAGGGCATTTACGTACATTCTGCTCTCTGTTTGCCATTAAATTGTTAGTCCTTGGGAACAGTAACCTTTCCCTCCATCTTTGTCTCCTTTTGGCATCCATTATATCACTTCTGTTTAGTGGGTGCTGAATCCATTTTGAATGAATGGATGATTTGTAATTAACTAAATAAGCTAGTAAATTATTGTGGATGCATGACGCATCCTATAGGCTTCAGCTACTTATCTCTCCTTGGGTTAAAGTGACCCTGTGTGTTTGAGAGAGTTCATTCTTTGTGAACTCACATGTAGGTTGGAGACACGGGGCAGAGAATGACCCCACCCCCACAGCACTGAGCTGGCCGGGAGGAGAGCTGGCTGTTTCTCATCTGTGTCTTCTACCTAAGTCTAATACCTAATTTCTACAGTTTCAGAATGGTGTTTTTCACTTTTTTTTTTTTTGTGGTCTTCTATTGGCAAGTTTAGCTGTATATAAGGTCTAATCTGTTGAAACTATTCTGAATTATAACAGATGCCATAAGTCTATTCTGGTTGCACTTGATAATTCTGAAACAAAATCCAGTCAAACTTAGACTTCATGGTATAAATCTAAATTTCTACTCTCGCCATGAAATTTTCCTGATAGGATAAAAGAAAACATTTCTAATTATTGCCACAAGTGCGTCCTCTTGATTTCTTGTGATTACTTAATTTGTCAAATTACAGGGCAATCACCTTATTCAAGGTGTAGGTTTCACTCGGGTCTGAGAATCTAGTGAGTTAGCCTGAAACACAGTGGACCTGGGGGCGGTTTCCAGAGGACTCTGCAAGAAAGGATCTGTCATGTACAGTTATCTCTCGAAGCCCATCATATGCCCACTTTCCTAAGACAAATTTCAGAACACATAGAAATAATAATCTGATAGCCAGGGATGGTGGTGCATATTCATAATCCCAGCAGTTTGGGAGGCTGAGGCTGGAGGATTGCAAGTTAGAACCCAGCCAAGGCAGGTAACTTGGTGAGACACTATTTTAAAAAATTGAAAAAGGCTAAGGATGTAGGGCAGTGCAAAGGCCCTGGGTTCAATCCCCAAGTACTGCAATCATAAGAAGAATGGGGAGAGGAGAGGGTAAGGAGGAGACAAGAGGTGTCTGCATTCCTCAGGTAGTCTAGTTTTCATGGTAATGGTACTCTTGATATTCCTATGAAAGGATTATGTTGCTAGTATGGGAACCTGCTATGTTGCTGTAGATGATTTGTACCTTTGTCCTTGGCCAAGTTTATGTAGTATGTGTGTGTGGAGGGGGTGATTCAGTGGTGGACCATCTTCCTTGCATGCACAAGGCCCCAGATTTGCTTCCCAGCATTGCAAAAGAAAATCAGAATTAAAAACCAGATAATGTATGAAAGTATATGAATATTTAAGTACCCTCTGAATTGAATTGAATTGGTAACAGGGAATGAGTGTTGTTGAAAATAGTAGTTGTTCTATAAAATAGTATTTCGCTGGTGATACTATAGTGAAGCAGAAACAAAAAGTCATTCTCCTTTTTCTGAATCAAACTTGGTAGAAAACATGATCCTGATATGCAAGAGCCTCCCCTGTGGAGTGTTTTGAGACAGCCCGACAACATTAGTATCGCGCTGTTTTCGGAGCACTTAAAGTGTAGACTGAGAATGTTTTGTAAGGTTCCTTAGTGACAGACTGTCTTCTCACCTGTTTTGTATTTGTTCTTTAAATTAATAATCTTTATTTTGAGAGCAATTTTCTGTTCACAGCAGAAATGGAGTTCCCCTGTCCCTCTACTGCTGTGCACACACAACCTTCTCCACTGGTGGCATTCAGTACCACAGCGGCACCTTTGTCACTACAGTCGGGAACCCACATGATATGTCTTTCTCACCTGAGATAGTTTGCTTAGGGCTCCCTCTTCTTGTCTGGTCTTTGGATTCTCACAGGTGTAACAGGATGTCTACCTACCACAGTATCAGCCAAGATTGTGTCATTGCCCTAAATATCATCTGTGCTCTGCGTATTCATCTCTTCCTCTCTTGCTTTGTACAGTATTGTTTAACTGTTCACAATTTTTCCCCAACTAAAGTGTAAGTTCCTTGAATTCAGGGTCTTTGATCAAAGCGAGTTTTTAATTATACTTCTACCCAGTCATATAGTAAAAGTTTAAAACATGCTTGCTAAACAAATCTAAGCTTCTAATGGTTGTCTCTGAGGAGATTTTAATAATGTCCCCTTTGAGCTGAATTTCTGGGATTCATTCCAATATTTTTGTTGTTGTTTAATCTTTTTGTAATAGAGAATAATACAAGTTTGCTGGTTTTAGAAAAATGTTACATATTCTTTAAATTAATACAGAAAAGTAAAATAAAATTTGAATAATTACCCCGTATCCTGTCATCCAAAATAATCATCCTCACTGTTTTATAAACGATGGACATTTCTTAATGTGTATCTGTAGCCAGAGGTCATCTTAGACCATCATCCCATTTCGATTCAAAGTACTAAATTTAATTAATTTTAGGATAAATAAGAAACAAAAGTGAAGGGCTGGGGAGTTAGCTCAGTGGTTAGAGAGCTTGCCTTGCAAGCGCAGGGCCCTGCGTTGGATTCCTGGCACCAAAAAAACAAACAAACAAACAAATGAAAGTGAAACTAAAAACCAAAACTCTTTGGCTAATTCATATCTTGCCAAATAGAAAAAAATCAACTAGGAGCGATTACCTTTTCAATCATTCAACTTTGGACATTAAAAAAGTGAGAAATAGTCTTACACTCTCTTCTTTCTCCATGTTTTGTTATATTATTTTTAAACATCATGGTTGATAATGTTTGTATTTTAGCTATCATAGTGATAATTTTAACCCTACCACTATATTTTAATGGATTCAGTGCTCTGTGCTTGACTTTTTAAATAATTTCATTTGTGAGGGTTGTGTTGATTCCTGTTGTTCGTGATTAGATTTTATCTTCTGACGTATTTTTTTCCCTTGGACTTTACTGTTTGAAAATCAATTTTTCTCCTCTGAGATCTGTTTCAGAATCACTTCTCTCCAGTTTCTTCGCGTCGATGAAGGAAGCTTCGGTTGTGAGCTCTTTTTGTTTGGGCAGTTCTCCCGCCGTGTGGTCTGCCCCACGTGCGCTTCTTTCCTGTGTGCGCTTCTTTTCCCATCTGGGTCTCTGTGTGCCCATCTGGGTCTCTGTGTGCGCATCTGACGCACAATTTTGTGCTTTCTCTTTGGGCAACGTGACATACTCTGGAGACTGAGGCTCTTACTCATTTGGTGATGTTAGAATTATCTTTGGCCAAAGCAACAGAGAATTACACTGATCCTGGTTAGGCACACTGGCGCGATCATTGTCATGACATCCGTCCTCTCAGGTAGTGTAGAGGGAGACTCGTGTGGCTGTTGGGCAGTGGTTGCTCCTGCTCTCTCCTTTGCCCTGCCTCACCTACTTCAGATCTTCTGGGTCAGTAGTGGACCTGTGCCACGCTGTGCTGCAGCGGGCTGTTTATGTCATTGAAAGCCCTAAAAGGTTCGCCATCACTGCTCTAGGCTAAGTGGGAATTAGAAACTAATATGACAATGTCTTTTCCAAATTTCTCTGAGAACTGTAGAGATACATGAAGTACCAGCTTTGATGAGATAGGACAATCATATATAATTGGATTGTTCTTAAACCAATTAAGAGTACAAGTGTAAGGATAATTAAAATCAAATTAAACATTCTCTGTGCCAACAATTTATAACATCTTCCCTTTGTTTCAAAATTACAAAATGTACTTTTGCTTAGATGGACATCTTTGAAACAGATCTTTGGGCTTAGTCATAAGAGACTATGTATCTCACTGACACTTATTTATCTATGATAGACTTAAAGATTTTGAACTATACTAAATGGTAACAACATTAGTTCCTCCTTCTCAGATTGCCTATCATAGCATTTACTTCAGAAGTCTTACATATAACATTTATTTTCAGTTTCCCAACACACCCCTCCAATCAGAGCTTCTCTCAGTAAATTACTACAGCACCTTTATAAATGAATAGTTAGGCTATATAATAAAAATTAAGCAATTTCTTTTTATATTTTCCCTCATTTCTTTAAATATTTCCTCTGCCTCTGTTGTGGAGAAAATTAAATAAATATCTTCATGATTCTCCTCTGCCTGTGACCTAAGTTTTTCATTATTGTGAAATACTGCAAATATATGAAAAATACAGGTGTTAATAAAATGGATGCCAGTATTCCTACCACCTCAACTGAAAAATGTTGAATTCTTTAAAGTAAATATAATTTCTGTGCTTTTTGTATTTATAAATGAGATTGGCTAATAAATTTTTCTCATACTATCCTTGTCCTTATTTGGGAACAAAGATTATAGTAACTTTAAAAAGTAAATTGAGTAGCTTTTATGCTTCTTTTCTGGACTTTGTATAAAATAAAATAGTGGGAGAGTTCTAGAGAAGAGACAAAGTTCCTCAGCCCACATTAATTTATCTTTAGAGCTATTTATGATTTGTGCTTTGTGTATATGAGTTGGGCATTGTCTACTGATCCATTTTTTAAAGTTTTTACAAATTTATTTATTTATTTTTTTACCAAGGGTTTTTTTTTTTTTAAACCAAAAACATGTATTGGTACATTGTATACATAATGTTCACATTCATCATGGTTATTTTTGTACCTGTATGTGATGTATCTTGGTTTTCCCCCTTTCCGTACTCCTCCTTTCTATTCTCCCCTTCCCTATTTACAGCAGGTTTATTTATATTTTCCCATTTTTCCCCTTCTTTATTTTCCCCTTCCCCCTTTCTAGTTCTCCTCGCTTTTCAATATTATCTTCATTTTATATAATATCTATTACACCTGTCTGACCTTATTTACCCTTATGTTTACTCATATCAGAGAAACAATTTGATGTGTACTCATGATTGTCTGATTTATTTCGCTTAAGAGTATGTTCTCAAGGTACATCCATTTACCTACAAATATCTCTAGCTTATCCTTTTTTATGGCAGAGTAGTACTTCATTGTGTAGAAAAACCACATCTTCTTTAGCCACTCATTAGTTGTTGGGCATTCAGGTTGTTTCCAAGACTTAGCTATTACAAATTGTGTTGCTATAAACATGATTGTGGATATTCACTAGTCATTCAAGAGATGCAAATCAAAACAACATTAAGATTCCATCTCACTCCAGAAGGACCAGCGATTATGAAAAGATCAACCAATAACAAATGCTGTGGGGAAAAAGGAGCCCTCCTCCACTGTTGGTGGGAATGTAGACTGGTCCAGGCACTGTGGAAATCAGTGTGGAGATTCCTCAGAAAACTATGACTAGAGGTTCCATTTGACCCAGCTATTCCTCTGCTTGGTATCTTCCCAGAAGAATTAAAATCATCATACCACAGTGATATATGCACAACCATGTTTACAGCAGGTTTTCTATTTTTAAGTTAAATTTTAAAATTTATAAACTTAAACTATTTTATCTTTCTTTCTTCAAAGATATTGGGAAAAGTCACAGTATTGTATTATTCTCTAAAATCTGTTTTTAATTATATCTAAATTTTAAATATGTACTCTATCCAGTAACGTCTCTGCTTTTCACCACTGGTCACTATTGAGCCATCTTTCAATAGATATATCTATTTTACTAGCTTAATTAACAACAAAAACAAACTTTATGGTGGCACACACTTGTATCCCAGCACTCTGGGAGGTTGAGGCAAGATAATTGCAAGTTCTAGCCCAATTTGAGCAGTGTAGGGACTTAGCAAGACCCTGCCTCAAAACAAAAGAAAACAAAACAAACAAAAATCTTTTTATTATTGATGGTCTTCACTGTTCTATTTCACGAATGTCTAAGTTTTCCTTCCTCCTTTAAGGTTTTATTCTTTGAGTTATTAACTTTATGATTTAAACACTTAACCCTTAAACTTTCAATTATTTTCTACTCTTAATATTAACAATTTCCTTTTAAGACCATTTGAGAAGTATTTTGCAAATGTTGGCATTGTAACTTAAATTTCCTTTTAAAACATACTTCCAGCTGGGCATGGTGGCTCCCACCTGTAATCCCAGCACTTGGGAGGTTGAGGCAGGAGGCTCTCCATGAGTTTGAGGCTATCCTGGGCTACATAGTGATTTCAAGGCCAGTCTCAACAACATAGGGAGACCCTGTTTTAAAAAACAAAAACAAACAAAAAAACTCAAATAAAACAAAAAATACTTCTTCTAATTTGTAAATTAATTAAAAATGTTTTTGAATGTTCAAATATATATTAGATGTAGGCGTGGGTGTCACTGTCTCTGTAATCTGATACCTAGCTGTTTCTCTTTGGACAGAAATACGAGGTTTTGTATTAATTCTTCATCATTTGTTGAGACTCACTAGTCAGCAGTAATTCATTTTTCCTTTCTGTTCCTTGACTGCTGGAAAAAAATTACTTTATTTAATGGCTCAGTACAGTGCCCTATATTAAATTCATTGGTTCAAGAGTGATTATTAAGGGGCTAAAGTCTTCTGCAGTCTTAATTTTTAATTTGATCTATCAGTTTTTCATAATATATGTGGAGACTTCCTTCTGGAATTGTGATGTCAAATTTTTTTAGTTCTCTAAATGTTACACTTATGATATCTGTTATATATTTAGTCCTTATTTTAAAAAAAATGTTCAAAGGGGAAGGGGAACTAAGGAATGAGAAGGGGGTAAGGAAGGAAGGGAGAAGGCAAAGAAACAAAAAAGGGAAAAGGTGGAAAAATGGAAATAAAACTGTCATAAATAAGGAGGGGAAGGGGAGCGGGAGGAAGGAGAAGGAAAGGGCAAAAAAAGTCAAGATGTATCATGTACAGGCACAGAAATCCTGTGATGAATTGATCATTATGTATATCTAAAATGTACCAATAAATTAATTCTAAATAAAGAGGAAAAAAAAGATATTGTGTATATATGTCAGTCTACCAAACTGAGTGTACTCACTATGAATTGCAAATGTATACTAATAAATGTTAAAAAAATGTTACATTTAAATTCTATTTAAAAGAATGCAAGTTCGAAGCCATTATACATTCCACTAAATTATTTCTTATACATTTAAGGAACAGTCTTTCTCACTGCCCGTAATGTTTTTATATTTGTTTATCTTGTATGATGTTAATACTGTGTTATTACTGTTTGTTGTTGTTTTTTGTTTTGTTTTGTTTTTTTGGTTTGGATCTCTGGTTAGTATTTATTTATCTCCTAATTTTTAGCCTTTCCAAGGAACTTAAATTTGTTTTATTTCTCTCCTTTTATACTTGGCATTTGATTGATTAGATTTTTCTTCCATCCATTTTTGTGAAAATCACAATTATTTTTCTCTTCCAAGACTACCTATAAAATTTTAACAAAATGAAAAATTAATCCATATGTCTCTTATTCTCCATGCCAGGATCTTTTAATCATCTCATTTCAATCACATCATCCCATTTTGCATGTAATCATTGTTAGATATTTTATTTCCACTTTAACTCCTATCCATCATAGTATTATTTTTGCAGGTAATGTTTGTCTGCAGTAGTTCATGCCTGTTAGTCTTTTAGTTTCCATTTCTTCTGTGACCCTGTCATTTCTTCCTTGATAGAATTTATTTACTAAGAACACCCACTAGTGCTTACTTCAGCAAGATTCTCTGTGGAATACAATTTCAATTTTGGATACTGAAAATATTCTTCTGTCATTGCCATTTTTGAGTGACATAGTTACAAAAGAAATTCTCAATTGCTGTTTATTTTCTTCTGGCCCTTTGCAGGTATTCCTCTTTCATCTGTTGTTTGTTATTTTCTGTCCATGTTGTTGCCATCCCTGTGGAGATAATCTATGTTTTGTTCAAAATAAAATGACTTTAAAATACCCTCTTTTTGCTTTTGGAGATTCAATGCATTGAAAAAGGAATGAATATTTGTCTTTCTTAAGATTTGGTGAATTACTTCATTGGAGAACATTTATATTAAAATATTTTAGCCATTGACTATTCAAATATTGCCTCTCTGCACCTTCTCGTTCTGAAACTCCTATATGCATGCACTCTACTTATTACAGGCCCCGTATTTCTGTCTTACTCTACATCGACTCATCATTTTTATACTGTATTCTAGATATTTTCTTTATCTCTGTAACATAATTACTCAGTATTCTTCCACTGTATCTAAGTTCTATCTGGTTCTGTTTAAAGTCTGACTTTTTTATCACAGTGTCCTGTTTTTTCTTATTTCTGTATTCCTTCCTTTGTGTTTAATTATTTGAAACAAAGGTCAACAGACTTTTCCTGTGAAAGGCCAGAGAGTAGATACAGTAGGTTTTGCCAGTCATTATATTTCTCTTATAACTCTGCATGTGCTGCAGAAGTGACCTAAACAGTATGTAAACATACCAGACCTCATAGTGTTCCCACAACATTTTATTTACCAAAACAGTCATTGGACTAGAGATAACTTGTGGTCTATAATTTGCTGACCCCTGGTTTAAAACATATTCTTTATAATTACAGTCAAGCACTTCTTTTAGCTCAAGTAACTGAAAATAGTGATTCTTCTTTTCAGTGTATCAGCTGACTTCTCTTATAGTGGCTTGTTTTCTTCTTGTTCGTCATGTTTTTGAGCTGTGAACTCTATTAGGGCCTTTTGTTGAATGCCAGTGTGCCTTGACTTGTGTAGTGATTCTTCAAAGCATATTTACATTTCAGACTTGCAACCTACATTTTTATCTACATTGGAATTTTAAATTATCACCCTCAGAATTATCCTGAATGGGAATATTCTGAAATAATCCACTGTTCAGTGCACTGCCAGAAACGGCAGACTACAGCTGCGATTGCTATCATTGTGTTCATTAAAATTGACCAAAACACACACACACACACACACACACACACACACACACACACACAAAAGGGGGGCTAGGGATTTAGCTCAGTGATTAGAGTGCTTGCCTTGCAAGCACAAGGGCCTGAGTTCGATCCCCAGCACCACAAAAAAAAACAAACAAACAAAAAAAAAAAATTGACCACAAGAGGCTGGATTTGTAGCTCAGGGCTAGAGTGCTTGCCTGGTACACACAAGGCCCTTGGTTTGATCCCCAGCACTGCGAAAGTAAAAGTGAAAGTAAAATTTACAGCCCTGTTGTTACAGTTATCATTGATCATGAATTTTATAGACCTTATATAAATTGAGGTTGTTAATGTTTATGCTTTCCAAGTTTTTGAAAATTCTGATTAATTAGAATTTCATCATTAAAATGCTTCTATATTGGGTCCTAGTTTTACTTTGAGTTAAAAAATTATTTGATATTGAGAGAAATATATCTTATGGAAATTGAAAATAACTGAGGCCAGGTACAAACATAAGTAAAGGAACTTTATGGATTTCTCTTCTGAAATATTTTAAAAATGAGTACAATTAAGCATATTTTTGAATATATGATTTCATGCTATGCATATTCATGTGTGCATGTGTATTTTCCTCAATCTGTAGTAAACTCGTACCTCTTGCTTGTTCATCACAGGACACTTGAAATGGACCAAAGCTGAGGACATTGACATAGAAACCCCAGGATCTATTCTTGTCAACACTAACTTGAGGGCATTAATAAATAAACATACGTTTGCTTCCTTACCTCAGCATTTTCAGCAATACCTCCTTCTTTTGCTCCCAGAAGTGGATAGGCAGGTAAGTAGAAGCTTTAGACCTTGGATATCAGTCAGTAGTTACAGTGTAAAGTGCCAGCTCTTTTATCAGAGATGACTGATATCAGAATAGATCGTTTTGTAATAATGTGGCACATTTGTATAATGTATGTCTGCGTTTTTATTGCTGTCATTGGCTTACATGTTTAATCTACCAAACAGAACTTTTTTTTTTAATTCTCTATAGTGATCCAATTCAAATTTTAAAATCCAGTACACTGTGGTAGAATGAAAACTATAGACCTACCCATGCTGGGAAGGGAAAACAAAGAAATCACACATTCCACTATCAAATAAATCTTTGAAGTAGCTGTTTCTTTGCCTGGAGGGAATATTGAAATTCAGTAATAAAAAGCTAGGGTTTCTGAGAAATTATGTAAATGTTTTTATTCTCAACTCTTTCTAAAAGGCGTTTAAAATTTATGTTTGCATTTGCTTTCTGAGTCTATCATCATGAATATGATTGCCTATAAATAATCACCTTTTATCTTTTAGTATAACTGGAAATGCTTCAAATGTATTTTTGAAAAGCTTCTAAAATAAGGAAATACAAATATAGACTCATAATAGCAGGCATCAATCATCTTCTAAAGCTATTTCCTTAGGAAAGAGAAGGAAAAAAACTTCATCACATAAACTTTTACAAAATTTCACAGAATTACTAAGTAGTGTGTTGAATCATTTTTCTATAATTTCTATTTCAGCAAATTCCTACACTACACATTATTTCTAATTGATATGCTTAATTAGTATATATTTATGAATTTGTATTTTTAAATGGTGTGTACTTCTAATAATTGAAGTGGGCAAGATTGAAGCAGTATTTCCATATTACTTTGAATGAGTTTTCTTAGCTTATTTATTATTTGATATTGTTTTCTATTAACTTACCCATTTCTTTTCATACACATTTAAACATGATAAGCAACAATTTATTACAATTCCTGTATATCTCATTAGTGGTAATTATTGTTTGTATTTAGAAAAAGATTCTTTTGAGTTCAGATGCATTTTAATTTGACTGGGAGTTTGCATTCATTTAACAAGAATTTACTTAACATTTCCTGTACTGTGACTGTGATATGATTTAGGTGCTTTAGGGTAATGGAAAGGGAGTGAATGCTTAATCAAATATTCATGGCATGAATTATTACATACACGCTAGTTGGATATATATACTTCTCATAAATAACTAAAATATGAAATAGGAACAGGTAAGCTTAGAGGGAAAATATGATGTAAATTGCACTTTAATATGCAGAGGGAAAAATTGAGACAAATGTAAGATTTTTGATTCAGCTCTAAGATACAGGCGGAATTTTAATACAATGGATGAAAAAACAGTGAAGGAGAGATCCAAAGATACAGAATCAAAAGCTAGTTTGGTGGTCATCTGGATCATAGGAAGAACAATGCAAATGATTTTGGAAAGGATTGGAAATACATTTCGAAAGAGTCCTTGAACATGAAGCTAAAATGTCTGAACAGCGTTCCCCCAGTGTCTACAGTACAGAGCCACCGAGGGCTTGGAACAGAGATATAATGTAATCAAACTGCTGCTGTTCAGGAAAAGCATTCTGTCAGTTCTGAGAGGTTATGTTAGAGATGAAAACCATGAAAATGGAAAAATAGCAAGCAATTTTAGTTGTTCCCAAAAGCAGCATAATGAGAGCTTTTGGGAGATAGCATTGAAATTAAATAAACAGGAGGAAGAAAATACAGTAATCGTCATTGTCCTCCTCCTCTACCACCTCCTCCTCCTCATTCAGTGCTGGCAATTTTCCATTTTGTTACCTAACCCTTGAAGCAAGGTATAGGGAGGAGCCACCGGTGACTCTGTGGTTATAAGCGTGTTTGAGAATACAGTCTAGGTGTTAAGAAGAAACTTTGGGAGGGATTGATTTATTAGCTTATACAGCTGTTTCCAGCACCACACCAGATGTGTGGTTTGTATTTAAATTCTGTCTCTAGCTCCTGGAATAATGTTTGGCATATACAAGGTACTCAATAAATATTTTTGGGATGAAAACATGACAAATTGTTCTAGGTTTAACCGAAGATTTAGTAACACAGTATTACGGTTGAGTGGGCCAGAAATAGTCCAGTTTCTCGTGTACAATGAGGAAAGAATTGGCAAGTGTACACTCTGTAGTAGGTAGAAAGCAGCTGCATTTATTGCACATCTCCAGTAAGGTAGCAGCTGGGATGAGGGAAAGGGAAAAGGGCAGGAAGGGCAAAAAAAGGTAGGAGCACAAAGCAAAAGGGCCGCAAGGCACATGCGAGTAAAGAATGAAAAGGGAACAGTGTGCCTGCTAACTCAGGCTCCTTGAATTTAAAGGGTAGCCATCTCTGACTTGTAGGTGCCTCCCACTGAGTTTCTTATTGGTATCAGAACTCTGCCTCCTATGGTGGGGTGATTACTTAGATTTTTTGTTACTATGTTTTGTTCCTTCTTAAAATGGAAGCTTGGATAATCCTTAAGATGTTTTTGTTTGTAGTTGAGCTTTTGGAAAAGGAAATGGCTCACTCAGCTCCTTTGTTTCTAATTGTACTAACAGGAGGCCAGAGTCTAAACCTAGTATTTTATTCAAGCTGTAGTAGTTTCTGTTACTAAGGGTTTTTTAAGCCACTGTGAGAAATATATATGAATACAGCACAATTTCTATCCTCAAAAAACATTCAGTCTCTTGGAAAATTATTTATTTATTCAAGAAATATGTACAGAGTGTATATTGAATGCTGTTTGCTTTGCTAAATACAGAGGATGCAAGAATGAATCTTGGGAAGAAATAACAGACGATAAAAGATAATTTCATATGGAAATATGAGAGACTTTGCTCACTGCTAAGAAAGAAGCTAAACACCAAATTTACTATAAGATGAGGCGGCCAAATAAATAGCAAAAAATAAGTACGAAGAAAGTTCTCTGTACGGTTCAAGAAATACAATGTGGATGTAGTATTAGAAAAGATTTTATGGCAGAGAGGATGTTTAAGTTGAACTTCGAAAGACTGGTAGGAGTTTCTTAAGTAGAGCCAAGGGAAAGTTGATTTTATGGAGGGAAGATACGGCATTACAAAGACTGTTCTAGAAGATTCCATTTTTCCATATGAATGGCCTGCAGGGGGAAAATGGTGGGCTACTGTGCTGAAGGAGACCATGACCTACAACCTGGATGATTTGGTTGCAGGCTAAGCTCTTTGTACTTTTTCTAAAACCAGTGGGTACCCCCAAGTGTCTGGACTAGTAGAGGGGAAAAGGATTCAAAGGACAAATAAAATACAATCATTCTTTTCTGTAAGGATCCAGTAGCCCTGTGAATGATGGATTGGACAGGCAGAAAGATAAGACACAGCAAGACTGGTTAAGAGACAATTGCCGTCGTTGAGATAAGGGATAAAGGTCTGACCTTGGACATTGGCCTTGGAAGTTAAAAGAGTGAATTCCAGACATATTTTCAGCCCAGAACGAGTAGGAACAAATGACAGATTACTTTTGGTTGGGATTGTTAAAAGTGAAAAGAGCAACTGAAGATTTTATCTAGGGTGATTTGAAAGGATAGAGAGGCTCTCTGGGCCTGTCAACGTTTGAAAGCAAGACATTTAAAGCTCATCCTTGCTCCTTGTATTAGTCAACTTTCTCATTGCTGGGACAAAATACCTGACACCCACAATTTAAAGGAGGTGAAGTTTACAGCAGCTCTCAATCTCAGAGGGTTTAGTCCATGTTCAGCTGGCTCCAAGGCAGAAACATCACCACAGAAGGGTGCAGTGGAGTAAAGCTGCTCACCTCATGGCAGCTAGGAAGCAGAGCCCAAGGGAAGAGGCCCAAAGAGAAATGCCCTCCAAAGGCACGCCTCCAGGGGCCCACATCCTCCAACTGGACGTTCAGCTGTGAACGTCAGTGAACAATACACTGATGAGTGTGGTGCCCCCATGATCCAGTCATCTCTGTAGGAACCTCAGTCCTGTCAAGTTGACAGTTAAGATCAGCTCTCAGCCAACCTCTTCCTCTCCGCCTCTTTGTTTTTCTCTGTCTGCCTAAACTTCCAAGTGGGTTCAAACCTCTCTCATAGCAGAAAGGAACAGGTGGCTCAGTAATGCACCAAGCTATCAAAACTGCTGCTGTTTCAGTCTTGATTATAAATATTTAAATGGGGATGAATACTGTTTCCTGGGTCTGAATGAGCTCAGTAGAGAAGGCATGGAAGTGTGCATCTGATTAGATTTATTGGAGCCAATGGTAGATCCTACAGTTATATAGAATATCCAGGAATTTTAGCTGTGTGAAGGCTTACGTTCAGAATATGAAAGTTACTCTCTTGACTCACCTAGTTTCTGCCTTATACAAAGCAGAGCGCATTCCATCGTTGCATTCTTAACATTTGGGAAGCTCTTTCCCATTGTTCTGACCGTGGCAACTGTTGTTAAAACAATTTCTCTGGATATTTGTTTTTCTATATTTGTATTTTTTACCCTTGGTTGTTTAGAGGCCTGTTTGTCTTGGATTATACTTTTTACTTCTTTTTATTTTATAATATTGTTACATCTGATTTTATATTTAATCTTATTCTTCATGAGTTATATTGCTAGTAACAGAAAATTCAACTCAAACTGACTTTAAACCTTAAAGGGATATTTTGACTCAGTGAAGTAGGAGATAGAAATTAGGGCATGATTTGGGTTGTTAGTACAAGGATTCAATTATTATCAACAGATTATTATTGAATGATTTAAAATATCATTCTTCTTTCTTGTGCTGACAGTATTCTAAGCCTGAATCTCTTTGTGATGGGATGCCTACCCAGATCAAAAAAATAGGTCCTTACCGCTTGGTTTACATGCATAGGGAAAATGTATCTGTCCCCATATTTCGAACTAAAAATCTAAGAGTCATACTAATGGTAACACTGAGATCACATGATCATTTCTTAAACAACTGAGGAAATAGAATTTTCCATTTCTAAACTACCTAGGCCTACCATTGGTTCCCAGAGTGTGTACTCTACTCCTGGAATGAAATGAGGCACTTATGTTAGAGCTCAGTGATACTTTAAAAATCTAGTATTTAGGAAGTTTTAGTGGTAATTAATAGTACTCACTCAAGTGGGGTAGTAGTAGCGTCTGGGTTTTTAACATTCTGGGTTAAGATGCTTCGACTGTATGGAATGTCTGGAAAATTTGGCTAGCTTTAGGTTTTGAGGCTAGAGAAGATGGAGTTAGCAATACAATACATATAGATTACTGTATCAGATATGTAATTGGATGAGATTGGGAGACATCGTCATCATCACAGATATATATATGGGGGTATGGCTAACAGACAGTATGGGAAGGAGTAGGGAATCAATGGCAAATGACTCTGTAAAAGACCCTTGATGTGGAGATCACGTACAGGCAGCAGTTCACACGGACATTGGGAAGTCTTTGGTTTGATCTTCTAGACTCCCCCTCAGCCTTCTTTATTCTGTCTTTGTCCAGAAGCAAATCTAGAGATGAATAGGGACAGCTGGAGAACCCACGCCCTAGTGTCTTCTTTGTGTTACTGTTTTAAATTTTGAAATTGTCAAACGTTTAGGAAATTTTAAGGTATATTTGGAAATGTTTTCAGCTGATGATTCAGTCTTCCTCCCACCCAATATAGTACGTTATGAATTTAGGGTATATTTCTACAAATAAGTACATTTTTGTATAAATTCCATATAACCAATTAAAATCAGGAAATTAACAGTGATGATTACTATGTGATTCTTAATCTCTGTTCAAATTTAGCCAGTTGTCTCAGTAATACCACTTGTAGCAACAAGATCCAGTACAGAACGTGTCATTACCTTTAGTTGTCTTGTCGTTAGTTCTTTAGTCTTATCTTGATTTTCAGGACCTTGACACTTTTTGAAGATTATAAGCCAATTTGAGTTTGTGGGATGTTTCTTTATAGTAAATTCAGATTATTTACCTTTGAGAGTAATATGATAAATGATACTGTGTTTCTCTCTCTGCATCCCGTATAGTGGCACACAATTTTATTTTGTCTGAATACTGACATCATTTATTTGCTCACTTGATTAAAATGTATCTGCTTTTACAGTGTAAACTTGCTCCTCCCCTTTACAATTACATAAAATATTGTGATGCAATATTTTTGCCTCACTTTCTTCTAATTTTCCATTTATTAATTTATTCTCTCTGTATGACCTCTGTGTTTCCCATTTTTAATAAATTATTATACTTAAATTATCCCACATTTGGGTAGAGGGAGCCCATTAAAGCTGCCTCCTGTTTCCTCAGACATGTCGCCATTATTCTTTGAGCAGAGAACTTCCCTAATTTGAAGCACATCAGGGTGTTCTGATCTCATCTTGCACAATCTGGGCACCAGCCCCCGGGTGAACCCTTCTCAGAGAAACCCTGATACCTTTAGTCAGCATGGGATTTATAAATCAAGATGTCACTAAAGATGTACTATTCACTGTGGGGGTCTCGCTGCTTTCAGAGTCAGGACAGATTTTAGAAACATGTATGTATGTATATTCATGAATATATGCGCACATGTACACACACGCTCACATGTGTTTAAACGCCTCACCTCTCTGCATCTTGGAGACAAGAACTATCATGTAGTAGAAAGACCATGAACCTAATATGTAAGCGTCACACAGTTTATGCAAAGTGTGATAAAAATATAGGGAATGCTGATTTTTTTTTAAATTATTACAGTAGAAGACCCAGTGACAGACCCAAATCTGGTCTCTGTCACTTTGAACTCTTATCCCATAATTCTTCCACTTTCTAAAGCAGTGCTAGAAGTTCTTTTTTGTGTCATTTGTTGCACAGTCATGGCTGTCTCAATTAGCCTGAATCAGTTAAAAACATTTATCTTATATAGTCCTTTGGATTTTGAGGAAGAGCCACATGCTGCAAGATGCCAGATCCAGTGAATAAAGTGAATGAGGACACACTGTTATATTTTTGACTCTGCCATTCTATTGGATTCCTCTTGGCAGCAGCATTCACCATACTTCTGATCCCATCTTGAGAATACATTCCTGAATGAGGACTTTGAGAAGTGCTTCAGAAAGTGGCAACAACAATGGAATAATATGCTTGAAGTGAGAGTGTTTCAAAGGGACTAATGGCAATGTGTTGTTTAGTGTAATATTTTTTTTTAAATTTAAACATTCGCCATATATTTTGATCGTACTACATGTCTGTGTTTATTTTTACATGCAGTTCCTTACTTGTAAACCATGAATTCAGACTGATAGTGTACTTTTGATCCTAATCTCTTATCCTGTGGTTCATTCTAGTTTTATCTCTTTCCATAGCTGTCTCTTACTCCTGTGACAGTGAAAAACTGCTCTTAATATATCTAACCATTTGGTATCTTTGATTATCCTTTGTATGCAGCCTGTCTTCCAGCTTCGCTCTTCTATCTCTGGCAGTGGATATTCTTATTGCACTCAGTCTTTGACTCTTGTCGATAGATGACCCACTCTTCCATCCACACCACTTGGACATTTTTCTTTTCCAGTTGATGTCTGAAGCTGCAGTATCAAACCACTTGTTTGCGCAGGATTCCCCACCCCCACCTCATGCTTAAAACCTCAAAATCCTCCCCAGGTTCCCCCTCCATATGGACACTTGGCTCACTGCAGTAGCTTCTGATTCCACACTGGGCCCTAAAGGACCCACACGTACACACACCGTATTACACAAACCTCTGTGCATATGCACACACACACCCACACACACACAGACACAGATTAGGCCCTCTGGTTTCTGATCGAGTTCAGCTATGTGGGAGTCAGGATAGGAGACTAGATGGAGAAAGAAGAGTGGAATTGCGCAGGCACAGGCAGCATCCACTGAGCACCCCTTGCCAGGAGGACCTCTCCGTACATTCTTCTCTCTGTGGAATTCTGGAAACTTCCTCACACATCAGAGTGAATACTCATTATTGGCTCGGGAGAACTGCACAGTCCTCTGTAGTTCTGCTGCACCTTTGTAAATCTTCATTTAATCTACTTCTCAAATCATGCTAACCTAAATAAGTCCCGTGTAACCACTAGGACTTCTGATTGACAGGCCTTTTGAGGAAGTTGAATAATGTGAATGTAAACAAATTACACTGGTTTCGAGTAGGAATGGGGTATATAATTCATTCCATTATTTAACCAGTGTTTATTTAGCACCTGGTATGTGTCAGGCTCTGTCAGGCAGTGACAATATAAACATTATTAAGTAGTAGTTCTTGTCCTGAGAGAGATGCGAAAGCCTGTAGTCGCAGCACTATGTTACAGTGGCAGTGGTTGCACTGTGCTGTGGGAACATAAAGGAAGTAGTTCTAATTTGTCTGTGAGAGTTAAAGAAGTGCTGCAAGAACAGGTGTCATTGAACTAGATCTGGAAGGATGCAGAGCGTTGACCAGGTCAAGAATACTGGAGGGCATTGTTAGTAATAATTTTGACTGTTTCTAACCTCAGGCCTCCTCTGTGATAGCGCTAACCCTTGCAGTCATGCTTCAGTTTTAGTCATCCATGTTTTGTATGTAGAATCTGAAGACTACGGAGAAAAAGCCTTACTCAGTTCCTTCCAAGTAAAACTGTGGAAGTCAGATTTTGAACATAAGTTTTTCCTACTCTGTTTCTCCTACGTGATGTCCCTTGTCCTCAAGACACTAAGGCAGAGAAGTGGGTAAGGTCTGTCAACACGTAATTTGAGACAGTCAGGATATAAGGTGACATGAAAAAAGTAGACTGGAAAAGGCATTTGAGAAGCCTTTAGAAGTCAGTAAGCATGCTGAGATTTTAACCTCAGCGTGACCTAGCTAGTTGTATATCTTAGGAGAGAATGAACAGTAGGGGAAGAGTGCAGCACGGTGTGCAGGAGAGAGGCTTCCCAACCAATTCGCTGTGGGGCAGCCACGGTCTTCCTTTCTGCCCCAAGAGTATTAAGCCTTCGTGCACTCGCAGCTTCCATGCTTGCTAGCAACTCTGCTGGTGGGCTTCGTTGCCCAGTATTGGCTTTGCCATCTCCAGCTGTTTCTTCAGATCTTCTCAGTGTTTTTGCCTCAGAAAGCCTTTCCTTGCTTCCCCTGCCACCTGACTTTCTCTCTTTGGTTAATTCTTGTTTTATTTTCTGTTTGTTTCCTTCCCAGCACCAATCATGAGCTATAATTAACTTGATTTTTTTTTTTTTTTTTTTTTTTTGGTGCCGGGGATTGAACTCGGGTCCTTGTACTTGCAAGGCAAGCACTTTAACCACTGAGCTAAATCCTCAGCCTTGAATATGTTTTTATTTGTCTTCATTTGAATAAAAGCCCCGGGACAGTGCTATCTATGCCTGGCGAAGGGTAAGTGCTCAGTAAATGCTTCATGAGTAGATGAGTGAATGAATGGATACAGGCTGAGCAGTTACTTATGAGTCTAGTGTAAACAGAAGAACTTTAGTCAAAGACGTCGAATGAAAAGAAAGGCCTAATTCATGATCCGTTATGTGCGTCCAGTGCCACATTCTACAGACTGAGCGCCTTAAACACTCACTGAGTCTCGACTGCCTCTTTGTGAGCCCCGTCTCCCCACACAGTCACATTTTGGTTAGGGCTTCAACTTGAGGATTTGGAGGACACAATTTGGTCCATGTTGGACATTTTGGAAATGAAGTCAAGAGGATTTGATAATTGGATTTTGGAGTGAAAGGAGATGTTGAATACGTGTTTTAGCAATTATTGTACAATTGAGAATAGAAAAAAATGATGTTATTACAGTTACAGTAGATTTAAATATGTTTTGGCCTAAAAAGTGAGGCATTTGATGAAAAGATGGAAAAAATGAGATTTCATTTATTGATCAAAATTCCAGAATTGAAGAGAATGAGTAGACTATATTGGAAAAGAAGCCTATGTAAGGAAAGAGGGCACAGGAGGCTGCTTCCTGAGACTGATTCTGGAAGGGAAGAAATAATTAAATGTGAACAGTGAGAGTATTCAGTTGGTTGGTGTGTTTGCTCGGAGACTAGAGGCTGGGTGTCTCAGGAGAGTAGAAAGGCTTTGGAAGGCAGTGCGATGGATTTTCTTTGGGATTCTTCTAAGGTAGTTGAGGTTAGTTGGGGTTGGATGCAGCAGATTACAAGTATGTTTTTCGCTGTAGTAGTGCTAAATATTTGTGCATTTCACTTGGTAACAGCTGTGCCCGAGGTTGAATTTTGCAAGGGTTGAAAATTCACAAAGGCTCAAAGTGAGTGAGTTGACAAATTTTAAGAGACTTGTAGCATGCCTGTTGGCATAGTTGATTATGGAGTTTGGGCTAAACAAGGAGGAAAGCAAGGTTCGAGGGATAGACTGGAGGTTCAGGAAGTAAGGTTTTTGTTAATGAGAAGTTAAGAGTCTCAGAATAACCCATTTCAGATATTATCAGGTTTAGGTAGACACATAGGTCAGAATTCTTCTTTGACCACAGAATTTTGGTTCAAATGTCAAATACAAACGAGCAAACAAGCAGAGCAGCACTGGTGGGGACTGGCAGGTAGGCAGTTACCCTAGTCCTTCCTTCCATACTCTGTGGGAGTACTGGCTCAGGAGATTCAGTACTTGGGTGTGTAGCCAGATGTACTTTTGTGCATAGCTCTCTGCAAGATGCGCTTGGAGAATTTTTAGAACCTCCTTGATTATTCATAGCAGATCCTCTTTTAAGAATTTGTACTTTATACACTGTCTACATAGAACAATTTTGTGACCTTTTAAAAATATATGGCAGCTGGTGGAATAAATGTCAACTAAAGTGGAGTCATATTTAGGGTTTTATTACACTTTCAGATTGAACCTCACTGATGAATAGGTTGCTGTCATTCCTGTCGTTGGTCTTGCTTCTGAATGATGTTCTCCACTGCCTCCATTTGGTAGGAACAAGGGCCGACAGGACAGTCTGGAAATACTTGTGAGACCATCCCCCAACTGCTTCTAAATAAATTATGCCTGCTATTTTTTTTCCAAACGGTAATTGCCGCATTTCAGTCCACTCTTACTAATCTCCCAATTTTGTTCTGTATCCATATCTCTGTGTCCATGGTCTGTTAAATGACTAGGCACAGAAAGATACGTTCTGTGTAGGCTCTTTAAAATCCTAACTGGCTTTGTGCTCCTCAGGTTTTGCACTCTCTGGCAATAATGCACATAATTTTAACTGTGGAGAATGTCATTAAACTAAAATGGAACATTTACACAGTCCCTTTCGCAGAGAATTTTGGACTAGGAAAATGAATGTGTATGTCAGACATTTACAGCACAGGAGAATGTGATTTATTGATTTCTGATGGCTCTGTTGGCATCAGTGTATATATTTAAAGAAGCCTTTATAAATGCAAATGGGAAAGGGCTTTCTGTCTCTTTCTCCATGGAAATAGCTCATACATTTTCAATAACTCAGGCTTCTCTTAGAGATTGCCTTACATACTGTATATATTGATTTAAAAATTATACTGTTATTTTATTCTGCAAATAGCATACATAATGAAATGTCAATTTACCTAAAAGATTATACAATTCAAATGTATTAAAGATATGAAAAATACTGGTATCTTAAGCCTTTAGGTAAAAGTAAGTGTGTACTTGAGATGTAATTATTTTAATGGAACTGACATTTTGGCTTCTTCTTTGCTTCTGAAAGCTTATTTTAAAGAATTTAGGAAATCCATTATTCCTTCTTGCCTAAGTCACTTACTAGTGGTAGTAAGTCATACATAGCCAAAGATATCCTCGCAGACCATGCCTGGATATTTCTACTTTCACTGTTATGTGGTATAAAGGGAACAGAGGTAGACACAGCTTGTTTAACAGTATGGAAATCACTTATTTAATCTGTACATTACTTCTTAGCTAACTGATGATTAACATCAAATCCTGTCTCTCAATATCTGCTTCAGCGTATGTCAGATAACATGTAGATTAGATTGAACTGTAGGTAATAGGCAGTCTGACAAATGAAGATTATTTTAGACCCATGCATAAGGTAGTTAATAGAAGAATACAAACTCCTTCAACCTGGTAATCATACCATTTTGTGCATTAAACCACTTTGTGCCTTTTTTATGTAGGGTATTAAGTGGCAGCTTCATGACCTAGAAGGGTGTCTTTGGTCATGTACTGCTAGCACTGACATATTGCCTTACTAACTACTTAATACTGCCATGTAGTGTTTATGCAATTACCTTGTTGTTATCTAATTAAATTAATTAATTATATGTGTGTGTGTGTATACACGTATATATACTCCCAGCTTATATAGGAGAAATAAGGGATTTTAAATTTGCTTTATAACATGTATGAAAGAAGGACAATACTAGAGTTTGATAAAGGAAAATATTCATGTGGTAGGTTTTGCTTGGTTATTAGTAGCTCTACGGAGAATTTGAATTTTCCTGTATGATTTGAGGTTGTCTGTCTAGTGTAGGAATATATCTCCCATAATTGATATTGTACAAATATGCTCTAAAAATCCTAATCTTTAGATATTTTCAAAAATTTTTCTCTTTAAGCTTTTAAAAGTGTGAGCTACACGATTTTGTTTTCCTTTTTGACATGGTTTTGTCTATTCCAGGTCCCTGAATTTTTGAATGAGCTTATCAATTCTGTGAAGAATGCAGCTGGGATTTTGTTGGGGATTGTTTCGAATTTGCAGATCTGTTTGGGGACTATTATCATTGTTTAACAATGACTAGCCTTCCTGTTCATCAGCATAGAATTTCTTTCCGTTTATGTAGATCTAATTTATTTTTTTCAATAATGTATTTTAGCTTTCAGTTTATGTTTCTTTGGTTGGATTTCTTCCTTGCTGTTTTATTCTTTTTAGTGTTAATTGGAAATTGATTTATTTTTCTTCATTTGTGGGCTGACAAAAAGTAGCTGTCAGTGTTATTGTGGTTCTCTTACACATGACAAGTCGGTTTTCTCTTGCTGCTTTTCTCTTGGCTTTTAGTGTTTCTGCTCTGATGTGCATGGTGGTAGGTATCTTCGCATTTATACTACTTAAAGTTTGTTGAATTTCTTTAATTTGCAGGTTGTTCTCAGTACAGTTTGGAAAGTTAACCATTATTTCTTTGAATTTGTTCCTCCTCCTTTCCTCTCTTTTCCTTTACCCTAATTTCTGGTACATTGGCTGTGTCCCACATTTCTGAGACTCTATTTGGACTTTTAATTTGCGCAGCTCTCTGTTCTTAAGAATTTGTCTTGGTTTCTTTTCTGCCACCAAAACAGAATACCACAGGCGGAGTAATACATAAAGAAAAGAAATTGATTGCTCACAGTTCTGAAGGCATCTGGTAGGAGTCTTCTTGCTGCATGATAACATTGCAGAGGGCATCCTATGGCAGGAGTGCATGCTGGGAAGCAGGAGGGTGGGAGCAAGAGTAGGGGCACAAGAGAGCACACATTTATAACAAAGCTGATCTCAGATATGTACCCACCCCTGCAAGAAAGGTATTAGTCCATTCGTGAGAATGCTGCTGGCCTGCCCCTTCCTCTTGCACCCTGCGTCTGGGAGGTGCAAGCACAGGGAGCCCCAACTCTTGGCCACCACTGCCCTGAGAGGACCTTCTCTCACAGGAACTAGTTGGGATGGGTGGGGCAGGGCTGCAGTGGCAAAGATGCCTACTATCCTTACCAAGATTTAGCTGGTTCTTTGAATAACTATCTCTTTTTTTGCATTACACCAGGGGTTGGGGATTTAGCTCAAGTGGTAGAGCACTTGCTTAGCAAGTGCAAGGCCCTATCCCCAGCACCCCCCTCAGAAAAAAAAGAACTTGGTTATTTGCATTATGCCAATAGGATAAATTCAGAGCCTTTAAATGGGTTATTTTAACAATTTTCACCACTAGGGTTGTTTTACTTAGGAATGAGTGTACATAAATCCTCACATCACCAGAATGGGAGAGGAACTTCACTACTTCTAGATTTTTAATGTAATGTTTATATATGGTGACAAATATTGGTTTAATTTTCGGTCTGGAAGATTACCAAGTATGCCCAAGCCATTTATTAAATAAACTATCCTTTCCCCAAAAATGACATACTAATAATGCGTGGATATTTCAATATGTGCTATGATGTAGTAAGTATTCAGTAGCTATTTTTTGAGTGATATCCAGATTAACATCTTATTTCTGAGTAAAAACAGCTTCAAAAACTGCTTTATATTCTTTCTGTCATCTTAGATTACATTTCACATTCAGATTTCATAACGTGTAGTTTCAGATTTGCTAAGCTTTTTTTATATTGCAGAAGCCTCTAAAGAGGATTATATTAAAGTACAGATTATCTGAAAATAACATAGGGTGTATAATCATTTCCATTGTAAATACCTGTATTAAAGTAGTGATTGTTCAAAGTATTTTTTTTCCTCAAAAACATTTTTATTGTACCTTCATCTTATCCTTATTTACTGTAACTTTATTTGTCTTTCTTTGGAAAGTGAAATAATTGATAATTGTATAAAATTTTTCAGTGGTCACAATACCATTGTATTTTGCTACTCAGACCTGTAATATTCCCTTCTTACAATGTCCTGTCTCTTAATTATTAAGACTAATTCTAAGTATCCCGTTGTTTCTTTGCTAGGCAGTAATGATAAAATTAATGAACAGATACAGTGCCTGTGCTCAGGGATTTTATAATCTGGGCAAGTCAGGTGTGCAGCCTCAGAATATGGTATGACTAGTTATAAAACAGAAGCATGCCACTGAAGCATGTTGGGAATGTTAATGGTACTGAGAATATATTTTTCTTGCCCAAAGTAATTTTTCTTCAAACCTTTATAGATTTGCTTCTATTAATTTGTATTTTGATGCCAAAGTTTAGATTTTAAAAAATCTGGTGTTTTGTACATTAGAGGTATTATTAAATAAAGGGTGAGTGAAAGGAAGAAAGGATGCGTTGATGGAGATTGGAGGGAATGCTTCAAGTGATTCAGTTTCCCTATTTTCTCTAATCTCTTCCTGGGATAGTTTCCAGAATGTTACGTTCGGTACTCTCTGTTCTCATTTAAATTATTTTCCTAATGTTTTATCCTTTCATAAATTCCATTGAAAGGAAAGAAAAAATAATAGAAAAAAATCTATTAACCAGGATCAAATAAACTCAATTATTTGATGTGTCTAATGGTTTATGTATATTCATTATATATTTCTACATATCAGCATACATTTGATTCTTAAGAAATATGGAATGTTTTTGTTTCTGGATATTTTAAAATATGCTTGGAAAATTTTATATCACAGAAGACAAAATATATTTAAAGCAACAGGCAGGGCATGAAGCATTCGTGTAATCCCAGCATTCTAGCAAACTGAGGCAGGAAAATCAGGTCGATGCCTGGGCTGGGAAATTTAGTGACTTAGTGAGACCCTCTCTCAAGGCAAAATACTTTCAGAAAGAGCTGGGATGTAGGTCAGTGTGCAGCCCCTGGATTTGATCCTTAATACTGAAGAAAATGTAGCAACAATGAATCTGGCACATAATGTTTTTTAAATATCTGTTATTGATATACTTCTTTGGGGAAGAAAAAATACTGAGATACCACTTACCAGTTTATACACATCGATTTCTAAAACTTAAAAATATGCTCTAAATTATTTACTTATTTAGCTGGAAATTACACCTAATGTGTGTGACAAATATATCAAATTTTAAAACATGATCAATTAAATACTGTAAGATTTTAATTTATATAAAATGAGCCATTTTCGGCCTCAATATAAATTGTGAACTGTAGATATTTCTTTGATCTATGCCAAACTGCAGATAAGTGCTGAAAAATGTAATTACATACAAATAAAGTGCTACATTATGTTATACAAGCTCCAAATTGATATTTAGTTTGCCAAACATATTTTACTGAAAGGTTATCCTTTCCATCATGGCGATGCCACTTTTGTCAAAAAACAATTGACTGGATATGTGTGCTTATAGATTCTTTTTGAATTGGTCATTGTGTCTGTCCTACTCCTACACCATGTTAGCTTGCTTATTGGTAGCTTGGTGTCTAACAGTATCAGCCTATCAGTTTTGTTCTTTTTCCTTGATTGTTGCTGGTTCTTTTTGTTTTCATAGAAATCTTGGAATAATAACGTCAATTTTCATAAAAGCTGATAGATTTTGATTAGGGAATCCATCAAATACATAGACAAATTTCAGACAAAATTAACTTTGACTTTTACAACGTTCAATCTTCTTGCCCCCTCTTTCTTTCTTGTGTGTGTGTGTGTGTGTGTGTGTGTGTGTGTGTGTGTGTTGTTAAAGGGCTTCGTGCATGCTGAGCAAGCACTCCACCACTGACCTACGTCCCCAACCTGAGTATTGATTCTTCTGATCCATTAGTATGACTTAGCGTTCCATTTATTTATGTTTTTTTTCCGGTTTCTCTTAGTAATATTTCATAGTTTTTTTAGGAACAGTCTTATCCATTTATAATAGATATTTTTCTATGCATTTGGTGATTTTTTTTGCTTCTTTACAAGTTGTTTCTATTTTTATTTAATGTAGAAATCAATTTTTGTATAATGAATTTTTTTCCCAGTGAATGTGCTAGTGCTAATAGTTTTATGTTTTGGCAGGCTGTTCTCTGAGTATTTGATTGTTATTATGATAATTATAGTTTTATTTATTATTTTTAAATGCCTGCACCTTTCTTCATTTATTCCACTGGACAATATCTTTGGAACAGTGTTGAACAGGAGTGATGGCTGAAATCCATATTACACTTTTAATCTTGGTGTAAAGACTACTATTTCACTTTTATGTAGACTGCTTAAGGCAAGTTTCATTTATAGATGATTGTTTAATCACGTTAAAGTTTATTCTATTCATAGTTTTCTCAGTTTAAATATATTTTCTGTATCTATTAAGATTATTTTTGTCTTTTATTATGATAAATGACTAGTTGCTTTTCAGATATTAAATGAAACTTTTATCCCTGGAATAAACATAAGTATACATACACATATACATATGCATATACATGTACATGCAATTTGTTTGTATTTTGTTTAGGATTCTTACATGTTTGAAAGCAGGAAAGTGGGGCTATAAAGTTCCTTTCTTATAATGACTTTGACAGATTTTGATACTAAAAGTAATGTTGGCCTTAAAATCTATTAGAAAATATTCTCTTTGATACCAAATTTGTTTTTTATTTATATCTTTTCAAAGTATTAGTAAAAGCTTACTTGTCAAATTATCAATGCTTAGAGATCTCTTCAGAAAACTTTTAATTATAGACTCACATTCTTTAATAGTTAACATCATCTCTTAAATTTAGTCATGTTTTATAAATTATTTTTGAAAATTAAAAATTAACAGCTCCATTGATGTATAACTGACCTAAAATAATCTGCACATGTTGAGAATGTACAAGTCAATAAATTTTGATGTAGAAGTACACCCCATGGAACCATCAGCACAGGGAAGACAATGAGAGTATCTGACACCCAAAAGCTTCCCCATACCTTTCTCACATCCGTACAATATCATCTTCCAATCCATACGCATCCTGTAGCCCCTTCCTGCCAGCTGCTTTTATCTTCTTTAAATTTTTCTTTAGCATTTTACAGTTCTCCCTGTAAATAACCAGTTTCTCAGCTTCAGCACTAGGATGTTTTATACTACACAGTCCTTTTGGTAGGCCTGGGAGCAGGGAAGCTATGCTTATATCATGGGCTATATACCAACATATCCAGCCTCTACCTCTTAGATATCAGTAGCATTCTTGACCACCAGGGCTAACGACCATGCCCTCTAGACATTGTCAAATGTTCCCTGTGGGACAAGTTCCCCAAGGCTGAGAAGTTGAGAACCACCGATATAGAGGTCTTACACATCTTTCCTTTAAGATTATGTATTTATATTTTATGCTACTATATATATATGTATATATATATATATATATATATATATATATATATATATATATATGAATTCAGCATATATATATCTTTTATCTTTGATGCTGGTATTTAGCAATGAAATTGATTTTTATCAATGAATAGTTTAATGATTCAACAATTTAGCAAACTTTACTTGTTAATGCTAGTAAATATTTATCAATTTAAGGAAAATATGTGAACTGACACTCTAAAGAAAAACTGTGATATCCACATGGTCAATAGACTGATGAAGAATTATTCAACTTCATTGGCCATTGCCTTAGTTACTTGTCTTGTTGCTGAGACAAAATACCCTACACCCAAATTTAAAGAAGGAAAGGTTTATTTAGATCACCATTTGTAGACGTTTCAGTTCACAGTTAGCTGGCTCCAAGGCAGAGTGGCAGGGCGGCAGGACAGAGGAGCATCAGAGAGGAGAAACAGTTCATGGCGTGCAGAAGGCAGAAAAGCAACGAAATAGGGATGAAGCAGCACTGATAGCAACAGCCCTCTCTCTGTCCCTCATATTCTATCCAGGCCTCCTGCCCTTCAGGCAGTAGCACTCACACGCAGCGTGGGCCATCACATTATCCACACCCAGAACTGTGCCAGACCAGTGAGTGAACTAATTTAGTAATCACACACCCTTCATCCCAGCATCGCACACTCAAGATCCAGCTGCCTCTGAAAAGCCCCACTTATGACCACATGAAGCTTTGGGGAGACAGCCAGACATAAACCATAACAGCCACTAAGGAAATATGCCAAAAAGCTAATGCCCAGAGTGTGACTAGTATGCAAACAAACAAAAAGCTTGTATAGAAAATAGCTGATGTTGATGAAGTAGTGAAGGAAACCAAAATCTCGTTGGTGAAGGTGAACAACTACTTTGAAAAATAGCTTGATGCTATTTACTAAAGTTGACCCCAAATTTAAACTATTATATTTATGTCCTATGAAAATCATAAGTATATTTACTGAAAGATATGAGCAAGAATGTTATAGCCATAGCGATCACCATAACCAAAATAATATAAAATTTCCCAAAATATCCATCAATAGCTTTATAGATGAATATATTTGTTGTATAGTGTTCTAGTGTTTGAATTTACCACAACGGGAGTGAATAAGCTACATCTACATACAGTGAACAATATGAATAAATGTCACAAACATAATGTTAATATAAGTGTTCAACATAAAAGTGTATGTATTATATAATTCTGTTTTTGTAAAGGTCCTAAAGAAGCAAAAGTAGGTAAGCCTGTGGGATTAGTATCTACAAGGGAGCCCTCCTGAATGCTGTGTAATGCTCTGTTAATCTGTTAACATTATTTCTTAATTTATAAACTTTCTATTAAAATATACTATGGACCAGAGATGTAGCTTAGTGGTAGAATATTTGCCTAGCGTGTACAAGGTTTACAGTTCAGTCCCCAGCAACACACACACACACACACACACACACACACACACACACACATGCAAACGTTAAAGAAAATTACCATTCTTCCCTTAATTTGTCTCTGCAGTGGGCAGTCTGTAATGTTCCACATGTAGCTGGGGGCAGGTTGCTCCTCCTCCCTACCTTCTGTTGTAACTACTTGACTTGCATCACCGCTCCCAGCCCTTGTCACGTAGTACCAGTTAGTAGGTCTGACTTGAGGGATGAACTTCGGCCTTTGATACTCACAGGAGTATTATTTTCCCCAACTCTTACCTTGTTTCATTGTAACACTGAAAGTGAGCTGAGAGACTCTTATTAATGATTTCAGTTTGATAAATTGTGCCCACAGAATGTCTTCACTAGAAAGAACTGTCCACAGTGAACTTCTTTAATTTTCCCTTTTAAAATGGAGTTGATTTAATATACAGTATGTCCTTGATATTTTCCCCTTGATTTGAGTCTATTTTAGAATTTTCCACTTTGTTAGATGTTTGTAAAGACTTAACTGGTCTCATTTTCACTTTTGTATCTTTCAGATATGAGAGAAGTTTATTCATAAAATTATTGTCTTTAACTATATCATTGAAATACACGAATTTTCACTTTACCTAACCATATTAAATATTTTTTACTGGATATTTAATTTTTTATTTGATTGTCTTAGGCAAAATACAAACCCTTTGTTTTATAAGATACTTCAGATTTTTGTGATAAATTTATGTATACAGTTCTGTTAAGACTTAAGTGTATTTTTCCAAAGGTCATTTTAAACATGTCCTTATTTTTTACTTTTGCAAGATTTAATAGTTCATTTAAATTTTCCATTTAGTTTTCTGTATTTTAAGCCCAACAGAACAATTGTATCATTTTGGAGTGAATGTAGATATCATTTTTCTTGAATTTATTTCTACATAAGCTAAATTATATTTTATAAACAGATGTTTGTATTTGTTTTATTGCCATAATTTCTCTGTTCCTTTGGGGGATATAGGTTACTTTTTTTTTTAAGCATGAACATGTATTGGTACATTCTACATACAATGGTCACATTCATCACATTTATTCTGTACCTATACATGATGCATCTTGGTTCTCCCCCCTCCCCCGCCCCTCCCCTCTGCTCCCTCCCTCCCTATTTACAGCAGGTTCATTCATCATTTTCCATATTTTCCCTTTCCCCTCTCTTTCCCCTGTTGCCTTTCTGCTTTTCCCCTTCTTTCTTTCTAGTATTCCTCTCCTCTGCGCACCATCCTCCCTTTATATAATATCTATTACATCTCTTTGTCCTTATTTACAGTTATGGTTTCTCATATCAGAGAAACAATTCGATGTGTGCTCATGAGTGTCTGATTTATTTCACTTAAGAGTATGTTCTCAAGAAACATCCATTTATATATGAATGACTCTAGTTTATCCTTTTTTATGGCAGTGTAGTACTCCATTGTGTAGCAAAAC
>PVJO010000644.1:0-220601 GCA_004026905.1 Hystrix cristata
TGCACTCAACACCAAGGCACCACACATGATCTTCTACCAAAACAGTTTTTTTCCCAGAACTCTCTTGTTTGCTGCCTGCTCATCTATGTGCAAAGAGCCACAAATTAAACAGGATATGGGATGAAAGGCTACCCCCCTTATATAATGATTGATTGATTGGAGTTCTGCTTTTTAAAAGGCTTTTTAGAGCACTTTAAAGCCCACAGCAAAATGCAGCAGAAGGCACAGAGCAAACCCATATATTCCACCCCCTGACACACAGACACAGTCTCTGGCACTATCCACAGCCGCAGCAGAGTGACACAGTCACTACAATCTGTGAACCTGCATTGTTGACACGTCATGATTTTCTGACTTTCCCAGTCTACAGTTTACTCCAGAGTTCACTCTCAGTGTTATACAGTCCATGTGTGTGAACAATCGTATCCACCATTCTAGTTCCATACAGAGTACTTCCACTACCCTAAAAGTCCTCTTTGCTCAGTCCGTTTCTCCTCTCCCCTCCAACCCTTAGCAATTACTTTCTTTTTACTCTTTCTATAGTTTTGCTTCTTAGAATGTCATGTGGTTGGGATCACACAGTAGGGAAGCTTTTCAGATAGCACCTTTCACTTAGTGACACGCAGTCAAGATTCCTCCAGATCTTCTTGCGGCTTGCTAGCTCGTTCCTTCATGGTGCCAAGTAATTTTCCATTGTCTGTACCACATTTTATTTATCCACTCACTTCCTGAAGACCAACTTAGTTTTCCAAGTTTATTTTCAATTGTGAATAAACATCCTTATACAGATATTTGTGTGGACAACTTTTTATCTCCTTCAGGTAAAAAAGTGGTTTATTTCATACAGTGAAAAATTCTACCTGAAATCTATAGCTAAGTTACCTCTTATTGATTTTTTTCCCTTTATAATGCTGAGTGATTTACCCTTTTTGACTTACAGATACTGAATACAGCTGAAGTCTTTTTCCTTCATTTGTACTATCAGAAATATTTTTGTTGTTTAATGAACAAATTTTACAAAGAAATGTGGCAGTTCTCAAGCTTCTCTTGCTGGTCCAAGAGGGTAAATTATGGGGGCATCGTCTCTCTCTTGACCTTGCTCTAACTCTAGTGGTGAAGACCTTCTCTTCTCCCTCCTGCTCCCACCTTCTGTGCAGTCTTTTCTCTCCTTTCTTTCTGTGCCTGCCCACTTCCTTCCCTCTGCATCTCTCTTTGTCCTCTCAGAGCTCTTGCCTTTGCAATTTTTGCTTTTCAGTGCCATCGTTTTTAGGGCACAGACTGATTGGATCACTCTTTTTTTTTTCCCCTTTCCCCAAAAGCTTTTTCCTGTTGCAGTGTATCTTTTAGATTTGCGGAAATGCTTGTCATTCTTGTTAGTATTTTTGTTTTCTTGATGTCATTTTTCCCGAAGTTTTTTGTCCATTTGTTTCATCGGGTTTTTGTTGTTGTAATTGTTTGTTTTTTAGTTTTTGCTTCTACAATAAAGGTTTGCTCCCCAGTCTTAGTCCAGGTTTTCCTGTTTGTTGTGTGCGGTAATGTGGGTACACAGCACGTTTCAAAGTCGAAAAGGATACTGTGGGTGGCCAGATTGTGTATGATTCCTGCTTTTTTGGTTACAGTATTCTGTATTTTCTGAAATTGTGTAATAATACATATGTACAAACATTTAGAGTTGGAAAGGAAAAGCAACCAAACTATTTCTAGTTTGCCCAAGGGGAAATCTCTTCATGAGTACCTGGCTTTGGGTCTCATTTCTGTCCATCTCTCAAACTGCCCTTTTGTCAGCACCACGCACAGACCACACTGGCTGGCTGAGCTGGAGATGGACAGCAGTGCAGGGGGCTGTGGAAGTGATCTGGTGGTTAGCAGGAAGCTACAGCATGCAAGTCGTGGGTCACGTCTGTTGACTCTCCAAGGCTCGGCTCCGGCTGCCAGCTGTTCCTGGCTGGAGGAAATGTGGGCAAACAGCACCAGCTGCCTTCTGAAGTCCAGCACTCTTAACCCAATACAGCGATTATTTTTCAAAGCTGCTGAGCAGAGTAGATGGGATGAAATGTGATCCTGCCTGTTCATTATGACAGTATCACACTGTGATTGCAGTTCATTTCTTTTTATTTTGACTACTTATTCGCTCATCTATTGATTTTAGCATGCTTTATTGATTGCTGTTATTGACCATTGCATGCTCATTTAAGTTGCATGATTAGTGTTGTTTTTTGCTCACTTCTCACAGATAACCTCGAAGAACAAGTTGCCCAGCAACCTAAGGCTTCCACATTTCCTTCCAACTGGCAGCTCATCAATGCGGGTTCGTGCCTTTCTAGGGTGGAAGAAATTAGAGCTAGAGGTATAAACTTTGACCAGGGAGCAGGCCCGCTCCTATATGCTTGTAAAGTGTACTCACACTCCATTATGAGCATAACCTGGTCTTCCGTGACAGGCTTCTGTCATGTCCTAAGCACTTTGGCCACTCAGTATTAAATAGAAACTTCTAACCTAAGGAATCAAATCATACACTACAACAAATTAGCATTCCACTTATACATGTGACAAGCATTTATTGAATGTCTGCTATGTGCTAAAATCCTTCCAGTGGTAAGCGACGTGGACATTTCCTTAAAACATTTCTTCTAGGGAGAGCACAGACTCATTAGCAAATGAAGGCAAAGCAGGATTATAAAAACAGTATTTTAGAAAGGCAGTTATTTATAGGATAAGATAGAAGAGGTTAGAGTGTTCAATGAAATAAACCAGACACACAAGCTTAACCATTGCATGGTTTCTTTTATGTGAGAAACCCAAAGTATAAATAAAGAGCAGAATGAAAGATAGGTAATGGGAAATAGGGAGATAGATCTTTTGCAAATGGGAAGAGGACCAAGAGATGGAGGTAGCGGGGAGGGAAGAGAGCGGAAGGGAATGAAAAGAGATTTGAGATATGTTATATACATGTTCCAGCTCCCCAAGAGGAATGTAATTAGTACATGTAAACATGTACTAATAAAAAAGCTATATTAAACTATTTCTTATCATCATATGAACAAAATTGTCTTTGTATTGAATTCACTACAATCGGTTGGTATATGTGTACAGCTGTATATTATGAGCTGTCACTGGAAGATGACTTTTTACTGCCATTTTATATTTTGGTAACTCATATTAGCACTCTTATTTTCCTTGTTTCTCAGTATTTCACTTTCCTTATCTTTAAAGTTGAGGTAATAGTTCATTTATTCAATATTTTAAAGATATATGGATTAGATTATGTTTTAAAAATATCTATCAACAAGGTGATTGAAAATACCCAATAAGTCTATGAATCTAAAAATAATTTGAAAATGCATGTAGAATGAAGAACATATTATAGTTAGTATTAGTTTACGTGTGAGGGAAAAAAGTGATCAAATAATGTGTGGATGAAAGAAAACCGTATGAAGTAAATAGCGCTTGTGGCAAATGGTGGGAAAGACGTGGTGTCTCCTTTTTCAGAAATAAGAAACATTCTCTACAAGACATTTTAGAGCCTCTGACACTCCCATGTGTGCATGCTAGACCATGGGCGATGACCACCCTGAATGCCGGGTAAATAACAATAAATCTAAAACTGCCAAGTGTGTTACGCTGAGGCCCTGGAAATACTCTCCCTCAGTAATGTCGTTTAGCCAAAGTTAAAGTAGACTTAACGATAATTCCATTAAAATTATTTTTTTTTCTTCCTTAAGATTCAGCTCAAGTCTTTCAGTGTAACTTCAAAATAACAATAGGGTGCCAGGGGAAGGGAAAGGAAAGGGTCCGGATGCGATGTGTAGAAGCGACAGTTGCCATGATGAATGTGTTTCTCGTGTATCAGATACGCTGATTAAAAAAGAAAAAACAAATAGTTTGGATGTGTTCCTGATGGTATTGGTAAATTATTTTCATTTGATAGTTAAGTTTCTACAGATCATGGAGAATCTCAGTCAGTAACAGTCTTATTGCCTGACACCGCACCCTTTCCTAAAAGTCCTCAGTGTGGAGTGAGATAGAAATCTGCTCTGTGGTAATATGCGATCTTCTGAATTCACTTAAGCTGAAACTGCTAATAAGGAATGAGACCCGGCTCTAAGACAGATGAAAAGACAACTGACTGAGAAAGGCAGGCGTTCTGGAAGGACCTGAAGGTCCGTCAGATAGCACATTTCCGGAGACTGCTGCTCACTAGGGCGCTGTGTTGTGAATTGAAGCCTAACGGGACATTGATACTATTTTTAGAATGAATTAACCAGTGTTATCCCGAGTCACAATTTTGATCCCCAGTCCAGGTGGCATGTTAGAAAGCTGACTCTCGCTCCGATCAGACCTTCAGCCTGAGCACTCAGCCAAGCTGCTCTCACTGTGTCCACACTGCGCTCTAAGAACTCCTTTGAATCTGTAATCCCATGCGACTCCGGGCGAGCGTAACCAACTAAGTGTACCATACCTCAAAAAGAGGAAAAGTTTCCTTTCCATGCCTTTGCTTCATTTTTTCCCTAAGTAATCACATCCTCAGAGAAGTATATTTTATAGAAATCAAGCCTGACTGAAAATTAGAACTCCCAGTTATTAGAAGAAAGTCCCCACTCTTAGCAAATGGCTGCTTGAGTTCTCTTCTCAGGCTTCTCAAGGTGGCGCTTCAGCCCTTGGCGGAAGCAGCACGGCATCCGCATGTCGAGCAGCTCCTTCCGGTTTCCCGTCATTTCCTCTCAGCAACTTTGTTTAGTGAGATTTCCGGTTGATCGTTCTCACAATCAAATATGTTTTTCTGTTTCCGAAAGTGAATTTGTTCTCTGATAAATATGACATTCCTTGGTTTATTCTTAGTGATTGATGAAGTCTTTTTTGACTTGCCAAATTACTTGTTACAGAAAAATACATACAATTCTACATGAATAATAATAGCATTGACTATTTTGTTTCATTTGGAACTGTCATTTTTGTATTTTTTTCAATTTCCTAAATCAATTTTAAAAATTGATTTAGTAAATAACAGGTTCTCAATTACATATTGTAAAAATAATGTCTATATAAAAAGATCTGAATGGATGGGACAAAGGCTTAAACTTATTTTTGTCTAAGGTGATCAGTCTTTTAGCTTTTAAAAGAAATCTTGATACTGATTTCTCAATTACTGATGATGTGGTCTATCACAAAAGCCTTACAGTTTTATCTAAATAGTTCTAACATCATTAAATGAGATGCTATGAAGCAGCATATCTGACTTTCTAAAAATTCATTTTTTGCGTTTAATTCCTCTATACCTCTGCATTTCTCTTCTGGAACATTCTAAATGAGATTAAAGGTTATAGAGTTCTGTCTTTTTATTATTCATTTTTCTACTTCTTTTAAATCATTAATCATCCCACATTCCAATGTAACAGTATTTTAAGCTTCTCTTTTGCCTTTATGCTCATGAATGTTTTTTCTTCTGCCTACAGTTCCGGTCCCCACCTCACCTTCCTTACACCACCCAGTTGTCCGGTGTTGGTGTGTCCTTGATGCTCAGAAGTTCTACTCCCTCCACAGACCCTCCCTGCTGCACCTATGCCGGGGCAGAAGGGCTCCTTGTAGCCTCTGAGTTGTCACATTTCTTTAGTACTGGACGGATCGTAGAACAGAGTAGTTATTTGAGTAAATGTCTTCCTGATCACCTGGAAAGTGAGCTTTCTTGAAAGCAAGGCACAGTGTTTCTTTTTGGATCTGCGACACCATGCTAAATAAACATTAACTTGGAAATCATCAGAGTGGTGTTAGGATGAGTTAAATGTCCCATGGTTCATTTTTTGCTTTTGAAATAAAGACACACTGCTTATTGCCACATAGCTTTCTTGAAGGCTGAAGTGGGCACTGAGATGTTTCGTTAGATAGCTGATGATTTTCCACAGGAATGTGGAAACTCTAAACCTAAACCGTTGGTCAAGATAAGTGATCTTCAAGGAAGGATATGAAACGTCATACATCATTGGTTTTCCTGTGACAGCTAAGGGGACAAGAGCATCCTGGAGGAATGAGGCAGTAAAGAGTCTTTGCAGAAGAGTTACTGCCAAAACTAAGCTAAGCTGTTTCAAGAGGCTCTTCATTCTCCTAATATGTATGGCTGCAAATAAAACTAAATGTATAAAAATGAAAGAAGGGAGTTTGTTTATAAAGATTTGGGACTTTGGAAAGCTATGCTTTATGGTTTCCATTTCTTCTTATATTCTTCAGGAACTCTTCAGGATTTAGAAGTGTGTAAGGCATTTGGTCCTGCTGTGAGTTGAAGCATGCGTTTTACAAAATACACCATCTCTAAAATCGTTTTTGTCCTTTCATCTACCCACTTGCCTTTCTGTTCAGTTGCTACTTCACACGATTTTGCAACCAACAAGAGCCTGCATGATGTTAAGAAAACCTGTAGAAAATGTACCTGTATTTTTTCTTATTTGAATTCACATGGTTGGTAAACATTAGTTAGGTACTAGCTAAGTATGAGCTTCAGTGCTAGAAATTGAAAATTCAAAGGTAAGGAATTTATAACACATCAGACTGTAACAATCACCAAAATGGCAATGAATACAAGATTCTGTGCCAGAAGAAAGGGGCAGAATTAATTGTTACAATGTATACAAGATTCTGTGCCAGAAGAGGGATCAGAAGTAGCTTCCACTTATCTTCAGTGTGACTTTGGCCACATATTTTAACCTTTGTGTGCCTCTCTTATCTCTTCTGTAAATAGAGATGATGATACTACTACCCCGTAGGATTGCAGTGAAAATTAAATTAGTTTATGTGTAATAGATGCTGAGAATAGTCCCTGACACTTACTACGGTATGATCACAATGGATTCCACAAAGGATATAGTAGACTGTACAGGAAGAAAATGAGAAAGGACTTCCTAGGTAGAGCTTACAGCCTGAGTGCGCTGGAGGGGGTGGTTTGGTAGAGATGTCTTTTAGTGGAAAAGACTGGAAAGAATGTCTTGGAAATGCAATTAGGTACCAGATCACAACAGCATTGCGTGCTGCATCAAGAATCTATCACCCTGTTACTTATATTTTCAAAAAGCAAACTTTGTGACAAAAAAAGGAAAGGATTTTATAAAAGGTGGAGCCATGGCAGGCAGTATAGGGACATACAGTTCATAAGAATGATGAACAGGAACCAGACTTTCAAAGCAGAAATTTTGCTAAGACTAAAATAAACACTTCAAGTTTATCCTTTCCTTTTTCTAGAAAATAGAATTTTATGTGATAAAATCTTATTGTTCTTTAGCAAATTATGTTTCAGACTCTTACCTTCAAACCACCCAGGAACATAATAGCCTCATAAACTATAATTGATTAATTTTATGACTTACTATTTAAAGTAAATGGAAATTTTAAACATATTTTTGCCACGAGAGATTCTATCTGGCAGAAACTAGGCAGAAAAAAACAAGATAAAAGGTGGACTCTTAAAAAAAAAAAAGGTGGACTCTTTTTTATAAAAGGTCTGCAAGTAGAAAGAGAAACAGAAAGCAACATAGCATCAAACATTAAGAAAATGTGAAATAATATAGATTTCCTCAACCCAAACTACTGCGAGGTGATGCCCCTATAATTATCATTATAGTTATAATGAATGTTATTTATTGAACTCTTACTAAGTGCCAACCACTGAGCAATATATTATATACATTATCTCATATAATCATTTCAGTGACCTCACAGGGCAGGTACAACTATTATCTTCCTTTTACAGCAACGTAAGTGAGCATCAGAAAGATTATGTAATTCTCCTAAACTACTAGGGGAGGAACTATAGGGAAACAATGTGCACAAATCAGGATTCAAACCCAGCTGGATTCTACAACCCACATACTTAGTTGTGCTATACTGAGAGCACCCAGAAATATTAGAATCAAATCTAGTTCTGTCTCCGGCCAAGCTCCACACTTTGAAAGGGTAAACTTCTCTTGAGGCCAGTTTCGACCTTCAAAACAGTTTAATTTCTCTAAAAAATCCTTCAAAGGCGTCTCTCTTATCAGTTATCTGAGCTCTTTGCAGGCTTATTTATGTTCCTCTGGTTCAGTGTGTTAAGTACTAACATGCAGGCTATGGAACCAGTGGTGTGACCAAGTGGAAAGAACTCAGAATCAGAGAGGAGAGACTGGGGTCTTTGATATGTGGCCTGGGTTCGATAAATTAACCCCAGTAGCAGCTTTTCCTTCCATAAAATATATTTCTATCTGACCCCCCCATAACTTAATGATTAGTTAACTCTAAATTTGCCATGAGGAATTTATCTGTAGAAATACTCAACTTGGTGTTGACTTATTCCTCCTGCCTCAGTTTTTTCCTCTATCGGTTGATGTAGACGTAGGGACTATCTACACACTAATTTTCACATTTCTTCAACCAAAACACAAAGGTTACCTGATACCTTGCAAATAATATGGTACATTCTATAACCAAAATTAAGTGATTTTCAGATTTTGCACTCTTTGGAAATGTCTGCATCACTGTTTGCATTCATTAGCATAATGATTTGGAGTTGATTCATACTGGTTTTGCTCCGACCAGGTCCCCGTGGTAATCTATCTCTCCTGCGATGGAACTCACTTCAGGCTTTGGCGAATCGTGGTGTGGACTAGGGAAAAATGTATCAGGTGCTTCTTTTAGCTCAATCAACCAAGAACATATGAATTTTTTCCCATAACTTCCCAACCACAGATCAGTAATTCAATGAAAATTCCCTGATTTTATCCAGCCTGGCTTTAGTGTCATACTATCGAACATGGTGCCTGATTTCGTGGGCACCTTGACATTGTCACTTTTAGGATCCCTCTTTTGACTTTCATCAACGCGGAAGGACTGGCAACCAGAATATGCATTTCTGTAACGGAATTGAAGATTCAAATATTTGAGTCGAAGCGACTTAGCCATTCCTCGTCTCTCAGGCCCCTGCTGGATTTAGCCCTCATTTTTTCATACCTATGACTGATAAGAAAGATCAAAATGGTCTTCTACTGTGATTAAGAGTTTTACTTTCCCTCTTTAAATTATCAGCTTTCTGTAACTTCCTTCTGTGATTTCTGACAGCTATATAATATCCTAATTATGATTACTTAAGATTTTTCTTCCTCCAAGTCTCCATTTCTGAAGTCTTGGGAGGACCAACTTTGGTTTTATCACAGCACATTTACTGACCTACATTTTAATTATAAGAGCCCAGTGTCATGGGCAAACCGAAGCCAGAGGCAGACCTGTCATTATTAATGCAGACAGTGCCTGGGACAAGCAAAGACACTGTCATCCTACATGGCCAAAGAGTAAAGGCTTCATCCGGCCATTTGGCCTCAAGCTGGGAGGGTCTGCTGCCTGTCCGCAAGATTCTGTGGCAGGGTACAAGGCAGGACTGTAAAAAGTGCTGACAGGAACAGGGGACCCGTACGCCCTGGTAATTCATAGGCATCTTTCCTATTAATAACTCCCTTCCCACCAAGAATCCCTACACCAAAAATGGATTTTACCGTCTGCCTTCCACACCTAGGGCAAAAGTGATTAAGCTTTCTTGAACTTTTCAAGTTTTTAAAGCTTGTGATCTGATGCTCCGTAAAATTGTTTTATGACTTTTGGAACAAAATTGTTTGAAAATGAAAATATTGTGATAGAAAACAGCCTTCTTGTCTTGCCTCATGCTTGACAAAGGTTCCCACCCAAGAGAGAGTTGTGTTTCACATAAGTACAGTTTATTTTCACTTTCTAGGGCCTATTCAATGCAATTTGACATCTTAATAAATGTAGAAGTGCAGAAAGAGTGTTTCCAATTATTTCTCAACACAGATTTTCATTAGAATAGTTCCGACCAATGTTTCAGGTAACTGGAACTGACCTACTTCTCACAGACTCAGAAGCAAAGTAGCTGGCACCCCTCTGGGGAAGGAAGATTAGTATTTCATTTGTGACGGACTTGGCCAAGTACCAGCTTTGAGTGGACCCACACTCAGAGGTTTTCTTCTTCCAGCGAGTCAGCTGATCATTACCATCATGGCAGTCGATCTTCAGCATTCATTTCTCTAAAAATGAGCTCAGTTAGGCTCTTTGCATTAGATTAAGGGCCATTGGAAGAGTCTCAATTTTCCGAGGCTGGAGTAAAGAATATTCACTAGATGCTGTAGACCTGTCAATCAATCCTCACAGTTACCACATTACTTGTTTACCTTTTAAATTTGTACTCAATACCAATTCTAGACCTGGCATTTGCTAGCCACATAATCAAGTAAGAGACGGGCATTTCCGTGAAATATTAACAAAATGGGAGGACAGCCCATTTCATTTTTGCCTTTAGGGGAAAAACTAAAAGGTGGGGGGAAATGAGATACTACTGGCCAACCCTCAGCAGAGATTCCTTTTCCTGGTATTTTTTTTAATGTCCTGAGCAACTAGCAATGTCCTTGATGTTGCAGGGACTCTTGAGCATACCGGCCAGTGTCTGATACAGAGTTACTGGTGTTGGTCCTTCTCTCCTTTCCACTCTTTCCTCTCCTCCTCCACCGTAGAAGTGAACAGGGAAGCAGAAACTCACAGCGGGCAGGGAGCTGTCTTGGCTTTCTTGTAACTAGCTGGCCGGTATGTGTCCTCCCCTTAAGTGGACTGAGTCAGGACTCCCTCTCGTCTTCAAGGATCCCAAATTTACTTTGGACTTAGGCATTCCTAGCTTGGAAGACTTTTGGTCATCAGACCTTAAAGAATAAGTTTTTCCTTTGTCCATTTCATTAATTAAAGCATGTAAAATAACAAGTGCTGGTGGGGCTGTGGGGAAAAAGGAACCCTCCTCCACTGTTGGTGGGAATGTAGACTGGTCCAACCACTGTGGAAATCAGTGTGGAGATGCCTCAGAAAACTACAACTAGAGGTTCCATTTGACCCAGTATTCCTCTGCTTGGTATCTTCCCAGAAGAATTAAAATCATCATATCACAGTGATATATGCACAACCATGTTCATAGCAGCACAATTTGTAATAGCTAAGTCTTGGAAACCAGCCAAATGCCCAACAACTGATGAATGGCTAAAGAAGATGTGGTTTTTCTACACAATGGAGTACTACTCTGCCAGAAAGAAGGATAAACTAGAGACATTTGTAGGTAAATGGATGTTCCTTGAGAACATACTCTTAAGTGAAATAAATCAGACACTTATCAGTACATTGAATTGTTCCTCTGATATGAGAAACTGTAAGTGTAAATAAGGACAAAGGGGTATAATAGATATTATGTAAAAAAAAGTATTTAAAAGAGAGGAGAAGTAGGTAGGAAAAAGGAGAATAAAGAAGGAAGGTTAAAAGAAAAGTAAGATGAAAGAAAAAAATGGAAAAATGTAAATAAACTTGTTGCAAATAGGGAGGGGTGGGTGAATGGAAGGGAGGAAAAGGGAAGGGGAGGAAAACCAAGATTCATCATGTACAGGTACAAAATAACCATGTTGATTATGATCATTATGTATACAATGTACCAATACATGTTCTTGGTAAAAATAAAAAAATAAAAAGTTGTCAGGCACAAGCTGGGTATGGTGGCACGTGCTTGTAATCCCAGCACTCTGAGAGGGTAAGAGGATCGCAAGTCTGAGCCCAGCCTGGGCAGCATAGAGACTTAGTGAGATCCTGTACCAATAGTAATAATAATAATAATAATAATAATAATAATAATAATAATACTTGTGTTCAGTCCCCAGTATTGTGAATCACCCCCCAAAAAAGTACCAAGTACAGATGCTGATTCATCTGAAATGCTCAGTACTGACTAGAAAGTGCTAACAGCAAAGAAACGTGGTGTTCCTATTTAGACTGCAAAGCCTTATCATTGGTAAATCAGGAATTCCATTATGCTCTGTCGGTAGCTTTCAGACTTAGTGAGAACTTCAGAGACTACTACTAAGAACCACCCAAGAAGCATTTAGGGAGCGTCTGTGCCAGGAAGCCTCCCCTGATTGTGTGCAGGGGAAGGTGTGGCCCAAAGCGCTGCGTATCATCATCTCACGGGCATCTGGAGTACAATCTGAGACCAAGAGCATCAGCTCCTGGCACTGTGTTAGAGATGCAGAGTCTTGGGCTGCACCCGGACCTGCTAGGGGAAAGGAACAGAAGGACAAGAGAAATAAGGAACAGAAGATAAAGGTGGAAACGAAGCTTTTGTAAATAAGAAGGGAGGAGGGAGTGAAGAGAGGGGAGGGGATGGGAAAAAAAGAAGTAGCAAGGTATGTCATGTACAGGTATAGATCCCCTATGATGAATGTTATCACATTATCTAAAATGTACAACTAAAAATTTAAAGAACTAAAATATAAAATAAAATAAATTGAGACTCTGACTGTAGCCCCTAAGCTTTTGTCAGAATGAGACCTGCCAGTGGCTCTGGTGCATGCTGCTTTGAGAAGCAACACATCATATCAGAGCTGTCACCTTTCATGTGTGCCTCCATACAGAACTGGAAGCCATTTGAGAACACAGAGAATTAATTTTTGTATCTGTAGTGTATACAAACTGTGTACATGTATGTATTACGAAAAAAGAACCCTACAATATATACTGTTGTCACCTATTTTTATTTTTCAACGACGATACATTGTGAACATCCTTTCTTCTGGATGCCAATGGTATTTGATATGTTACATGATGGCTCTGTAGTATCTTATGATCTTGGTTATTTCAAAATAGTTTAGATTTTTCTATTACAGGACACCATAGAGTTCCTTTTATTTTACTTTTTATTTTGTTTTTTTGCAATCCTAGGAATTGACCCTTGGGCCTCAGGCAAGGTAGGCTAACTCTCTATCACTTAGCTACATCCCCAGCACTGAAGTTCTTTTTTTATTAACATTTTTTAAAAATGAAAATAGTGCACACATGTACTACTTAAAAATTTGTTTTAAAATAACAGCTTTCTCCAGCCCTTGCAACGTCTCATTTTTTCTCTCACGGCAGTCACTTCTTAGTCATTTGGCTGATGCTATTTGTCTCCATGTTTCTAAATGACATAAGTATATTTCTTTGGTGTCTCAATTTTAAAGTATTATCTGTGAAATTCCTTTGATGGCCTTTGAAAAAAAAATTGATATTTCTCATATCCCTACATGTCGTCTCCCATCTTCTCGATATACGTTTATCATAATTTTCAGTTAAAGCAAAAAATTCTTTGTTCATAGCTATATAAGTAGTATTCATGGCAAAGCGAATCAGTATGCTACAGTTATGTTTTTTTTTTCTCTTGAGCAACTTATTTTTCAGTGATATTGTTTTCTGATAGACTTAATTTTTATAGCAGTTTTAGGTTTCCAGAAAAATCGAGAGGAAGGGACAAAGATATCCATCCCGTAGATCCGCTTTCCCCACAGGCTGCTCCCACACGGTCAGCGTCTCCAACCACAGTGCTACGTTTGCTCCACTTCAGGAACCTAATGCATCCGTAGTGCACAAAGTCCTTAATTTACATGAGGGCTACTCTTGGTATGCACTATGCGAGTGTAGACACGCTTGTAATGACACGTGTCCTTCGATACAACATCATGTGGGGTAGTTCTACTACCCTAAAAGTCCTCTGTGTCCACTTACCTGTGCCTCCCTCCCCACTACCTCATGGTGACCACAGATCTTTTCACTGTCTCTGCAGCTTTGTCTTTTCCACAGTGTCATATAATTAGTTCAGATCATGGAGTATGAATTCTTTTCAGACCGGCTACTTTTGCTCGATAGCTCATTTTCTTTTCAGCATTGAATAATACCCTATTGTCTGGAGGATGTACCTCATTTCATTTATCCATTTGCCTATGGAAGGGCATCTTGGTTGCTTCCATGTTTTGGCCCATTAGGAATAAAGCTGCTATAAATATCAGTGTGCAGATTGTTTTATTCACAAATTGTTGCATGGGAAAATATCGAGAAATGCAATTGCTAATGTGATTAATTGTATAAACAAGGTCCAAATTGTCTTCTTAGGGAGTCGGTACCGTTGTGCACTGACTGAGTCATTTTTCAACGACAGAGAGTTTCTCTTACTCCACATCCTCACAAGCACTGGTGTTGTCAGTCTTCTGGATTCGGGGCATGCTAATAGCTTTATACTCGGATCTCATTGTTGGTTCAATTTACAGTTCGCTACTGACATGGTTATGAATGTCTTTCCATATGTTTATTTGCCATCTGTGTCTCTTCATACATGTTCAGTTCTTCTCTCATTTTTAATTGATTTATTTGTTTCCTTGTTGACTTTAAAAGTTCTTTTGGGTATTTTGGAAACTAGTCTTTTATCAGACATCTTCTTTTAAAGAAATCTGCTTTGTTAAGGTATGATGATTTATACAGATACATCTTTTGTAAGTAGTTTCTCCCAGTCTGTGCCTCATCCTTCTCCTTTTCTTGGTAGAGTCCATTGTAGAGCAAAAGTTTTGTAATAAGATCCAGCATGTTAATTCTTTCTCTTAAGGACTGTGCCCTTAGTATCCTTTTTGAAAAGCACCACAATGCTCAAGTTACCTGGAGGTTGTTCTATGTTAACTTCTCCAAGTGCCATAATTTTGCATTTTTAATATAGATCTACAGTCCATTTTGAGATAATTTGTGTGAAAGGTGTAAGGTCTGTAAATTTATTTTTTTGAATGTAGATGTCTAATTTTTCCAGCAACATTTGTGAAAAAGACTATATTCTATTATTTTGCTTTTCTTTCTTTGTCAAAGATCAGTTGACGATGATTTTGTGAGTCTGTTTCTGGGCTTGTGGTTCTTTTCCACTGAGGTAATTGCCTGTTTCTCCATCAATACCACACTGCATCAAACTACTGTAGTGTTTTGTTAGTCTTGAATTCAGAAAGTGCACTGCAGTACTTTCACTTCGTTTGGAATTGAGTGATCTTTTGCTTCTTCATGTAAAGCTTCAAATCGGTTGAGCAGTATCTACAAAATAGTTTGCTGGAATTTTGATTGGTATTACAGTCAATCTATAGACCAATTTAGGAAGACTTAACATCTTGACAATACTCAGGTCTTTCCGTGACCATGAAATGTGTCTCCATTCATTTAGTATTTGTGTTTCCCCTTCATTCAGAGTTTTGCGGTTCTCCTCAGAGAGCTCTTTTACATAGATTATTAGATTTATACCAAAGTATCTCCTTTTCAGGCTACTAATGATAAACATTTTGCATAAACTGCATTGTGTTTTTCATTTTAAATTCCACTTGTTCATATCTAGTATATAGAAAACTTATGGATTTTTTGTTTTGTAGCTATGTATCTTGAAACTTTGCCATAATCCTTTTTTATTTCCAGGAATTTTGGTCAGTTTTTTAGATATTCTATGTAGATGATAGTGTCATCTGTGAACAAAGACAGTTGTACTTTATCCTTCTCAATCTGTACACCACTTACAGATGTACTTCAGCTTACACACTTGATTTCTTTCATGATTCTGGGGAAGATGCTGTGTTTGTGTTTGTGTTTGTGTTTGTGTGGGGAAGATGGCCGTAGTTGTGTTCCTCATCTGATGTGGAGTTCCTGAACAGAAGCAAAATTTTGACAAATGTTTCTGTTCGCAAACCAAACTGTTTGTGAACAGAAGCCTTTGTGAACGCTGGTATTACTGTATTTCCTTTTCTTGTCTTATCACATCAGCTAGCTACTCCAGTTCAGTGTTGAAAGGAATCAAGAGAAGAGACCACCTTGCCTTATTCCTGATCTCAGCAGCAAAGCTCAATTCTCAGTAATGTTAGGTTTGGATTTTTGTAGATGTTCTTTACCAAAATGAAGGAGTTTCCTTTTATTTCTAGTTTGCTGAAAGTGCATGTTTACGCTTATGGTTTTCCATCAACAAAGCCACATTAATAGCAGTTTTCTCTAGTCAAGTGTATTTGCTGTATTTGGACTAGGAGCTTCTTGGGCAATTGTCTTTATGGGATGCCCCTCATCATATTTGTTGTTGGATCCCGGATTCCTTGATCTATGTTTTCTTCGTTTATACATCCACTTTGCCAGACTACATCTTACAGAAATGTCCTTAAAAAGAATAAATTTAAAAAATAGGCTCTTTGAGATTTTTTTGAGCATGTCAATATTCTACCTTCACCTAAGGTAGATTGATTGGGTATAGAATGTAAATGAAAAATAATTTACCCCAAAACTTGGGGCCTTTTTCATTTTGCTTTCCAGAGGTAAAATCTGGCACTATTTTGATTTTTTGCTCCTTTGTTCCTGACCTGATTTTTTCTCTTTGGAAATTTAAAAAAAATTTCTTTGGAGATATTATATTTAAATGTGATGTATTTAAAAGTGAGTCTTTTTAGATGAATTGTGCTTGGCTTTAGTGAACTGTTTGAATACAGAGGCCTCAATTTATTTTTAAATTTTGAGAATTTTCTTCAATTATTTACTTCAGAATTTGTGTCTTTGTTTATTTTAAAGGTTTGTTTTTTTCCCCAGAACATCTGTTAGTTTTATATTAGGTATGAATTTGTTCTGTAGGTCTCTTTTTCTGTAATTTTCATCTCTTTGTACTTTTAGGGAGAGTTCTTTAAATATATCTTTTGATTCTTAGATTTTTAATATTCAACTATTCACTTTTTTATTTTTTAAACATATTTTTAAATTGTCAGAGTCTCTTTCATAATAACTTATTCTTATTTTATGGGTACCATACCTCTTCTCTCTTCTTCCTTCACTTCTTTCTTTCTTTTTGTACTTCCTCCCCTCTTTTGTCTCCTCACCCTCCTCCTTCGTCTCCTCCGCCTTATCCTTCTTCTTCTTCCTCCCTTCTTTGCAATACTGTTGATTAAAACTGGAGCTTTTTTCATGCCAGGCAAGTGAACTATGACTGATCTACATCCCAGCCCTTTTCATTTTATTTTGAAATAGAGTCTTGCCAAGTTGCCCAGGCTGACCTTAAACTTGTGATTCTCCTGCCTCTGCCTTGTGAGTAGCTGGATTCCAGGTGTGTGCCACCATGCCTGGCTATCTTTTCTCCTTTGCATTATGTCATTGTATTTTCTTTTCTTTTTTTTTTTACATATTGTGTGTGCATATTTTTGCCATTTTCTCATTTACTGTAAATTTTGCTTTTTGGCTTTCATCTTGACAACTTCTTTCAACTTTTGGTAATCTGCTGGGGATGATTTATATTTTACAAATAAAACAAAAAATAAAGGTTGAGTAAAAGCTGTGTGATGAGGGTTTTTGAGTTCACTGTAGCTTAGTCCTGCTGAGTCACTTCTTGGGGAGGACTTTTAATTTAGTACTACATGTAGGTTGTACTCTAGAACGATGGCTGTCTTCAGGAAGTGCCCTAGTCTAATGCTTGTGGGCATAAACCTGCCCGCTAGGGTGCCAAGGATCTTTCTGATCAGTGTGTAGATTTGGAGGTTTCAGCTTCAAGGTTTCACCCCCATTCTCTGTTGAGCCCACTTCTTTATTTCAGTTACTCTGGAAAAGAACAACCCACCTTCTCTCCCTGGGTAGAGCACAGTTACATGACTATGGTCCAAGTATAAACTTGCAGCTGGTATCCAACACCCTTTTAGCTCAGCATTTTGCTTTGCTTTTTAGGGCATCTTATACTCTTAGTCTGATTGTTGCCATTTCTATACATAACAACTGCTTAAATTTTCTGATCCTCCACATATTTATATATAAAATACCAGTGCTGCGGGGTATGGAATGAATTATGTATGCAAAAACACTGTCAGAACTACTTCTAAAGCACACTACAATTCTGCACCCAGATTGTGAGCTCTCTGTGGCACTAGATGGGCTGCTCATGCTTTCCCACCATCTCGCCCAGCTTCACAGTACTGCAGGTGCGCGAGGTCTGCTGCAGTTTAGAAAGTTTCTTATGTGTCTGAAAAGGCAGAGGAGAATGAACTGGACCTTTCAGAGTCTGGAAGCAAATTGGAAATGTCTTTTATACCCCATAATAATCCTAAATATTCACCTGGATCTTATTTCTTCCTCCATTACATGGCTGTTTTAATGTACAAATAATGTTTTTATATCCCCTATCATGGAGTGAGACTGACAGTTCTGGAAAACGTATTATATTTTTCCCAAAATTTAATATGTAGCTTCAATTTACCTGTTTTGGGTATATAACTAGTAGAATAGCAGAGTCATATGGTAATTCTATGTTTAACTTCTTGAGATATTGCCAAATTGTTTTCTTCAGCAATTGCAACATGTCATAGTCCTACCAATAATGTACAGAAGCTCCAATTTTTCCACATTCTTACCAATATTTCATTTCTCATTTTTATTTATTTTAGTAGCTACCACCGTACAATTTTGCTTTGCATTTGCCTAACTATTAGTGACAGCGAGCTTTTTTTCATGCACTTATTTACCCTTTGTATATCTTCTTTGGGCTATGTCAAGTCCTTTGCCCATTTTTAAGTTGGGTTATTCATTTTGTGCCATAGTGTTTTAAACATAAAACTTTAGACAAAATGAAAGTTACTGGTTGGCCATTCTATAAGAAATCATACAAGTTGGAAAAGTGTCCAGGGGAAATTCTCCTAAATTCTTGCCTACTGTTCTATAGAAGATCACTTTCCCATTTCTTTCCCTTTGAGCTTTGATCTTTGATCTTCTGGCTTCACCTATCAAGAAACAAGGCAACCTCTGATTCCAGCAAATAAATGAGATGCTGCTGCACCAAGTCACACTGTTGCATCTGAAAGATCTCTTCACCGTGGGCACCCAGGAGTCAGCTCTGCCATCAAAGACAATTACTAAATGGCCTTGACTTCATTATTCTTCATTCGCATTAACAATTGCTCTAAGCAGTAACAAAATTATAACCCAAACCAGCAGCCTGTTATCTATCATTTATTTGATTTAATACATAGAAATGGATGTCTTTTAAAGAGCATTTGCTTTTGTTCGCATTCTCTTCTAAAATCATCCTCAGTGGAAACATTTAGCTTGATAATGTGAATGAATTCTTTTTCATTCCTGGTGACTACATGGATTCTTCAGCATTTCTGATTTTGTTTAAGCATTTTGAATAAAGGAACATGTAGGAAACGGTGGTCAGTTTTACTCTGGTTGGGTTAGACTTCTGTAGGTTTAGGGTAATAGAAGTATTTGTGATCATTTTATTTGAATTTCTTATTCATTACAGGAAATTCATAGCACAAAAAAAAATTCCAACTTAGGAAAGCTGGAGTCAGAAATTGCATCCCGGGAGTCCAGATTGGTCATTGTCTTATTTAATCTGACTCTACTTTATTCTGCTCACAGTGAACTTGTTCTTTGATGCACTGTATCTATTGGCAGTTCACATCCTCTGCAGAATCCTCTGGCTGTTCAAAACATGCAGCAATCAGCAATCAGCTATCATCTGAATCTTAGTCCAACTTTAATAAGCTGTGTTTTGTATTTAAGTAGCTTCTCCCCCAGTGCTTGCCAATGGCAGATTCTGGGATTTGGTAGCTCTTTAATTGTTTTATATTTCATCTCTAAGTAAGTATATGCTGTGGCCTTGGGCCTCAAACGCATCCAAATATTTGAAAAGACACAATTAAATACTTCAGATGACAGTATTAAAACTTCAGGAAAAGTCGCTCACTTCAAAATGGTGATGCTTCCTGCTGGACACATTTTCCATCTTTCTTCTCTAAAGACTTCAAACTGAGGTTTCTGTCCCAGCATGGGCTTCTGCAGGGCTTGTTGTAAGCTCAGGGTGACCCAGTTTCAAAAAATCTAATAATTTGGAAGACTATTTTGCAAGGGAGCTCTTGCCACCAGCTCTGAGGCAGAAACAGAATGATGACATTGAAGTGGACAGCAGTAGTTCTAATAGCAGTGACCACGTGTTATGGGCCTGCAACTTGATATATCATCTTACTTAATCCGAATTCATGGACATCATCCTGCTTAATCCTTATAGAAACCCCACAGCTATGTGTTATTACCCTTCCATTTTACAGATGGAAAGATTAAGGATCAGGAGGGTCTCCAAGGCTATTCAGGTAGTAAAAGGGAGAATGAGATTTCAGATTTCAGACCTGGGTTACATGACTGCAGCTGGGCAGGCTCTTGAAGGAGCTCCCTATGTCTTTACTGTGGGTCTGACTTTCCCAGACAGACTGACCACATGGTCTCCTGTTTCCCCAGTACCCTCTGTGTGCCTCTATGGCAGCCTTCATTGTGGATGTAGTAGCCGTGTCCATGTTTGCCTCCATCTTCCAGATGTGGAAGGTGAAGGGTCTTTTACCTCTCTTCAAGACGCAACAGCCATAGTTTGGGTGAGATGATGGGCAAAGAATACAAATGTACGCATGAGTAAATTAAGAGTTTGTTTCCTACCTTCTCTCCCAACTCTTAATATGAAATGGGCTCAGCCATTTCCATAGGCCCTTGGATGAATGACCTCCTTGCTTTTCTCTTTAGTTCGTTTGGTCCTCATTGTTTCTTTTTAGACTATCTTGTGTGTCCTTATTTTCTGCACTTAGCACGTACATATGAGCTAAGCCAAAGCAAGCCTTTTAAAACTGTAGAATCCTTTCCATTAGTCGGACTTGAAATTAATTTAGAGGGTGGCAGTCAGCTTTTATTTAAAGATAGCAGAAAAGAACACAGCTTACCAGCATGCCTGGCACGTAGAAAGACATAATCTTTGTTTCAGACGGATGATTAAATAGGGGCTGCTGATGTATCGATAGTACTGATTAAATATCGTACATTATGGGATATTTTAAGCAGGGCAAATGACATTGGGATGCTCATTTAAGGTGGTATATTTCAAGATGTTTGGCCACTGTGCACACTAATAGCACATTTCACATTGAGGGGCTGCAAGTGTAGCTCAAGGGTAGAAAGCATGCTTAGCATGCACTATTGTAACACAGTACATATCTGAGTGTGTGCTGGCTATGTGAAGTATATTGCTCATTGATGAAATACAATCCTTAATGACATCACAACATGTGGTTTGTGCTCACACATACCCTTGCCCTGCTCGAACATTTCCTAAAATCTTATATTTAGTCTAAGCTATTATAAAAAATTATTACCAAAGTTTTAAAAGTTTAGTCCCTATCCAATTATTTTTAAAATGTTAAAATATAAATATGCAGAAAAGTTAATAGGAAGGAAACATAGAAAGTTCTAAAGATTTTAATGGTGGAACTTAACTCTGAAACTCACAGAATTATTTCGCTTCATACTCATCTTTAAATTTGCTCCTCCAAATGTTAATCTAAAAGTCTTACTGATTTAGGTAAATTGTGGGGACTCCATTTATATCAGCCAGTAGCATTAATAGGGGATTTAAACTTTAGCTTGCTGCAAAAGACCCAACTTCACTGGGAAAAGCATTCATGTGCGGAGCCAGCTTGCACAGCTCATTGGAGATAAGACAGTTTTGACTTCACATGCCAAACTTTTGTCACTTTGTCTATTTTCATATTTCTCCATGACTCTGCAGAGACAAGCTTTTGATCGGTTGAGCAGCAAATTGAAAATGCTTTTCTTGAAAAATCTAATGCTGAAGTGAATACCAAGCAATGTTACCTTTTCTGAACCAGGTATTTGTTGAGTGTTTACTCTGAACTAGGCAACTGCTGTACAATTTTATAACTGGGGTTATAAAAGTGAACAAGATCCATCTGTGCTCTAAAAGGTATTTAGCCTGGAGCTTTCCCACCACAGGTCTTGAATTCTCCATTTGCCCTCCTAGGTCTACTCTGGTTCTCCCTGCCTAGCCATCTGCCCTGAGAGGCCGATCCTGGTGCCCAAAGGCTCTCTTCTGCCTGGCTTCTGCTTGGGGTTAGACAGTGGAGTGTGGCTTAGTCTGTTTTCTGTTGCTATAGTAGAATACATGAGACCAGGTAATTTATAAAGCAAAGAGCTTAATCAGCACATGGTTCCAGAAGTCCAAAGCATGACACCAGCATCCACTCAGCTTCTGATGAAAGTCTCACGTGGCTTCAGTTCATGACAGAAAGCCAAAGGGAAAGGGAGTTTGTGGAAGAGGCAAAACACGAGAGGTAACCTTGCTTCATAACAACCCATTCTCGCAGTAACTGATCCAGTCCCACAAGAGTGAGAACCCACTCATTTTTGCAGACAGCATTGATCTGTTCCTGTGGGTTCCTACTGCATAATCCAAACACTTTTCACCAAACCCATTTCCCAGCACTTGCCAGGGTGGCCCGCACTGGGTCCATCTCTCTACCAAAAGTCACAGTTGTTTATGTCTCTATTTTCCAGGGACTGTACTCTCACTTCTGCCCTGTTACTAGGCTTAGGGTAACACACTGTCTTTCAGGGTTTTGCTACACCTTTTGGCACTTTCCTGTATCACCCTTTTGGCAAGACAGAGCACCTCACTGAGCACCACTTTAAGCTTTTACCTTTGGCACCTTTCAGTAATCCTGACTTAAGCCTTAGCTCATTTTCTTCTATAGGTAGTTGAAACAATTTTAAAAGACTTATTTACTGTTATGTATGTTTCCGGGAAGCTGGCTTGTTAATCAGCATGGAAAAGCATTTAAAACCACTGCTTCTGGTTCCTCCAGTTATGTTTTATCTCTATCCAATTGGTACTTGAAAAGTTCAATAACTATTTGCCATTGTGGATGGTGTTGATCGTGACCCATGATAGGTCAGGGCCTTCACTGTTAATTACCTGCTTCACTGGGCTTTGTGGACAGGCTGGAGGTAAATGTCCCAGGAGGAAGATCCCTGCAAAAGAATAGCAAGAGAACTTGGCACCTTGCTGACAAACTGATCGCCCATCCCTACTCTATGTGTCCTATATTAGTGCTGCCATCTGATGTCAGGGAAGAAAGAGGCAAGAATTTAAACCCCTGGCTACAGCAACAGCAGAGTCACTGTGGTGGCCGTTTGTTCATTGCTTGCCTTGTGAGTCAGGCATTGTATCACATAGGCATCACATGAAAGTCTTTACATTATTAACTTATTTAATAATCACAATCACTCCATAAAGTAGTTCTTAACTCTGTTTTACAGAAGCTAGGAGCGAAGTAGGATAAGTAACTTATCTAGGGATGCACACTTAGTAATCTTCAGAGCTAAGATTTGAATCCAGCATCACTAACTCAGATGGGTTCCTTCCACGATTTCAGCTCCTAAGGCCTCTGTTTTTGGCATCAATTTTGCCAAAAGTTGCATTTAGCATCACATTTGATTATCAAAGTCTCATCTTTTTACAATCAAGCATACTATAAATTGAAAGAAAAAAACATCTGATCAGGATTCAGCTCCTCTTTCATTAGAAAAGGAGTAGAGGGCATAATACTGAGGAAGAAGAAAAAGGAATAAATGAACTGCATATTAGTAAAAAGTCTGTGAAATCCACAGTGACTAACACTCAAAAATTGAATTTTCTGCATTTTAGATTTTGAATCATTTGCTCTATGACCCAATCAGCCTTTCTTCCAATTCCAGATTCTGAACTGTGTCTTTGGGGAATAAAAGGCTTTACTAGCACCTGGCTGAGTCACTTGTACGTATCTTAGAAGAACTCTGCCTACACTTTATTCCTTTGGAAGCAAGTATTTCCCAGAGTTTGCACTAAGGGAAGAACGAAGGCTACCAAAAAAGGGAAAGCCAGGATGTCTGTCTGAAAACTATCACTGTTGTCTCAATGGGGAGAAACAATGTTTTGAAAAAACAAAACAAAGCAATCCAGTCTGTTATAAATTTGTGAAAATTGTGCCACAAGGCTAAAGCATCCAACAGTGTAGTGGTTGATTCTTTCTTCCAGCTCCTGAGGGAGCAGTTGCTGTATTTGATACGGTGGACTTCAAATTGTCTTCCTTTATCATTTAAGTGTCATATCAGCCAAACACTAAGAACAGCTGAGAGGTTGCAAACTTACTGGGACAAGGCAGGAGAATATTTTTCATTTCTTTTAGGGGAAAAAAAATTACTTGGTTGACAGATTTTCCCTGTTGGTTAGGATTGATTTTTTTTCTAATTCTTTTCTGCTCCTTTGTTCTTAGCACAAAGTTGCATTTCCTTGGCTCTGTGTGAAGTATTAGAAAAGGGTAAACCATGATGTTCCGGATATATGGTCTTTCTTAACCTCTGGGATTATTTTCTTTAACAGAGTTGTTGAAAAGTCAGCCGTTACCTGCCAGAAAATAAAACAACCCATTTTTCATCAGAACTTAAATAAACATTGAAATATCAGCATCCTACAAGGACCACTAGCTTATGTATGCCTGTAAAATGTGTTATGGCTCTTGGTCTAAAGGATGCTCATATAAAAATAAATTGTGTTGTAACAATCATTTCTCCTTGTCATAGTTTTTAATAGCCCTAATCTCAAATAAATCTAGGTTGAAGATTGTTAGTCTCCAGGAAAACTGACCTTCAATTTCAAATAGTTAAGTTAAATCATTGTAATGATAACACAGTCTCAGATATAAGAAGATGACAAACTTGTATCAAGTCCCTAGATCATCTTTTATCTGGAAGAGGAGAGATGTCTCAATGAACTGATATTGCTCTTGAGTGACCCATTTTGCTTATATATCTACTTGCTCTGACTACCAGTTCACAAACATTTCCTAAGGAGAATTCTCCACATAGCTCCCCAGGGTACTTGAAAGAACAACTCATAGAAATACATAGATTAAGAGCCTTGAGCAATTACCATTTTACATCTGTCAAATAAGAAAACATTGTTAAAGCCTAATACTTGCTGCTGGTGCAATATTGGTGATGCTTCCAAACTCATACTGTGGATAACAGTGTAATGACTTTGGAAAGCATTTCGACAATTCAGAAAAGCATGCCATATCCTTTAATACTGTAATTATACTTGTAGAAATTTCATGTTAGGAAATCATCTAAAATAATACAAAAATGTTAATTGCAGAATTTTTTGTATTAGTGTACTATTAGAAACAACCTAAGTACTCAAAAATGGAAGCTTTTAGTCAATTTTATAGACACTATTATGAAATCTAATTGGTGACATGTAAAATTTTCTGATGTAGAGTTCAGTGTAAAAGTACTGATTGAAGCATATAAAATTATTGCTTGAATATGAGGAATCAAATTTGATAAAATGCACTTGGATTTAGCATTTAAATTTGATTTTATGATGTTATTTTGTATTTAACAATAAGTAGGATCTAAAAATTACTTGAGTGTGAAGATCAATATTAATGGAAAGAGCTGTTTTACAATTGAAACACTCCTTCAAATAGTACAATTTTTCAAGTATAAACCTTTGAGGCCTGAAATTATCAAGGATTTGGAGAATTTAATTAAAATGATTAAAATTATGAAAAAGAGAAACTGAATACATGAACAAATGGAGGAGACATCCTTCCAAAATAATATAACTTTCCATTCTTGTTCTTTCTGGGGGCGTTTAATGTTGACACACAGAATAAAAAGATATTATCAGATAATTTAGACAGTATAGCTTGTAGTCCTGAATTTTGAAATGTCCTAACGTGAGTGAGGTAAATGGACTTTGTAGAAGGGGCTTTACCTCAAAGAACTGTGAGACAGGAATGGACTATGAGGATAAGTGAACTTTTCCTGCCATCCTGACTTCGACTTATAAACATCTCATAGAAAAACCGAAACACAAAAGAGTAACAACAACAACAAAGAAAGAAAGAAAGAAAGAAAGAAAGAAAGAAAGAAAGAAAGAAAGAAAGAAAGAAAAAGAAAAGCAAAAGCAAAGTAATACAAAAAAACTCAAAAACTTTTGGAAATAACCTAAATAGTCAATAGTAGAGAATTGGTCAAGTAAAGCGTGAATTTAAGTGAAAATGAGAGATATAAACCTATGCATAGAATATGATTCTAATGTTTACATTCTTGTTCATAGAAAAAAAGGAATAGAAAAGATATATAAACTTCTATAATGGCCACTTGGGCTATTCATGTTCTCCAATGTTTTCTCCTATACATATGCATACTAAAGTAACCAGGAGAAAATTGCTTGTAATAATTGTTTCTTAAATAGCATTTAAAATAGATATACAAATATATAATGAATGACTAATTGCCTGAAATAATTTTGGAGAGGCAACATAAAAATTATAATAAAATTGACTGCATTAATTGAATAAAAGTCTACAGCAGTGTTTAGATAAGGACGTTCTTTTTACTGTAACTTCACTGGTGAATAACTTGCATTGAAATGCCAGATATTGGTACTTATTTTTGCACAAGCTGTTCCTAATAGTCTTTGTTTTCCTTTTTCTGATCACTGTTTTTCTTTTGCTGAAAAATGATGTTCTATACACACCAAAATCATCCATTTTTCTCCTTTCTCCTTCCCTTCTTTTCCCTCCCTCCCTCCCTTCCTTCCTTCCTTCTTTCTTTCCTGCCTTCCTGCCTTCTTTCCTTCCTTCCTTCCTGCCTGCCTGCCTGCTTGCCATCATGTTGCCTTTTAGTTTTACAGTTGTAGGCAGAGTAAGGGTGGGTTTATCTTAGTGTTTGGCCATTTGTAAAAGGTCTTGAGTTGATAAAATCCTAACAAAATTAAAGTAGCAGAAAATAAAGAACCCCACTTAAGTACAGGCTAGCAGCTCAAGTTTCCCCACTGAATACCTAAATACAGCGCCCGTGATTTAGATATCGATTTTGGATGCATGGAAGAGCCAGACATTAGGATCCACACAAGAAACAAACAAACAAAAAATCCTAAGCTCGAATCTTACTAAATAAACACTAGAAAGGAGAATTGCTGTCGCATATGAAAAATAAGTCTTTCCTTGGCCACTGTGTCTACACGTTATGGACTCATTTGCTTTTTCCACATTGGTAGTTTAAAAAAGAAAGCCTTGCGAAAGCATACACCATCGATTATTACAATATTTATTACCTGGAGAGGAAAAGAATGCTACTTACGCAGAAGATAGTTCTTGTATCTGTTTCTTTTCAGTTCCTCTGGTTATGTGTTACAATGGTTTAGACTGGGGGTTAGCCAAAAATGATTTTCCCTAATAAAAGACTATTGATGAAATCCTGCTTCCCCCAATTTATTACAAGCCTAACACAACACACCTCCTCCTCTTTTCTCCTTTATGCCCTCAGCACTTAAAATCTTGTTACTTTCTTGTGTATTTGAGGGATGATTCTAAGAGTACAAAACATGGGATTGCCCCAGGACCTAGCAGGACCTTGCGTAGTGTAGATTTGCAGTAAATATGGAATTACTTAAAGTCAGAACCCTGAAGAAAAAGTCACATGTTTATCAAATAATTCACAAAGAGACATATCCTTGACACCTAATCCAGTTAACTGTTTTAAGGTACTCTAAATCCACAACAAGTTTAAATTCATTCCTCTTCTTAGAGGAGTTTTGTTTAGTGGCTGGAACACTTGTTTCTCAGGATGTTGATCAAATGTGACTTGCGCCAGAAAGCTTCGCAATAAATAATACCAGGAGGTTTATGAATGATGTATAAAGCCCAGCAACATAACAACAGGTAAGGCAGAGATGAGCCGTTACTTTATTTCAGCACAGCCAAAGCTGTGGGAATGCTGTGCAACCATTGGAATGCTAAGTGGCTCTGGCTAGTTCGTAGTAAGTTTCCAGAATAAAACAGGTTTGAAATGTTCTGGTGGGTATTTGATTTTCTTTTCAGATTAATAGAGCACTTGCTTTGGGTAAGCACAAATGAAAATCACCCCTTTCTCCTCTAGTGTTTATTCAGTGGAGGTTATTTGGTGCGCTGAGTGGTATTTTCAGTATTAATCACTTTTTACTTGCAATGAAGCTATACTCTTTTACATTTAGCAACTTTAATACTGTGAAATTTTAAGTATTAGCATAAGTAGCTTCATTATCATTATTGTTACTGTTGTTTGAGACCGAAGTATCACTGTCTTGAAGAAAAGGGTGAAAGTTTACTTTTCATTCCCTGTTGGTGTCGGGGCCTGTATTGATAAACTGATACTCTTTTAAGAATAATGATCTAGATCTCACAATTACTATTTTTTAACAAACAGGGTCTTTCATGACTTGTTTTCTCACTGAAGTCTTGGTTCCTGGTACAAATCAGTCAAAGTATTTATTGCATCGCTACTGTGTACCTAGCACCGTGAGTCTCCGTACTTACTCCATAGAAACACAGATTATGAGTGTTGGTGGAGATGACTCAGGACTTACGGATGAAAGAGATTCCATGTAAAACTGACGTGTGACGTGTGGGGATGGTAAATGACATGGCAGATTGGCCAACCACAGATTGGTCTCATTCCCCATTAGATCTATCGTATTTCTGCATATAAAACCAATCGATCACCCATTCTTACACTTATTCATGAAACAAAGCTCTGTATCATGCAGGATTCTTTTCAGTTGCAAGTGAGAAGTTAGAAGAAATAGAGAAAGTAATATATCACAAACATAACATATGCTTTCTCCTGCGCTGTCACCATTTTCAAACAGGTCTTTCTCCAAAGGTACCTCGAATCCAGTAAAGGGGAAAAAGAACTTGAATAAAAACCCAAGACTTGTTCTCAGTCCAAACTGGATCACTTGTCTGTCCCAGGAGCTCCTCACGGGAGCCAAGGGCGTCCCTGGACCCCGGCCCTCTCTTGGAGCCAGGATCAGCTGTGCAAGAACTGGGTTGGGCATTGGCTGGGATGATTCACTGAGGGGCTTTTAGCAGAAGTGGGATGATGTCAGTGAGTGACAGATGGCCGCCAGACTTCCTGATAGCCTGTCCCCGTGCAGATTGTTGATACAGAGGCAAAAACATGACTTGTTCTCTTTCCTTCTCAGGATTCAGCCCATAGTTAACGAGCATCATCTGTGTTGACACAGTGTTGCCAATTCATCTTAAATCAAATTCTAGTGCTGCCCTACCAGTCTTCAATAATGTTGCTCGTTCTTCATTACCTATTAATTAAAAGACTAACTCCTTGATTAACCTCCCTTTTGATCTACCCCACAATCTTGGCAGAAGAAACTGGTTATGTGTTTCTTGGGTTTTTGTGCCCTAGAGTGCTTTCTCCATGCCGATGACTGGTAGTCTGGTCTGTTTAGGCTCAGTTCAGGTACTGTCTTCCCACAACATGCACAGATTTCCTTCATCTCATGAAGCAAGCAATGAACAGAGCCTGTCTTCTAGCACTTACTGTTTAACAAACAGTTGTCAAATGCTTATTCTGCATTTAACGAAGTTCTAAGTACTTAATTTTCTTTTCTATCTTGTATTATTACTCATGGTGTTCTTTTCTCCCTCCTTCCCCCTTTAACCTATCAGCTCATTGAAGGAGGGGTATTCATGTGAGCAATCAGCATCTGCCTTCTGAATGAACATGCCTTCCAATTTTCACATTTATTGAGCACTAACTAGCATTTACAGCCTAAGGAAGCGGATTCTTGTTTTCTCTCAAATCTCTCTCTGCACATAGTATGGTGAATTGAATGTGAGCTGCCTACAAGAAATATTTGCTAATTCTCTAAAATGAGCTAGAAATTAGAAATACTCAAATGTCTAAGAATGAATTATTCCCCATTTGTTCTATATTTTTCAGTCTTTTGGCACAATTTTTGAAACTTTTTATTGTCATTGAAATTGTTTGTTGTACTTTTCCAAACATTTATTTTCTGCTTTTTTGACTCGAAGCGGCGCTCTCTCTCCCTCTCTCTCTCTCTCTCTCTCTCTCTCTCTCACACACACACACACACACACACACACCAGGGACACTTTTCCACAATTGTTCATGCCAATGACGTTGACCCATCGTTAAAAGAATAGACTTTATAAATGCATCAGAGAGCCAAAGGGCTTCCCAAGCTCTTCTGCTGTGCAACTGTTGGTAAATTAAAGTATTCAGTGGCCCTAGCAACCTGGCATAATGAAGTCAGCATTCCATTTGTAGAGTCACTTGGAAGTACACTTGAGCAACTTGCCTTCATTTGTGATTTGAATTGACTAACATTTCAGGTGTCCAATTTTGGTCTGAAACCTAAGGATACCTAAAGCCAAGATGGCAAGGAAAGAAGATTCACTTTCTTTCTTACAGCTGTCCAGGTAGGGCAAAAATCCCCATGCTATGTTCCAATCCTACAAAAGAGTAGAAGCATCTGTCTACCCACCCCATCAGTTTCCCTCTTTGTTGTTCCTCTTCATGAGTAATTTTTCAACAGCATCGAATAAGGACTGATGGGTGCCAATCGATATTGGCAGAAGGGGTGAAGGGAAGAGGTGAAGTCAGGGAAGGGCGAAGTCAGAAGCCAGACTGCAGCAGATTGGAAAAGCATTTGTGGCAGTAACCTGCTAAAAATCAGGCTCTGGGAAAGGACCATGCAGGTTAAGTAAAACCCAAGCGCTCATCCACTAGCAGTGGATGATGAGCACATCACTAAATCTGTCTGTTTTAGTGTCCGCCTCCATCTCTTCTTTATAAAATGGGAACAAAATTGAACTACCTCGAGGTTATTACGTGATGTAAATAAGTTCAAATGAGAAAAATGCTTAGAGCAGCGTCGATTACTTTACAAATCCCAGATGTTAACCATTGTTTTTGATAAAGATGCTAGGACAGCAAGTTGAGATTACTTTGGAAGTTGGACCATGAAAGTTGAAGAGAAAATGAGGACACAGCTGGGTAAAGGGCAGGGAGTAGGAAGTACGTACCTAGATAGGTGAAAGGTGAATGCGTTGTAGGCTGGAGGAACGGAAGCGATTTTTAGAGCGTGGGAGGTTTTGCTAATATGGGAAGGAGAGGGAGTAGCCGAGAGGTGACGAAGGGTGGAACCCAGAGGAGAGGTGGGCAGGCAGATGGGTGAACCTTGCATAGGGAGGGCTTTGTGCTTTCTATGGCTGGGGCTAAAGTGAGGGTAATGAAAGGCGGCGGGGAGCTAAGGATGCCTGTTTTCGTGAGATGGGAACAGAGATTGAAAAGCCTTCAAGACTAATTGCTTGCTGTTTTTGTGAAGCAGGAAGGAGCTCATCTGGTGAGAGGAAAGAGGTGGCAGGAGCAGGCATAAGTAGGACTGATAAATGAAGAAGTTACACAGCAGTAACTCTTGGAGACAGAATGACACTAGCCAGAATGTGTAGTCTGACGAGAGGCGTGAGAACTTGGGGTGGCGGAAGCTGTGCTCACTGGGTGAGACTCTGGTGTTTGCGTCCGTGGGTGGCACGTTTCTGGGCACTGACAAGTCTAAGACCATTTGAAAACTTCTGTGGTTCACAGTGTGAAGTTGGAATTTAAAATGCTTTCTTTAACTACAAATAAATGATGGATTTTTATAGCCATACCTTTTTGATTTACTGAATTCTCTTTCGCTTTTCTACAAATCTGCAATGCCAGGAGGAAGGTAGACTTTAGAGTTGAGTTAGAGCCTATCCTTATTCCACTCAACCCAGCTTTGAAAATACTCACAGATAGGCAATTCACCTTTCACTGGACTGACAGTTCTATTTTTGAGTGACCGGAATCCATTAATAACGAAACATACATGTTCTGATAAAGGTTTTATCTAGCGATGATCACACGAAAAGCCCTCCCTCCCCAGACATCCGCTGGCAGTGCTGTCTGGCCCCTCTTCCCACCATGAAGAGGAGTCTGTGTCCTCTCCTCTGAATCTGAGTGAGGTTTATGAGCTGCTTTGATCAGGGCTGATAGGACCAAATGTAACACAGGTGACTTCTATGCCTAGGCCTTGAGAGACACTGCAGTTTTCATTTTTGCCCTCTTGGAATCCTAAGTGACTCATTAAAAAGAGTCTGATTTCCCGGACTTCTGGAGAGAAAGATCAGATAAAGATGAGAAGAGATAGACTGAGGCCATCCCTGTGGGCTCAGCCACCCCAGCAGAGATGCCAGACATGTTAGTGGCACCAATGTGACTCTGGCAGGGCCAAACTGAGATGCGCCAGCCAACACATGACATAGGGACCAGCTGTTGCCAGCGGATCCCATTCATGGTGCAGAATCGTGAGCACATGTAAGGGGCGGCTGTCCCTTTAAGCCAAGAGGTTTTGAGAGCTTTATTTTGCTGCAATAGAGAGCAAGGGCGAAGAATTTCAAGGCCCAGAGACAAACTAAAATATCACTGGCATTAAGCCGGATGTCAGGTGATGAGCTGGCAAGTATGGAGAGAGAGGCGGCCAGGTTCGGCGTGCTTGATGATTGGACGAGGGTCAAGGAGAAGGAGAGATGACGGTTAGTTTGAAACTCCATGTCTAGGAAAATGATGTCGCCGTGGACAGTGATACGATCTAGATAAAGACCTGGAGATGTGAAGCAGGTTTGTTATTTCCTGATGAGCTAGCGCAGCCTCCACGTAGAAATGCTGGCTTGGCAGCTGGAAGTAGAAGGTGGAGGCAAAGGGTGGAGCAGGGCTGCAGCTAGTTCTTCCCTGTTGTTCCAGCCTAAAGGGCATTTTCTAACTCCTTTTGACCTCCCATACATAGTGGCAAAAGTGGAGACATCAAGTGAAGGTGGAAGGGAGGAAGAAAGGGGAGGGAGAGAGAGAGAGATGGGTTCATGTGAAGAGAGTCACCTGCCGTGCTGTGGGACTGCAGCTTACTTCAGCCACACCTCTTGGAAGCCTTCACTGCCTCCATGAAAATAAGAGAAGCAACATACACATGCAACTAAAATTATCACCATTCAAACATTTGCCCTTTAAATAGCACCAAATGAAAGCAAGAAACCCTAACCTCAGCTCTTCAAAGTACAATGAAAGAGAAGCTAAACTTTCCTTTTATGGATTCTTGCGAGCCCTTTAAGGGTTCTTTTGTTCTGTGTGTGCACAAGGGAAGAGGCTGAGACTGCTGAGGTGCTGAGATTTCACCTGCCCACTCACCAAACTGCAATATTCGCAAAGAGAATATTGCAAACAGATGTCTCCCTTTTAAGGAAGTGAGTACAGGACAGAGACTCTACCCTGTAGTACAGCGGCTTGTGGTGTGTAACCAGCCAAACCTGAGACCAAGTCCTTGTCCCATCGCTTACTACCTGCGAGACCTTGTACACAGTATTCGCCCCTCTGAGCCTCAGTCTCCTTAGTTGTGAAATGGAGAGAAGATCTTAGTGTTGTTTTGAAGCATAAAGAAAGTGGTATATGAGAAGCATTTGGTGTGGTAAGGGAACAGTAAGTGGTAACTATAGTCATTGGAATTAGTCACAATTTGGGCCTTTCACATATTTGTATCATCAACAGACTATTTTTCAAAACTATTTTAATATAAGGAAATGAGGCCCAATTGCACTTTGGTTAATTGTTTAAATGTAACAAGTGCCTAATGTAATGTTATGGACATAATATTATACAACAGCAGGTCACTTCATAATTTACAAGTATCATAAGAATTTCCTTCTGGGGGTAAATTCTCTTGTTTCACAGAATTTTTGTAAATCTTTAGGCAAACCAAAATGAACTTGCTGGCTACTGCTTACTTTTCTGTTTATACTTTTGGATGTAAGAAAATAAATAATGTTCTAATACAGAAGTCAGCAAACTTATCCTATGCAGGACTAGAGAGTGAATATTTTAGTTTCGTAGTCCATGTATGATTTCCCTTGTATATTCTTCTTTGTTATTTTCCATAACCCTTTAAAACCTAGTCTTAGCTCATAGAAAAATATGCCAATGATTGAATTTGACCCAGAGGCTATAGTCTGCTGACCTCTGCTCTCACATAAATTTGTTTTATTTATTACAAGGGTGCTTGTGCCAGTAAGTATTTTTAAAAAGCAAATGAGAAATGCATTAAGTAAATAACATTTAAGTGATTCTTATTCTGATTCAGACATATGCTCGGCTTAGATGAGAACATTGATCTTTTCCTTGATGGGATAAAACCATTTGCGTTGAAACGCGAGGGGGCTGGAGAGAGTTGTGATGAATGTGGACCGTTTCACAGATTGATTCTAAACAACATCCTTGTGCTGTGCACACACTCCTCTTCCTCAGAGGAGCAGTTTGGATACAGGTTTTCATGGACCAGGCATCAGCTGCCATTAAACCCTGAACTGAAAATGTTGCTCGCCTTTATGAAAATGAGCAGCTGGTCAGGCCCAGACCTTTACCCACCTTGGTTCTACTTCTGTTGTGTACTAGTAGCTTGAATACCTTTCACCACTGGGAGTGTGTGGGTGTGGACATTTTACTCATTTTCCTATGGCCCATTTGGAAGGGAATGCCTTCTAGTAAAAGTCTCCTGAAAGCTTCGATCCATGATTGTCTCTTTTCTTTCTGACTCGTGACCCAAGATGCTTCTCTAGGGACATCTGTGGACCTATTTTTTTCCTTCTTTCCTCTGTTTTTCTTCCTTTCTTTTCATTTTCTACTGACTACAAAGATTCAGAAAAAGAAGAAATAATTTAAAAACACACCAAGTAGTTCAAGATGTTTATCACTGGACGTGGTGAAAGTTGACAGCTTTCTGGTCTTTTAATCCAGCCTGCTTTTGGTGACTGTTCTACGTCACATTTAAAAGACAGATGGAAACGTGACTCACAGCCTGAACCATCCAATCCCACCCTTGACCATTCCCGTCCTTCCCCAAGAGCACAGGGCAGGCAGAGTGGCACCTCGGCTGGCATCCGGGCCCCACACCCAAAGTGGTCCTCACCGAGCTGAGCTGGACCCAGAGAACGCTTTTGGTTACATTGGTCTTAGCAGAACCTGGAACAAATTAGGTGACATAGCTTCCTCAGCCTACCGTCACATCTCGCCAACCCACTGACGGGGGGGGGCTCGCTTGGGAAGAGCACATTGCCAAGGAAGAGAAGCATCTGGAGACAGAGTGGGCCTGAGCACGTTTGTCCCCAAGTCTGAGACAGAGCTGGCCTGTTCCGCCAGCCCCAGCCTCCTTAGGACTCTGTACTCAAGTCATTCGCAGGGTAAGAGTGATACCCTCCAATCTCCTTTCACTGCCCCACTTTTCATTGTCCACTCAGTAAGATGTAATGAGTATCTGGCATGTATTTCTCCTGCGTTTGGCATATCTGGGCTTTTCTTCTCTGACTGATCTCTCACAGCTAATTTCTAGGGACACTTCAGTTCCTCACTGAAGCCAGATTCTTTGCCACACCAATCCAGCACCTCTAACTCCCACTCAGACTGAGAATGGATTTTATTACCCCTCAGAGAATATGATTTGGTGTTCCGGTTCCTGGCAAGCGTTCCACCGCTGTGTTAAGTACTAGTGACAAGGCAGTCAACTTGAGAGACCAGTTCTGTGACAAACATTGTACTTCATACCTTGCTCCAAAGAAATGATTCTGGAGACACCATTCTTCTGCGGGCTTCATCCTTGCTCACTTGTGTTGAACTTTACGAAATTTAAAGGCCTTTGACCAAAGGAAACATCTTTGAAGAACTGGAGTTGTTGGTGGCATGGGCATCTCTGGAAGGGTGAAAAATGTGGAGTGAAAGGAAGGGACCCATGAGCTGCTCTTGCATGTAGGCTTTACTTCTTATGGATAACTCAGCTCTCATTTCTGCTTCTACCAGGTCCCAGAATGTGTGCCCGCCCACATGCTTCATTCCCTAACCTCATCTGCTTCTCTTCTATTTGCTGGTTATTGGCTGACTTCCCTCGAGCCTACATAATGGTCTTTAAATTAAATCTCAGCCTGTTTAGGCCTGAGCTGTTTCCTTCACTTTGCACTTGTCATCTTCAGTATATCTGTATCCAAGATTGCTTTTTTTGTTTTGTTTTGTTTTTTTGGTTGTTGTTTTGCTGGGGGGAGGGGTGAAAAAAATTACTTTACTGGATGGCAGACTCCTTTCCTGAGCTTTTGCAAATGTTCTTTTTCTTGAATTCCTCTCAGCTTACTGTCTGATGAAATTCTGTGGACTCTGAAACTGAACCAATGCTTGTCCTGTGTCGGGTGTATCCAGGCTTTTCTTCTCTGACAGATTTCTTGCAACTGATTTCTAGGGAGACTTCAATTCCTCAGTGAAGTTGGATTCCTGGCCACGCAGAGCCAGCACCTCTTCATTCAGAATGAGAATAGATTTTATTACCCCCAAGAGAACACGACTTCATCTTCCAGTTTTTGGCGAGTGCTCTACCACTGAGCTGTACCATCGCCCTCTGTTTTCCAGTTCTAAAATCCAGACACCTTCTGTACCATCATTTGTTTTTCCCAATCATGGGTTTCTGGAGGTTTTTCTCTGATTGACCTCCTCTCCACGGTCAGATTTATAGCTTCCCTCCACTCATAAGTCCCTGATATGTTCCCCAGAAGAATATCAACATGCATAACACGATGTTCTGGTACAGCAGAGCTGAAATACTGTCCACTCTGCCCAAGGAGAGAATATTCTGAACTGTGTGCATCTTCACACGGTCAGAAGAGGAAGCTGCAGGAAGGAAGTCGGGGGAAGGGCCATTGGAATGTAGAAACAAAATCAAAATTCCGCCCTTGGCCCCAAGTCTCATACAGCCTTATAGTTAAACAAGATCTTGGTGACTCTTGGCCTATAAGGTTCCTGTGTGTATGCATGTGTCAATCCTATTACCCAAATTTAACCATTTGCCGCTCAGTCCATATGTAAAAGTTTCACGTTATTTCAGTACAGCGTACCAACCTGAAAGTAGTCAGGTCGTCTGTAACTTTTGGTTGATAAAGGCAACAGAATTGACAGCTCTTAGGTCTGCAATTAAATGTGTGAAACTAACAAATGGAAATAATGGAAAAGGGCATATTTTTCCCCTTACCAGTCATGTTGTGACATCCATTTGTTTTAAATGAGGGAATGAGAATTTAGAGGATTTACTTTTCATTACGGTGTAAATTAACATTCAACTACTGAACCGGAATGGATTTGTGGAAGAGATAGCACTATCAGTAATCATTTGGAATTCATTTTGCCAAGATAAATTAGAATCCCCAGTGACAACAAGAAAACTTAGCTTGTGCATTTCTGAAAAAAAATTAAAACAATAGCAACTTCTTATAAATGGACTTTGAGTTTGCTCAAAAACCCTGTACATGTGACATTCCTTATCTGATCTTTGGTTTCCCCTAAGTGTAAACATGAGTGAACAGCACATGAAACAAAGACATAAAATGGAAGTGGCAGATGATGTTGGAGAGTCGGAAGTCAGGAAATAATAGATTTAAAGGATATAGAAATGTCACCAAGTTCAGTCCCCTGAAGGGGATACATAGTATCATCACACTCAATAAGCTCTAGGAAGAAAGAAGAAGAAATCCTTCAGATAAAAGATTCCTTTCACCCCTGCACAGATACTGGTCCTGCAAACTCTCTTGGTAGCAGTAAATATAAATAACTATATGTTTATAGCTTAATGTAACATATTTGCCAGAGATGATAGAGGTGATAATGACAAGCAGTGACTATCCTTTTTTATTATCCTACAAATATTATATACAAAATAATAACCAACCACAATCAAAACACCACATATTGGCTATTAAATAGGCAGACACTTTTCCATCCTTTGAAAAGCACTATTCTGTGAGTAGCCATTCCTGCCACGCATGAAGAAACAGATGGTTAAAGAAGATAAGTGATTTTCCACTTCCAGTTTTTAAGAGACCCAGACCACATCCTCTAAACCCTCTTGGCCCTTCATCATTTTGGGATAACTGAGCATCTACTGAAAAAGCCTGCTGAGGTGCCCTGTGAACTGTCTGATCTCCAGACTACTTATTTTTTATTTCAGTTTTGTCCTGGTGTCATGTTCTAGCATTAGCCATTTACCGAGATGTATAGTATACTGTTATTTTAAATCCACACACATCAAGAAAACAGGCCTAATTGGTGGAAATTAGGGTACTTGATGATGAAGCACTGGAACATGTTGCCAGAGGAAGTTGTAGAGTTTTCTCTTTTGAAAGTCTGAAAGAAAAGTGCAAACAAGATTTCAATGGATTCTAACTTGGATTCCAATTTCCTAACTCCTAAAATGAAAGATTTAAGGTAGATGATTTCCTCTGGGTCTCCCCCGACCCCAGCATCTTACAAGACTGTAATTTTAAGTAGGGATTGGATGTTATAACCCTTCAAGGTCTTTTTTAGACTTCTATCTTTATGCTTGAATGAGTTTTGACTTCAAGACCCATTCAAGCATTGGTTCAGCTCTACATTCTCAACTTTCTTTCAAATGGAGATCGCGTAAGAGCTATTATTTAAGACTATCCCAAATGTGCAGTGTACAGAATTAAATATAACTTGCGTTTAGGACTTCAATAATCATAGTTCATCGGCAATCTGTGTTCACTCTCCTTCTGCGACTAAGGTTCAACAACAAAGCAGTATTTCCTCATCAGGTAGCGTTTTAAAGTGCCTTGTGTATGTGACAGATGGGATCTTATAAATGCATTAGGCTTGCTTATTTTAATATCTAAGCATATGCAAAATTCTAGAAACATTTTACATGCAAATGTCTTGGGCTCCACAAGGACCTATAATAGAAACCATACTCTGTGACTTCAAAGCCTTAGTCTCAACAACTAATCACTTGACTATTTCCAAATCAGATTTCTTCAAATAAATTAAAGGCATTTGTCCTGCCCAAGAACCAAGTTAAGTGGCAAGTTTGACATTTGAAAATCAGGCTGCTTATTGAGATTTTCATACACGGAAAAAAGGACCCAGAATATCTTTCAGTGAAAGAGAAACACCCTTTTTCATGCTCCAATGACTCAGAAATTTGTCAAAGAGAATTTCATCAAATTTTCTTCATACATAAAAAAATAAGATCTCACCTTTGCAGTAAAAGCTAGCATTTGGAATTTCAGCCCAAGAGATTTTTATTTTCTGAAAGGTTATGCGTCCCTAAGATTTTATTCCTTTTGGAGCTATAATCACTGTATTGCTTCTGAGTTGTTAACAATAACACTAGAAAAAAGAAGAGATACTCCACGTATCAATATTAAGAGGCTTCTTCAGGAAGTAGAAATATTTTAAACACTGCGACATTTGTGGTGAGTCACAGTGCCCAATTTCCTGGGAAGTAGAGCAGAAAAGAGAAGAGGAGAGCAATAATGACAGATAACTAACTTTTATCCAGGCTTCTATGTGTGAGGCTTTTGCCAGGCTCTTCACATGCATTGTTTTATTCACTCTACTCAGCAGCCCAACCATAAGGTGCATTTTAAGGTGCATAAATGAAACCGAGATTCAGAAGCATTGAATAATTCTACGGGGGTCCCCCGAACCAAAGGCAGATAGGGTTGACTCCAAAGCCTTTCTTAGTACTCAGCTATGCCCCTGCGCTCTCTGGGTGGAGAGTAGAGCAGACACCCCGGGGAGAACAGGTGACCGAAGTACACGAGGAGCAATGGGTGGGCCCCCAAGGGTTGGCTTCCCAGAGCCCAGCTCACCCTCTGGTTCTACGGGCCAGGTCAGAGATGACACGTAATAAATACGTGCTGAATGAACAACTCCACAAATGAAAGCAAAGTGACGTAAGACAACTTACAGACATTCTAGCCTTTTGACTTCTACTACTCATTTGTTTTAGCCCATTCTAGCATCTGTTAGCTGTCCATGTTTCTATAATGCAATTTGGCTCCCGCTCTCAGAACCAGTTCCGTATGAATTTGAAAAGAACAGAACGCCTGTTTGGCAGCCTCTGCCCACTGCCAATCCTTGCTGGTACTGCTCTGTTCCAAGCCCATGCTGCCCTCCCTGCTGGCCACCGGCAGGCCTGGGGCACTTGTGAAATTTGATGGTCATTTTAAATCTTGTTTCTCTCTTCTCTCTCAGTCAAAACTTTAGCCTTTCTCCAAGCAGCTGTCTGTTTGTTGTTCTGCCTTCCACTCTAGCCAGTAATACCCTCACAGATAGGAGCTGCATCACGGTTATATCTCCAGTGCCCAGCATGGTATCTGGAATATAGTAGTTGTTCAGTCAAGGATGAATGAATGCAGGGAGCAGATGGATACTCTCCGCTGCAAACCTTATCAAGGTGGTAGGTAATTGCATATCATTACTATTCATGATTATTATAATAATGAACTTATTTAGAAGTACTGCCATTAAAAATCTTTATAGATTCCGGAGTTTCAAGTATATGCGTGTGTGTATTGTTTGTCTAGCAGGTCATTAATTTATTCAATAAATACGTAGTAAGTACCCATCTCGTGGCAGGCCTGTTGTAGGCATTAGGCTACATCGTTGGTGACCATTGTCAATTAGAAGGCACTTTCGTCTTCCATCATTCCTTTGAATATTTTGGGGGGAGGGATCCTCATTTCTTGCTCCTGAATGAAAATTTTAGTAGGTGCTTTAATTTCTCTGCTCACTAACAGATAAAAAAAAAGTCTTAATATGCCTTGAAGTCACAAATGTAAGTCTTAATTCAATTAAAGCTCACTACTCTCAGTTCCATGGAATAATCAAACTCTGAATGCAACTCAACATTATGTCTTCTCCCCTCCCCAGAGTGGAGCCCTGTATCCGGGAAAGGTCACAGGACCTCACCTCTTTTTCAGGTCTCTCCTTGCTGCCCTCGTATCTCACCTCATAGCTGCTATTTCCAGTCCCCTGACTCAGATAGAGGTAGGAGGAAAGATGAGATGGCAATGCCTCAGTCTCATTAGCTATTACTTGGCTGTTCATTCTGTGGACCTCATAGATGCACACGTTGATGTGTCTGATTGAAGAAGCTTTCACGGGCTCATCAGAGATTCTCCTACTGGTCCCCTTCCTCTGAGGACTGCTAAAATCTACTCAAGTATAAATGGCTCTTCCCTCAGCTCCTAGGAGATGGAAGGCTGTATTCAGCCTTAGTAAGCTTCTTCCAGGAAGATTTTTTTTTTGAGACAAGGTTCCACTATGCAATTCAGGCTGGTCTTGAACTCACTATGTAGCTCAGGTTGGCCTTGAACTCTCAGTGATCCTCCTGCCTCAGCCTCCCAAGTGCTGGGATTAGAGGCGTGTGTCACCACACCCAGCTTCTAGGAAGACTTTTATGGATGACACACAGACACAAAAATCCAACGCTTGCTTTATCTTCTACCTGACCTACTTCTGCTCCTTGGGAAATCTACTCCTTACCTGACAGACTCTGGGCGAGTATGCTGGTTACTCAGAGCTCAGTGGGGCACCAGTTCTCTCTACCTCGTGACCGAGACACGTGGCCCGTGACACTCCCAGTGAGCCTCCGAGAGGTCCCCTCACCAGGCCAGTGGGCACGCAGGGACTGTCATCCAGCCAAGAGCATTCTGGTGAAATTCCTTCCCTGGCTCCCTATTTCCACTCCACTCTTTTGGGTTCTCAAAGCAGAGAAGTTAGTTCTAGGATCTAGGAGATATTTTGCAAAATCTGCATATGTGGGTTGGCCCTGGGAATTACATCTTTTTAATTTTGTGATTTCTGTAAACACTTCAGTTTTTAATGATACTATTATATTAGTGTATGTATGTATTTGTGTGAGCAAACACACACAAGCACTCTGGATAGTGTATATGTTGTCACCACTCCTTTTAAAATGTATTCAGTTCTTCTTCTTCTGCTTAATAAACATTCAATTTGGGTATTTCTGTGGCTTTTCAGATATGTCTTAGGTAGCTAAACATACTCTGACCACTTTAAGTAAAAAAAAGTTACAATTTGGTACTTTAAAAGTTACAATTTGGTCCTTCCCTGGTAATCGTGGAACCTCCCAGCTTCATTTGAATTTGCAGGCACTATGCTTCCTCCCTACACAGCCCAAGAATGAGGTATGTTGGGCTCCTTTTCTCTTTTTTGCTCCCCTCTGCCTCAGCTAGCTGCTATTCATGGACCCATTTGGAGTTGGAACAAAAGTTAAGATGAGAGGCAGATTCTCCCATTAGTATTACTGTGTAAGGTGGCCTCACGCCCTCTCGGCCTGGCCCATGTCTTCTCATGGAAGACTTCCTTGGAGTCTTTGGAAAGCTCCTCTCACTGGAAAGCTGGGAACTTCTCAGCTGCCCGGTTAGTTCTCTTCACACAGGTAATGCATTCTCCCCTCATAGTACCTACTGCTTTCACAGTTGTTCGGAATGAGGGGATGAGGGGTGGGGAGCACTCACTTCCGGCCTCTGTTTGCCAAGTGTTCAGTCTGTCTCCAAGGTCTCATTGCCCAGAATGGAGCTTCGGCAACCTCATTCTCCCTCCTTTGTTCGTGCGGTCTGTCGTTAATATAAGGAAACATGCATCTCACCCTAAAACCTCTAGGAGGCGCTCTTGCCACTGTTGCCTGTGGATGTGGAGATGCCAGTTCGCTGTATCTCCCTAGCTGCCGCTGATGGACACTGAATTTCCAATTGGTTCTGTGAGAGTCTCTTTCATAAGATTAGAAGCAAGGGGGCAAGTACCACTTTGGGGCAGAAACCGCATAGCACAGCTCTTCCCAAAGAAATTGCCCCTTAAAGTCTTTCCTCGCTCAAATCTTCTACATTCTCAGTGTGGCTGAATTGCTTATGAGCCGAGTAATTACTTTAGTTGTCTCTCTTTTGAGTTCTACAGACTGGTCTGTCTCACAAATCACTTTGGTATCTGATATCTGCATGAGCTGATTCTAGAAAATGAAATAGCCAACTATTTGATAATAAAAGCTTAATGTGGTTTGCTTACACTTGAGAGAAAGCTGATTCACAGTAGCTACACCCACAATGAGCTCTACCCATGCCATACAAAGTGTTTTAGAACTCCAAACCACCCTTTAGGGTGTAACACTGTGGTAATACAAAGCCGAGATAATCAACTAATGAACTTTGGTGGGCAAGCAGCACATTGTGACAGGGTGCATGTACAGCAAAACCCTTCCACACATGGCTGGATGTGAAAGACAGACACAGGAAGGGACAAGGAGTTGACTATCCTCTTAACGGGCACACCCCAGTGACCTGAAGACCTTCCACTAGGCCCCTCCTCTGACCTGTCCCACCACCTGCCATTAGTGCCACCTGCCATTAGGTATTGGCGTAGGAGATTAAAAAAAGATGTAAGGATAAGCAAGTGATTTGAGAAGTTCTGGGGTCCTGCAGGTCTGCTGCAGGACAGTGTCAGTAATATCATTTGGAGGGGCTGGGGATTTAGCTCAGTGGTTAGAGTGCTTGCCTAGCAAGTGCAAGGCCCTGAGTTCGATCCCCTGACCCCCACCCCCCAAAAATATCATTCGGGGCCGTGTTTCTTCACCAGTTCTACCAACTAGCTGAGTTTCTTGAACGGACAAGTCCCCTCCAGGTGCCCTGGGATCGGGGCAGTTGCATTGTCTCTAATCCTACAATCTTACTCCACCTTGAGAACTGGGTCATGGAGGATAGGAGGGAAATGGTGTGGAGCTGAGACTGTGGACATCTCCTTTTATTGACTTATTTATTTTCAAGTACCATTAGACTTACTTTATAAGCCAGTTTCTCCCCTTGGTATCCAATTTTAGTTTAGTTATTTTCTTTCATTTGCTTAGATCATTCAACAACCTTTCAAAATTGAATACTGTCTTTAGAAGTCAAGAACATCTGCTATAAAACTCCTTGTGCTGGAGGTTTTTCAAGTAGCTAGAGAGGCAGATGCGTCTGTGTAGAGTCGACAAAGTCCAAAACATGCACCAAGCAGGCACACCGGACCTAGAGGAATGGATGAGAGGAGGTGCTACAAAATAGTCTCAGGAAGGAGACTTGTAGGCGAGGGCGTTTAGGGGCTATTGGAAGCAGCAGTGTGATCCAGGATGAAACAGAGACACAAATAACACAGCTGGAATCCTTTGTCTCTGGTCTCTCTCTTCAAGTCTACCCTTCACTTCTGATTTTGCACTGTGATCTCAAAACTCTAATTTCTGAATTTGATTAGCCATTTCTCCAATGTTTTCCTGTTATTTTAAACTCTTCCAACAGACATTTTGTTTAGTCATTTCTCAAATGCTCTTCTGTCACTTTGCAATCTTTTCTAGCTTTCCAAAGTGGGAGCTATTCTGGACTGGCCAAAGGGAATGTTTGTCTCTGCTTTAAATGAGATAACAGATACAGATATGTTTTGAGCTTTTCAGCATACAAAACAGTGTAAGTGATGGACATAATTTCTATCTTTTTATTGTTTACTGTAGTATAATTTTAACACATAACTTACCCATATTGAATATTTATTTGGCCCACTTCATCATTTTAGTATTGGACCAAAAAAGAAGAAGTATTGAGCCTTTTCAGATCGATATCAACAAATTTATCAGGAATTTTCAAATTGAACAGGTTCCTGTGGATCTCACACACCTCCAGATTTATTCTGTTTTCTCATCAGAGCTCCAGTGTCACCTCTCCCCAGGTCCTTAGCAGGCCTGTCTGTTGTGTCAGTATCTCTGTAAATTCCTGTAGTCTGTGAAGTTTTTCAAATACTAGAATATGTTGTTGAAATGTCTTGGTCTCTTATCACAACCCTGACTCAATCTTGACAGCAGTTTTCTAACACACTCCTGGTGCTGAATTCCTAATAAGTTTCTTAGCTGTTTTGAGGGCTAAATGATGTCTTGACCATATCCCGCGCCTTCTAGAATCCATATCGTCTTTGTTGGGGGGGCGGTGAGGGTGCTGGGCAACTGAATTCAGGGCCTTGTGCTTGCTAGGCAAGTGCTTTACACTTAAGCTAAATCCCCAACCCCCAAAGACCCGTATCACCTAAAAACTAGCAATCCAACATTCTCTTGTGGGAAATCATCTTTCTAGGTAAAGTCGTTTTTCTTCCTTTGAGGTTAGAGTTGTCATCATAGCATTGTTGCGTATGAACTAGGTGGGATCTCTAGTTCCGGTTGGAAGACACAGGAAGTCTACCTTTGTGATCTTAAACTGTGGTGTGACAAGTCTCTTGTATTAGTCAGGTCCGTACACTAACTACTATTCCTGGGTTTAATTTTTTAAAGTTATCTCTTACTTTCTTCATAGTCTGATAAAAAACGAGCAAGAAGCCCTCCTCAGGAGATTACCTCAATGGTAGAATTCAGGTCCCTCCCATGTGTTTAAATGTTAGCTTTTAAGTCAATGAGTATCCCAGAGTACTTTGAGTAGATAGATGGCATAAAGTGAACCCTGGAATACCATATTTAATTGATGTCTGACTCCTATAATTTAGAAGCTTCTTGATCTTGGATAAATCACTTTACCTCATTGATGCACTCTGAGGAACCCAGTGGGAAGGGACTACAGGTTAAAATAATGAATTAAGCATCCAAGATATTTTGTTACTTAGGAAATCTTCCTTAATGGGGAACTTTGGAAATGTAGAGCTGTTAAGCCGGGATAGAAGAAACCCTCCAATCAAGCTTTGGAGTCAAGCACCAAATTTTTGTTCATCAAGTCTTATAACCTGGCCAAATAACTGAACCACTCTGGTCTTTAGTTTCCTCATTTGAAACTTAGTGTTATGGTTTGTGTCTAGATGTCCCCCCAAAGCCTCATGTGGTAAGAGATAGCTGGATCTAGAGTGTGTGATTACTAAATTGATCCATTGATTGGTTTGGCATCATTCTGCTGGGATCAAGGATGTGAGACTGAGATTGGGGGTGGGAGTGCGGGCCGCCCTGGGGGCAGGTAGCCTAGATAAAAGATACAGGAAGAAACTAACTAGCTGCTTGTTTGCATTGCTTATTTGCATACATTCCTTGCGTTTTCCTCACTTCACTTTGCGGCCGGCAGGCTGCTAGTCTGCCACGCCGGCCTGCCCTGCCTCAGACCCAACAGACTATAGACTAAAACCTCTACAGACTGTGAGCTAATAAACCTTTCTTCCCCTAACTTTGGGTGTCGAATATTCTGTCCCAACAACGAGAGAAAAATAACTAAAACACTTAGTATGTTAACCACACTGAGTTTTCTGATATTTCCAAACCTAAACAATCATTATTTTAATCAGACAATTATCCCTTTAGAGTTGGTGTATAAGGGTGAGATCTTTTTGGTAAGAGAAGCAAGTGGGAAGATGCAAAATGATTCTCCACCATGTAAAACAACCCATCCGAGATGTAGGCAGATATTACTCACCACTGCAAGTCCACCGAGCAGCAGCCGCAAGCCAGAGGGTGCCTTGTAAGGGCAACACGAGGTTCCCAGCCTCGTTCACATAATACTCAGTGCCTGATAGTCGTAATGTGCTGCGATTCATTCAGCTGGAAGGCTGAGGCAGAAAGCTATTCTGTGGCTCTCACAGTCACAAACACTGTGGGCGAAGCGCTTGAACTCACTCCAACACTCTGGCCTCTGGTTAGATATTAGTGCTCGATTAGACGTCACTTTAATTTTTACTCATTGTTTCAATCTGTTAGCATTGTAGTATTTCCAAACTCCACACAGAATGCAGATCTGCTCAGATGAATTCCCCAGAGCACGCAGGACCATCGTGCAGCACTCTTGCCGGCCTGGCTGCCGGGGCCCTCAGGCTCTTCCCGCCCTCTCGCGATGCTCCAAAGGTTTCCTTTCCTGTGAAGCGAGAGGTATAATTAAATTGTGTCCCAGCAGTGGAGGTCTCTTAATGATGATGAGCCAAAACTAATTGTATTGATTTGTTTATCACCGGCCTAGGAGGCCCATCAGACAAATGGACTGCGACTATTTCCATATTCTTATCTGTTGGGTAAATGAGAAACAAATGACCTCTCCATATGTCTGCATCAGAAGTCGCCGCCCTCTAGGGCTGACTGCTCTGTGGCCTCAGATGGGAGCTGTCTCCAATGCTGGGGCCATTCTGCTGTCTGGCTTCTTCAGATGGGTGAAGATCCTGAGAAGTTTGGTGTTTGTTCTTTTATTTTTCATTTAATTGGGGGATGAGGGTTAACATGCTCAGTTTGATTCTTTGCCAAAGGTACCAGATGGTCTGTTTTCCTCAGGAGACCTGGTCACGAGTATTAATAACCCTCATTTAGGACTCTGTGTGGGAGGGGGAGCCATAATCTTTGGAATGGAGGGAAATGAGGAATCATTGAAACCAAATGAATTCCAAGAAGGGAACGCTCCTGTCCTGGTCAAGAGGGAGGCATACCATGGGCAGACAGGAAGAAAAGAACCTGTACTTACTGGATTCTGTTGGTCTTAGGGAGCCCACCCAGACTGACGCTCCACAAATTCAGAGAAATAGAGAGAACTAGAAGAGGCATCTGAAGGGGGCCACAGTGAAGCCCAAGGCTGGGTTATTGCAATCAGAAGGAAGAGAATAAAAAAAATAGCATTATAGGGTCACCCCCCCATCCAAAGGGCATATGCTCCAAGACCTCCAGGGATGCCTGGAATTTAAGATGAAACTGAACGTTAGACGGTTGTCTCTCCGTGTCCATGGGGATGACCCTGAGTAACTGAGACCATGGCAAATAAAATTACAGGTAAAAGGGGGTGGAGGTGGGGGTGGGTTGTTATATTTAGCTCCAAGACTGTGAAACTGAACGGTGGGTTGAGGATTGATCTGTGACTGTTCACTTTCCTTGGGGAGAAGCAGCAAAACATAGCCTGGACTTTAGATGAGATTTAGGGGATACGGAAAGAAAACCAACATTTATTGAGTTCACATTCTGTTCAAGTTACTTTGCTAAGTGCCTCACATATATTGTCTCTCTAATTGTCTCACCTAGTCTGGCAGCTGGGCATTTATGTCCTGTTTCATAGAGGAAGTGGCGAAGGCTCAAATGGCCTAAGTAACTGCCCACAGGTGCCTAGCTAGTGCTGGTGGATTCAGTGCCAACACAGACTGCATCAAAGCCTGTACTCTTCAATGATGAATGCCAACACGGACTGCATCAAAGCCTGTACTCTTCAATGATGAATGCTAATCTCCCCCACCTTTCCAGTAGAAGACAAGAGAGGTCCATTTATACCTCCCGGTGAACAGCACGGAGGGGCATGGCACTTCCTTCTCTCGCTCAGTGGCTGGCTTTCCTCACCGGGTGGGCCTCATCTGAAAGAGGGGACTGTGGAGAGTTTAAAGCTCTTTGACCCTGTCGCTCAGAGGCAGGACAACAGCACAGAAACCACTCAGGCCATGCGATGGCCGAGCTCTTCGATGCGTTGGACCAGGTCTGAGTCTCCCTGCAGAAATAGCCCACGAGGGAGCTGCTTCTGGTGGCCCAGCCAGGGTTGGGAGAAGAGCCCTGGTTTCTGCATTTCTGCTTGCACCTGGTAGCTGAGGCAGGAACATGCAGTCGTGAGGTTTGGGTTCAGAGAGGTTGGTAGGAGGTCTTTCCAAAAGGCCTTTTATCATTAGTAAGCTGATACTCTGATCACCATTTGGCTCTTTCCACCCTCCCCTGGTTAGAAAGCCTAGGAAGGAGCAGTGAGTTCGGAGGTTGTGAACGTCATTTAGGTGACCTGATGGTTAAGGGCGTACAGCATGGCTTAAGGGGAATTTTGATTAATAGGGAACATTTTTAAGAAAATCTTTCTTAACCTTCCTAGAAGCATATTTCATAGATCCCAAAAGCTTGCTTTACATTTTACATAATTCAAGGGAGATACTCATCTTCTCAAAATGCTTCACATGTGATCCTCCATTTGCAGATGCAAACTACTTCATAATTTATGGAGACTGTAGGGTCCAGAGCCATGGTGAATTTTGCCTCCTTCAATTTGCTAGACAGTACAGAAAAACAGAAGCAGAGAAGAAAGTTTTCTCTTTGTCCAGGAAGAAACTTCCTGGGGTTTAAGTGATTCATCCAGGGTCACTTGACTGACAAGTGGCTGGGATGAGATTCTGCTTTTTCTGTATTCTGCTACATGAACCAGCTACCCTTAATGTATACTAACACTTCACAAAACTCAGGAAATATAAGGGAAACTGATGCATTTTATTATATGAGCCTAGATCTGCATATTGAGATATGTATAATATTAATTAATTAAACATTAAAAATGGAGGAGTGGTTTTCCCACTTTACAGAGGGTTAATTTCCTTAATGTACAGCAAGCTCTGTAGGTATCAGTAAGAAAGATGTAAATAATCAAACACAAACCAAGCAAAGGAGACGATACATAACCGGTCGATGACTTTGAAACGCTGCCTAGGCTTATGTAATTCAACTGAGATATTTTCAACTAACTTGCAATAGTTTAAAAGCTTGATGATATGAACTGTTGGTGAGGTTATGGGGAGAGGCTGTCAGTGGGAGTATAATTTGAGGCAGTTTTTCTGGAATGGAATTCACAGTATTGATTATAAAGTTCTTATGCCCACAATATCTGGTGGGGTGTGAAATTTGAGTCCCATCACCAGAAATAAAAAGTATTCATGAAGCGTAGAGGATGGAGCCAAACATGCTTTTGTTCTTCCCATCAGGACACTTTCCCAACCAGAGTCCAACTCAGATGAAAATCAGGGAGCATCCTCTCTAATGGTCCTTTTTCTTCCCTCTCTCCACACCTCTGTCCCTGGTTCTTTCCCTCCCCCACTGACCCTTCTTATCTTTCAAGGCTTCCTATGCTTTTCAACTCCTAATTCGCGGTTTTACTAGGTTTTCCTATTGTGTTCTCTGGACTCAAGGCTCTAGTGACAGGAGGTGTCCCTGTGGACTTCAGAGTGAACATAAAGGATATAATAAAACATTTCCCTTGCTGATGTTGACCACCACCTACAGGGAAACTTCAATACACTGTACTTATTGAACCTCCCTCTTAGTGGACAAGAAAAAAAAAATAAAGAAGTGGGGAAGTTTTGTCAACTTCTTTATAAACTGACCCAGAAAGATTCTTAAAAGAATTTACTGAAGAAATAATCGCATATTGTTTGTAATTGTAAAACATAAAACTAAAAGGCCATCAATAAACTTACAAAATAATATATGGTATAGCTCTACTGTGGAACACTATGCAATCCTTATCATCTTTTTTTATTTTTTATTTTTTTGGTGCCAGGGATCAAACTCAGGGCCTTGAGCTTGCTAGGCAAGCACTGTAACCACTGAGCTAAATCTCCAGCCCCACAATCCTTATTTTCCATTCTGCTCTAATAGAAAAGTGCTTAGAACATAGAATAATTTCATATTGTCTAATGTGGAGATTTCTAAAGAAGGGTTTTGGCCAATTTCAATGTTCATGATTTTAAAATCAGAAATTATCAAATATCTACCTATATTTAATTTATCTGTATAGTTACACATTCACCTGTGAGATCACTTATCATGCATTACTTTAGAAGTATTTGAACTTTTTTCATTTCTTGAATCAGTAATACTTACATACTTCAGTGCATCTTTGACATTAGTCTCTTACAAATTGAAACTGCTTTCTGAATCATCTAACACATGTTTTTCAAAGTACATTTGCCTTATTTCCATCTGTTACTTGAGATGCACCATTTTTTGGCCCACGTACAATGCTTTCACTAGAAATTTTATTCTAAACCATAAGTGCCTGTTCATACAATATCAGAAAAATTGCTTTATTGTCATTCATTCTGTAGGCATGATGTGAGATTTCACAACACCACTACTTATTCTATTGCTTATTAAGTGATCTTTGAAAGGCTTATTTATATAATCATGAAGTTGAAATTTTGACTTTTTATTCCTAGGAGTGAAGACTAATTTGTGATGAATTTTGCCCCATTTGATCAGTTTTATCAAGTAACCCTAAGAAGTATCAAACATTTGTGTTGATTGAGGTTCTTAAAGAGTGAAATATATTCCCTACACACTTTTGTTCAAAATTAAATAACGAAGAAATCTTCCCATACTCAAACATTTTGAAATGACCCAAAGAAAATTATCTTTCTTTTCTGAAGAACAAATTTAGGAAAGAAACTTGACCTTTTACTCGGGCATTTATGGAAGGGATATAGAGGTACAAAAAGCATTCAAGATGTATTCTGAAGAAAAAGAACAGACTGCAGAATAGTATTTACAGCAAGCCCAACTATACCAGTAAACGATACCGATAATTATATGTGACCACATATTCACAAACCATTTCTGGAATAATACATTGTGATTACTCCAGAGCTGTAGAAGGAAGCCTCCAGGAGGAGGACTCATGTATTTCTCCTTTCACCTTTGTTCCAGGCTTGGCTATCACGTATTAAATGGAAATTAGTTTAAAATCTGCTCCCTTCCTTTTCTTCTCTCCCTGCTTTCTCCTACACGCCATTTCTCATTTTGGTGTTTTTCCTGCTATTACCTTGAGCCAAATTAAACCACTGACCTCCAGATGGAAAGGGCCAGAACCTATTCAGTGACTCTAGCTTCCTTCCCATACATTCTCTGCGGTAGCCGCTCACCAAGGCCCTGGTCATGCTCAGTCTGTAATCTGTAAATCCCCAAATGTGTGCATGATGGTTTATGAGGCGAAAGCCTCCAAAGGCAAGGTCCTTATCCCAGGAGCTTAGACTCCAAGTCACACAAAAACAAACACCAGGGCAGAGGAAATCATTCTGTTGAGCCGAAACAGCAGGAGAGGTCAGTTTGTGGAAAAATGGACTGAAGAAAGCAAATCTTGTGAGTGGGTAAAGAAAAGAGCATGCCCGATGGGCAAGCTAACTGCAGTTTTTTCAAAATAAGTAGAACCAAAGGTAGAGAAACAGGGTGTCAAAGCAGCTTCCAGGAGTATGGCTCAAAAGGAGGAATGCAGACCAGAGCTAGAGAATCTTCAACAGCAGAACAAAGGGAGAAGGAACCGTGCTTAATGAGTGCTCACATGGAAGTAGGAGTCTTATTGCTCCAGTTCCCTCTGAGACTCCCTGACCAACAGTGCCCAAACAGCAGAAGTTATTTTTTGTTTCGTTTTGCTTTGTTTTCATATCCAAGCACTCTAGATGTAGGCAGTCACTGGATTTGATTGAGCAAATCAATGAAATCAGAGCTCCTAATCAGTTCAGCGTTTCTATGATACTTTTGGCCTCTCCCATGTTCCCACCTTTGGCTGCTGCAGCATCAGGCATCACATCGTCCTACAAATCCACTTCAAAGACTGAAGACGCAGGACAACAAAGGGCAGTGCTGTTCTTCCTGTGTGACTCTTGTCAAGGGAAAAAAATATCTTTCCCGGAACCCCAGCAGCTTCCTTGTGTATCTCATCAGCCTCCACTGGGTCAAGTGCCCATCCTCTTCCGGAGCACATATCTGCATTTTTTTGGAATGCAAGGATCTCTTCCTGATACCTAAAGGAAGGTCAGAGCTGTGTTAGCAAGTAATGGCAGCTGGTGGTCTTAGAAAAAGCAGCCAATGATATCAGCCACATGATTTAATCCACTGAACCTTTGGAAGTATTAGGATTGTCATTTTGTTAGTTTGCTAGGGCTGCCATTAAATAGTACCACAAACAGGGTGGCTGAAACATCAGAAATTTATTTCTCATAGTTCTAAAGGATAGAGAACCAAAGTTAAGGTGTCAGCAATATTACTTCCTCCTGAGGCCTATGGGGGAAAGATTTTCTCCAGCCCTTTATCCTTCACTTGTGGGAGGCAGCTTTTCCCCCATGTCTCTACACATCTTCTTCCTTTTTAGGTCTCCGTGTCTTAATTTCCCCTTTTTATAAGGATGTCAGTCATACTGGATTAACATTCATCACAATGACCTCATTTCAACTTGATTATATCTGTAAAAACCTACCTGCAAATAAAGTCACATTCTGAATGATTGAGCGTAGGATGTTGATGCCTAAACTTTGAGAGGACAAAATTCAACCCACAGCACCGCTGTATGAAAGAAACTGAGAGGCTTGTAGAGATTAGGTAATTTGTCCAAGATCACAATGACTTCTAAACTAGCCATGCATTGCTACAATCTTGTATTGTTTTCACTATAACAATCACACACACACACACACACACACACACACACACACACACACTGAAGTCAATGCGTACAAAACTCAGTGCACATTGTTGTCGTATTTCTAACGTGTACTGCTGAATGTCCAATTATGATGAGGATATGTGGGGAAAATCCCCATTTCCAGCTAAACTACTTGAATCAGTATCTCAGTGTGGACTCAGTAAATTATAGCTCTAGATCAGATAATTTGACACATGGTTTGAAAGTCATGCGCTTTAAGCCAAAATAAATGAAACCAGTAAAAGAGTTTAAGGAAGTAGGTCCAGGAGAATAACTGCCCACTGCTCTGAGCATGCTGGATTGGCCAAGGTGAAGCCATGCAAAGGCGAAGCCCATCTTACAGCTCACACTTGCCTTCACTTGTTGGGCTGTTTTTTTCCGAATATGCGTCCATTTGATCCACTAGACCCTACAGACTCTGTGCTCACTGCCCAGTTCCCCTGCATTTGGCTTAGCTCTGCTCCAGCCAGACAGGAAGAGTGCCCCCTTGAGGGCCTGATCTTTTCCTTTCACACCACTCACCTGTCTCTTTCCTACCACCAGAGGCAGGACCCTCAGGTAGGAACTGTCGGGTTAATTCCTGCTGAGTTATTCCTACCTTGCACAATGTATGCATGCTCTTTACAGAAGATATAATTGCAAGCCAAAGAAATAACTGAAATTCCAGACCCTTAGACAAGATAAATTTAAAATTGGGGTTCAAATTGGCAGTATTTCTAATACATAACCATTAGTTGGAGGACGGGTTCTATCGAAAGGAAAGTGGATGATTTCTTTTAGCTCTGTTGAATTTTTATTCATTCTTTTCACAAAGTGAATGGTCTAATAATAAAGTCTAGTGGGGGTTGTGGAAAAGCCAAAGCAGTCTTGCAATCTGAGCACATGGTAGCCACTTCATGAGTCCTTACTCTGATATTCTGTGCTAGTCTGCTGAAGTGTGTGCTTGGTGCTAAGCAGGACTGAATAATCTGAAAAGGCTTTACAAATCCAGTCAGCCATCACTTCCTTCTGACTACCTCTGGTGGCCCAGAAAAACTATCTATTTCATGCCTTTCTCTTAAATTTAGTGGCTCTGGACAATACCTGGCATACTTTAAAATGTACTTGCAAAAGACCTATTTCAGTCTCTATCTTTTTTGATGTTTTCTGTGTGTCTCTAGCTCTGCTTCTTTTTCTCTTATAAGAAATTCTTCCTGGACTTAGGGTTCACCCTAATCCAAAACAATATCATCCCCAGATCCCTACCTTAATTACATCTGCAAAGATCTTTATTCCACATAAGGTCACATTCCAAATTCCAGATAGACATATTTTCAAAGAAGTGTAGTTCTTTGAAATGCAACCCACTGCAGTATTGAATGAACATCTGAAGAGAAAAAAAGAATGAATGCTCCACACGGCTTTGATACTTTTAGTGTGAAAAATTACACATTCATTTTACAGGAAAAGAACCTGCATTTTCTACACTTTTAAGTAGTACTACTTACTAGTATTAATACTAGATATTTGATTATTCTTAAAAATTTTAGACTAGAGGAAGTCGTTCTGATGTGTGGAAACTTTTTAATAGGGTTATGCCAGCTGTCATTTTTTCCAGCTTTCTTCAGCTGTGGCATTGGTCAAGGACAGGGAGAACAGAGGCTTCTGGTCCCTTTTTCCATACTGTAGTTTCACGTGAGAAACTCAACGAACACAATGAGAAGACACAAATATTCACATCATCACTAGACAAAGTCCAGTGCTCTATTGGATAATGTGGCCAAATACTTTAGATGCATAATAGCTATGTTAATATTTTAGTAGTGAGTGATGTGTTAATTAGGGTACTTAGGCAAGAGATACACATCTAAATCTATTATTAAAAACTCAAGGTAATATGTCAGATAACATTTAGACATGTAATCAACACAGAACTTGTCCTACATCCGTTATTGACACCTCAAAGAATGATAGTTCCTTATAAATAGGACCAAGTAAAATCTAGACTGGAGCTCACATTGGCAAGACTCAGTCAATCGAATTGGAGAATTTTATTTCTGATGAGGCAAGGCCTTCAGTAAGCTTAAGTGGAGTCATTTCTGCATCCTGGGAAAAGCATATCTAGTCCCTCTGTTTGGCCATTGCTTGAAATGCAGCACTGTTTATTAAAGGCACAGAAAACAGAGCTCTGAATGGAAGACCACAGATGGTATTATCATGTTTTTTTACCTTTGCTAATCTTAAAAGTTAAAAAAAAAATTAAAAATGAGCATGGGACACAGCGTGTGCATGGGGAAGCGGTGCCAGTTACTTCCCATGCTGGGCATTGGTAACTGTTCATACTCACCAGAAGTTGCTGAGGTTAACCTCTTCGTTTAACCGAGGAGGAAAGAGTGAAGTATGTGCAGCTCCTACCTGGGACAGAATCATTGTTTAAGAATGTGCTATACGTGAAACGTAAGCTTTATTAACATGCTACATGCTACTAAGCTCCAGAATGTTGCTGAGGCTCCTTGCAAAGGAGCCTGTGAGATCACAGTGGTTTGGGGCTTACATTAACACATAGTACCCTTCACCCTGATGGATCATGGGATGCTTGCAAATCCTCCTTAGCTGATCTGTACTGAGGAAGGGTCTCTGGTTCTAGTGCCACTGGATTAAGACAAAACATCAATAGTAGTAAAGCAATAGAGCAATAAAATGAAAAAAAGAAAGACTCATTCTAGAAGGAAAAATCTGGTCCTATCCTCAGCAAAAGTGACTGGAAAGATGCACAGAGCCAGACAAAGCTGTAACACAATTAAAACTTACTTAAGTGGGTCACCGAAAGGGAGAAAGGGACAGTGAAGCAGATACAAGGTTTTAGAGTGAAAGATCTTTCACTTCTCTTACAAGTTTGCCTGGGAAGGGACTGGATTCCTTCCTTCTAGAACTTGAATCTTCCCTTTCCTTCTTCCATCCTAATGCTATATTATTTTCCTACTATTGAACTTACATCATAATTCAAAATATTGAGCAATCATTCTGTTTAGCTTTGTACTGGGGAATATATCTAGAATATATCAATATGCTTTCCTTCCCAAGGCACATTGATGGTCTAAGAGAGACTGCAGTGTGAAAAAGGAGGCTGTAGGCAATTTGTCTAAGCAGGCTGGAATCAGATGACAGCAGTCAGAGTATGTCAACTGGCTGTCACCTCTCCACGGAGGGCAGACCGTGGAGAAATCATCAAAAATCGGTCAAAGTAAGCAGATATGAATGTTGACATAGTAGAGTGGAGATTTGGAGCATGAGTGAGAAGGAGCAAAAATAAATATTTAAGGTGAACATTTCTAGGGAAATAAAGAAAAACGACATGCGCTTGGGTCTAGCAGTTTTCGGGAAAAAGCAAGCAAGCAGTATCAAACAAAGACCTGAGGAACTGGGGTCGGTTTTGAAGCTGTCAGAGCTCAGGAAGAAGTCGGTGGGACTAGGGTAGTGTGCCGGATGGGTCGTGTGGGCAGGCACCCAATGACACAGCTTAGAAAACAAGCCTCATGGGAAACTTTCACTCTTTCTAATTCTTTTCTTAAGCAACTTTTAAAAGATATAATTCACATGGCAAATAATTCACCTATTTAAAATATACAACTCCATGGCTTTTAGTATATCCAGAGTTACACAATCATCACCCTGAAACAAAACAATACAAAGTTAGGGATTTTCAACACTCCAAAATGAAACCCCCATCCCTTATCCATTGCCCCTCAGCCACTTAGCACCCATTAGACCTAACCAACTGCTAATTTACTTTCTGTCTCTATAGATTTGATTCATGAATATACCATTCAAATAGAATAGGTTGTCTTTTGTGAATAATTTTCTTCATTTAGCATAATGTTTTCAAGGTTCATCTATCTTGTAGCATATATCAGTACTTCATTTCTTTTTATGGCTGTTCTGTCTGCTATATGGATATTTGCCACATTTTATTGATAAACTCTTCAGCTGGTGGGCATTTGGGTTTTTAACTATTACTAATAATATATTTTTAACTATTATTAATAATATGAATATGCTAGCCTTTCATGGAAGCACTAGACTGCTTCCCAATGCAACTACAGCATTTTGCATTCTCATTTAACAGGGTATAAGAGTTCTGTGTCTTCATCAATACTTGTTATTATCACTCTTCTTCACTTTAGCTGTTGTAGTAGGGTGAAGTAGCATCTCATTGTGGTTTTGACCCGGATTTTCCTGATGGCTGATAAGGTCGAGCATCTTTTTATGTGCTTTTTGACTCCTTTCACTTCTATATTGTGGCTGTTACGCTTGCCTTGTAGAGATTTGGCCTGGCACAGTGCAGAAGTAACAACAGAAATTCATCTTTGTGGACTGAACAGCCCTGCAGAGGGGCTGCAATAAGACCCAGGAAAGTTGTGTCGTGTTTGGAGTTGGCCGCCTGTTGCCCCTGGCACCTCAGTGTTGAGGAGGATCCGAAAGAGATTCGAGAAAGGACACAGAGAGGGAGCAAGCACCACCCAGGGGCCGATCCAGACTGCAGCTTCCTGAGTGGACGTCGGGTAGCATGATACCCCTGGATGTCTTTCTGATGCAGTGGGTGGTGGGCTCCTGGGAGACAGGTTCCGGTTCTTCTGCACCACGAAGAAGAACTGGATGTCTTACACCTGACAGTAAGGAACAAAGCAGGTGAATTTGTTGAAGTTAACCGGGAAAGTGTGCTCAGAGTGAGTGGGCTTGTGCCAGGAGAAATGGAAAAAATGACTGAGCAGGGAGAAAACCTGGCACAGGGCTAGGGGAAGGATGAAGAATGGCACGGCGGGGAATAAGCTGGGTTTCAGGATTTAAAATGTGTGCCCGCCTCCAGGGTGCTTCCCACTGAGTCTTTCAGGGCACGATTGACAATATGATTGACAGAATGCTGAGTCTTCTCAGCTGTGTGCTGCACGTGTCCTTTCCCATGATTCGTTCCATTGTAACTGAGCGTGTGGCATGCAGTCTCTATGCATGAAATTTAACTGGTTCCCAGTGAGGAAAGGTCACTGAAAGTCATGCCAATGATCTAACATGCTGTGCCCTGGCCTGGAACTTCAGAAATGTTCTGGGTCTTCGTTATTCTTATTTTTGCCTCCCTTAGGACGCGGGAGGGGAGCTGGCTCTGGTGGGGCTTTGCCCAAGTCCAGGTGAGCGGAGGTGAGGTGGACCCACAGCCACAGCTGCGCTGCGCTGTCTGTATTACTTTCCCCCTTTTGGGTGCTAACACTTTACCGATACTGTCTCTTTTATGCTATGGAAAAGCTGAAAATTTTCAGCTGATTTTTTAGGCAAGGGGCATATTTCTCACTTAACAACCAATAAGAAAGTTCTTTTGCCACATACAATCTATGTAAATTGCCAGGAAAAAGCTGGCGATCTTAGAGAGCCGACTCAGTAAGGACAATATACATTCCGAAGACATACCTTAAGTAGGACAGAATTTTCTAGGTCCAGGTTGCTTCTAGCATGACAGTCTAAGAGTTGCACAACTTGTCATCTTTAAGCTCAGTCAACAAATGGGAATGGGATTATTTATTCTGGCAAAACCAACAGTGTTATTCTTCAATATTTGATACAGTGTAAAAGGATTTGAATTCTGATAATCTAATGAGTTGTCTTTTACTACTCGATGCAGCCTAAGACAAAGAAACAGGCAAACAAACAGGAAAACACAAACAGAAGATGAAGAAGAGGAGGTCAAGCAGTGAGTGCGTTTATTATCTAATTCACATTCAAAGATTGTTCAAAGAGTATTGGCAGGAATTCAGAGAAGTGGCTTGAGTCAAATTGAACTTCGCATTAAGAATGTGTAAAAGTTTATAGTATCAGGGTTGTTTGGGTTGATAGTACGGCAGTGTCTTGCTTAGAATCACGAAATCAGTTGGAATACCTGCTAATTCTGACACTAAATGTAAGAACGGTCCTGGAGGTATTGGAGCTACATCAAAGAACAGTTGGAAATGATCTGCACTGATAACGTTAACTTGGGAAATGTGATTCGTTTCCTGTTGCTGCTATAACGAATTGTCACAACTCACTGGTTTAAAACAACACACATTGTCCAAATGGGAAAGGGAACAAGGGAGGGGGAAAGGAACAGAGGGACAAGAGAAATAAGAAATGAAAGGAAAAAATGGAAACAAAGCTTTCGTAAATAGGGAGGGCGGAGGGGGTGAGGGGAGGGGAACGGGAAAAAAAGAAGCAACAAGGTATATCAAGTACAGGTACAAATCCCCAATGATGAATGTTATCAATATGTACATCTAAAATGTACCACTAAAATAAAATTAAAAAAAAAAAACACACACATTTATTTTCTAATGGTTCTGAAGTTAGAAGTCTAAAACAGGTTGGCAGGGCTGCATTCCTTCTGGAAGCTCTTCTTCCAGCAAGAAGTGTGAGGCTGTCCACATTCCCCAGCTCTGGCCCCATTCCACTTTGACCTTAGCATCCGTCTTTCCATCTTCTTCTTTTGCTTTCCTTCTTCCCTCTTTCTTCTTAAGACCTCTGAGGGTTGGCTTGAATAATGCAATGTAATCTCTCCACGTCAAGACCCTTAACTGAATTACAACTGTAAAGTCCTTTTAGGCATATAAGGTGATGTATTCACAGGTTTGAAAAATAAAATGTAGGGACATCTTCAGGGGCCATTATAATACCTCCTACAGGGAAAAAAGGATCTTCAGTCATTTGAGTATCAATTGGAAGGTGGGTGAGAGTGATATTGAAGAGTTGAACCAGACTCTGCAGGGCACAGTTAAAACAAAGAGGGCCCTCGTCAAGTGTCCTCTGCTGCCCCTAAGTCCAAGATTTGGACAGCATAGATTTTTCCATGTTAGAGCAAGAGATCTCAACATTCATATGGAGGACATGATTGAATCCACAGCATACAAAGTGGTCTGGACAGGAAATTTAGAGTGGATGTTCGCACTGAATTTCATTTCTCTACATTCTAAAGCATGATTATGAGCTAAAAATAGTATCTGTGAAATATTGTGACCTTTGATTTCTACTCTCACTAAAAATATCTTTTGAGTCCTTTGTGACATGTGGTGTGCTGGGTGCCAGGAAGCAAATACAAATGAGATACAGACTCTGCAGTCTACAAATCCACAACCAGAGATGGCACATAATACCACACTATGACAGGAAGGATGGAGAGATGGCACCAGAGGGAGGGACCCTAGAGGAAGGAGGCCCAAGAAGTGAAAGCAGAAAGCATACAACCACAGAGACAGACAGCATAGTGGATCCAATAATAACAAGGGGATCATGGTGCTCCCTGCATACAATACATTAAGAACTTTATATACAAGGAGTGAGCAATATATAAAGAGAATGTTTAAACAAAACTTATTACAATAACACACATCACCATTACCCCCCTCAACATATTCCCCCGGCTTCAAACACACTTAAACCATCATTCTTGTCTCTTTCTGAAACAGTACCAGAAGTACTTTTTCATGAGCATCTTTAAGAGTTGTTATCAAAATTGAAGTGTGATCAAAAATACAGTGAATACCACTGCTGAGTGACAGCCACTGGAAAGGCAGCCTCCTAAAAATCATTATGGTGCGTCCTCATCAACCTCGTTGCCTGGCCCTGGCATTGTGTGACTTCTGGATCTTCCCTAACGTCAAAATGACCTTGAATGTCAAAATGTCCTGAATCAGTTCAGGCCACCCAGCAGCCAGGACAGCACAACAAAAGACCCTTACCAGAAAGGACGCCCAGAACGGCTTCAGAAAGTGACAAGAACCTTGGGATAAGTGTGTCCAAAGCAAGTGGGAGTATCCTGAGGCGGACTAATGGCAGTGTGTAATTTACTGTAACAAGTTTTTTAAATGTAAGCATTCACTTACTTTTCTGTCTCCACTTCCCCTCCCTACTGTGGCCGCCATAGTCCAGGACATCAGGGTCTTTTGCCACTTTTCTATCTGCTGTCCTTGATCTCTTCTCCTTTCCCATGCCAGAGTGACTTAAAAACCTTCAAATCTTGCTCAGATAGAACCTGAAATCCCTAACTGTCCCTGTGACCCAGCCAGGCCTCGATCCACTCTCTGCCCTCCACGCACCCTCTCTTCCCCACTCGCTTTGGTCATTTACAGTCCCCAGACCGTGGGCCCTGCACCCTTACAGCAGCTCACTGTGTAGAGCCATGACCCTGCTCCTGCACCTCTACCGGCCTCCCCAGCTGCATCCCGCTGTTGTTTGTATCCCCAACCTGGCTGCTTGCTGCTCCCCTTGCCGCACAGCTTGGTGTTTATAACTCTGCCACAAAGACTCAAAGATTCTCCAGGCAAGAACATAGAATTTTCTCCTTCCTGTCTCCAGCTCTTGAACGGTAGTTGACACATAAAAGCCACAACAGCCTAGTGTTGGCCACAGTCGACTAAGCTGAGCAGGCAGGCATTGCCCTTCAGTGTAAGGGTGCCTCTTTGGCATTCGAGTGGCAGTACAATCGTGGGTGATTGGAGGACACTTAGAAGTGGAAAGGGCTCCACATCTAAGGCCTCTCGAATGTTGTGAAATGAATATCAAAATCAATATGCTGCTCAGTTTAGGCATATGAATAAATGATTTCAAATGAATTGAATTTTCCTCTCAACACTAAGTGGTGGAACAAAATGAATTATTAGATAACATATTTGAAGTGATAGCCCTCTCTTGACTTCTCTTAAATTTTGTTTTTACTTCGCTTATGGACCTCTCTATTCTGTGTCATGGCCATCCTGGAAATATTTCTCTCTTCCGACATTGTAAGGGCAGGGCTGGTTCTTAGGAACCGATTTTGGAATTATTTCCTGGCATTCGTCATCTTCGGATGTTCATTTTTACATGTATTTGAATATTATGATTTTTGTGGGGAAGCAGTGTGCTACTAAGGTAAATAGAACAAAATATGTGCAAGATGACCTCCATGTCTTCAAACCTGTGCTTCCTCCCACAGGTAATTCCTGGGAAGAGTCTAAAACTTTTTCTATGCATGCACACATGCATGCATGTATCATTCGCTTAGGTGTGTGGTTCGTTCTTTCTTCTCTCACATTCTGCCACTTCAGTTACTTTTAATTATTATTTAATAGTAGTCTTCGAAATTATATAGATATAAAATGCACACACATATGTACATAGACACATAATGTGTATGTACCGTACATACACATCCATATGCATATAAACACATACATATATACACACACTTTCTTTTTCCTATTGTTGCACTTAAAAGTACGTTTTTTATTGTTTGTTTTTGCCTCAGCTATTCGAATGAGGTTTCTATAACTAACAAATGAAAAGAACTCTCCGTACATTTTTGCTAGTACTGCGTTTAGATAGCATTTTGTATAAATGTAAGATTTTTGATAGGAAAGATTCCTATATGTGAGGTTGCTAGCTCAGAGGGTATGTGCTTTTTATATTTTGATAACTATACCCTGACAGATTTCTTCTAAAAGAATAGTGTCTAGAGATTATCTGAGATTGCTCTTTGTGTCACATTTTTAAAAATTTTATCAGTCTTTTTACATTTGCAATCGAATGAGGGAAATTCCTATTTTTAATTTTTATTCCCCTATATGTAAGGTTGACAAACATTGCATGTTTTCTAGCTTGTATATTTATTTTCTTGTGAATAGTCCTTTGTTCAGGTTTGTATTGACTCGTCTTTGTATTTTTTGAAAGAACTATAAAATGAATTTTAAACTGTCATATCTTATACATGCAGTAGTTATTTCCTTTCAGTCTTCTGTTAATATTGTTTATTGTAGCTTTTTCAAAATAGAAAAATTTAATATATGCATTATAAAACCTGTCAGGCTTTTCCTTTTTTTTTTATGAGTCTTTTTACAATTTTGTTTTTAAATTTGATATCTGGTCAGGCAAATCCCAATTAATTCTGACTTAGTTTCAAATTTTCTTTGGTATTCTCCTATACATCTTATGATCTCCTATAAAATAAGGATTTTTCATTTAAATTGATTGTTATTCATGGGATTTTGATTGAGATTATATTAACTTTATAGCACGGTATCAGGGGAATTGACACATTTAAAATATGGACTCTTCCCACCCAAGTGCATGATATATTGCTTCATTTATTCAAGTTTTGTTTATGTCTTCTAGTAAATTTTCATCATTTTCTTCATATAGGTCTCGCACAGTTTGGGTGGCTTATGTGTATTTGTTTTATGGATTTCTTGTTACAGTGAACTTGACTTTTTAAGTATGATTTTAATGTTTCATTTTGTCATATAGAAAAGTTAATTTTTAATTTTACTTAACGTGTTCACATAGTTTTTCATTAGACTTGTCATTTTTTTGTAGATTGTATTTATTCTTGCAAAGAGTCACCTTTCACTGTGATTAATGAAACTTACCTTTAGAACGTTTATGATCAATTATTGTTATATTTATTTTCCACCCATATTAGTTCTTTCCTTTAACTTTCTTTGATTTGCTTGGTTGTTTATTACATGAAGTTGATTATATATCTGAGGCATTTTCCGTTATTAACTGGTACATTTTAAGGTCATGGTTTTTCTTTAAGCTTACTTCCGGGTAGCCCATTTTGATATGTATCCACTGCTATTTACTTCTAAATGCATTGTGATTTCAATTTTGAATTTCTCTGAAAGTAGTGTGTTGCCTTTCTGATGCTATGACAAACACCAACATAAATCAGCTTAAAACAGGATCTATCTGTTTTGGTTCAAGGTTGCAGTCCACCTTTAGCTGGCCTGCTCCTTTCAGGCCTGAGGTGAGGCAGATGTAGTGGCAGGGCGCACACGGGGCAGAAAAGCTGCTTGCCTCATGGCGACCCGGGAGCAAAGAGAAAGAACACAGCAGAGCCCGGATCCTAGTACTTTATCTCTGTGGCGAACACACCCCCGCGACCTCCCTTCCTTGGGCACAGTCCACTTCCTAGGGGCCCCAGGATGGTCTCCCAGTGGTGGCACAGGGTGAGGACCAAACCTTTACCACATGGGCCCGTTCTAACCTCTAGCAACTTATCATTTATTGAAACTAGATATTTTTAAATTTTTACAATTTGAGTTTATGCGTTTTGTTTTTGGAGGAAAGAGGTACAAAAATATATTTTTACTCTTTAGTCAGAAAATATAGACCTTAATTTCTTCTTTTTAAATTGTATGAGATTCTTTTGTGGTCTTATCAGTCAGTTTTTATAAGTATTCTATGAATATTAGGAATAGGTCATTTTTGTCTATTGGATATAATTTTCAGCATACAACATGTGCATTACTCTTTATTTCTGAGTACTTCATTTTCTTGATTTTTGAGAGTGCCATAATTGCGGTGTTCAAATACAACTGTCTATTCATTTATTTTTCCTTATAGAATTCTAACAGGTTTACCTTATATTCGATGCGTGTTGCTAAACACAATTAGCCCTCTATTCACAGATTCTCATCCTTGGATTCAACCAATCACAGATCAAATATACCTGAAAAAAATATGTCTGTGTTGAACACACACAGACTTTTTCCTTGTCATTAGTCCTTAAAGTAGATAGTATAACAGCTATTTACATAGAATTTACATTGTATTTGATATTATTTGTAATCTAGAAATAATTTAAACTATATGAGAGGATATGAATAGGTTATGTGCATACATTTATGTGCAAATACTGTGTAAGAAACAAGCATCCCTAGATTTCAGTGTCGGTGTGATGTCATGGAATCAATCCACTGTGGATAATGAGGTGTAACACTACATAAATGTATCATCTTTACAATTTTTAATTCTTTTCTTCTTAAATTCAAGTATTTTGTGATTGATGGGACCAGGCTTGATTCACTAACGAATCTTCACACTTACAGTCCCTTGGCATCTTACTGTAGCTCTATCATAAAGAGTTAGAGATCAAACTATCATAAAGAACTACTCATAAAGAGTAGCGCTATCATATCTTTTGTGTATGCTATTTCTATTTTTAATAAGGTATTTTAAATTCATATTTCTGATATGAACTGAAATGTTTAATCTCATAATTCTAATCATTTCTTGATTCCCTTTTTTATATTAAGTTACTTTGATTACATGTTCTTTTTTCCCCTCATTCCTTTTTTGGTAACTGTACATCTCCTTTTTTTCACAGTGCTTGTTTTTGGGTTTGTTTAGTGGTGATCCTGGATGGAGACCTAGCCCAGGGCTCTAGACATGCTAGGCAGCCACCTTACCACTTTATCTTTTTATCCCCAGCCGCTACACAGTGTGTATTTGAATACGCTATGTAAATTTACAATTTCTATGTTGACATTAACTACCTTCTTCAACTCCTCCTTCTGTATGAGACCCTTAATATATTCTACTTTCCTTCTTCTTCTCTGCCTCTTCCTGTGTTTCATTGAAAAGCTCAGCAATTATAGATTCATTCTATGTGCTTAAAAAAAATTCCTTAGAAATTATTTTGGAGAAAATTTCTTCAGTGCCATAGCCTTATTAGCAAACATTTTTAGACCTGCCAACATGCATTGTGACTTTTGCCTATTCTTTTATTTTTCAGTGATATTGTTTTTGTTTTTCCTTGAATATGCCTTCCAATGTTCCCTTCGAAAAGATTCTATGGAATGAAACATATTGATACTCTGTCTGAAAATGTCCGCTCCATCTTCACACATCGAAGATAATCTAATTGCAAAGTTCTACAGTGAAAATCATGTTCTCTCAGAGTCTTGAGGACACTGTGCATCCAAATTTTCTAATAAAGAAAATGATGTCAGTTCCTTGTTTCCCTGGGCGTAAACTTTGCTCACAGCGCTCTCCAAACTGTGCATCAGCTATCCATGTGTCTTTGAAATATAGGTGTAGACTGAGGAACTGAATATTTTAAATATATAAAATTCTAGTTAATGTAAACTTCAGTTTAAATAACCACATGTAGTCAGTGAGTATTGTACTACTGCAGCTTTACAATCATGGAGTTGTAGCCCACTGTTTCATTGTTCATTATCAATAACTCAGTATTGGCTTTCGTGGTCCCAGGGTCATAACTTCTTTTGTACTTCTCATACTTTCTCATTTGTAACTTTTTTCTAAAAGAGTTGCTCATTTCGATCTAGTTCCTTATTCAATTTTCAGCTATTCTGCTAATTTAATTTCATGGTAATTGTGTCTTTAGTTTCTAAGGTCTCCGCTCATCTGTATTTGATTGAAGCCAGTTGATTTTATCATGTGTATTTATAAAATTTTAAAGTATATCTATCTATATATGTGTGTAGATTCACACACATAGACATGCCCACATTTCTGTTTCCTCTATTAACTTACGTTTCCTTAGTGGATACTTTTGTTAAGTCAGAGACTCCTTTTTCATACTATTGTTCCTTCAAATGTTTAGCAGTTCATAGATGTTTTCTTACATTTGTATATGAGGATCTTGATAACTGATAGTGACGTCTTATTTACTCATCACAATGAGAATCTCTATTAAACTAGCAGCAAATGTGAAGTCCTATGACAGGAGCCTTGGCTCAAGGGGTTAGGCAAAGGAAGAAGACATGTCACTTAAAAGCTCCTCTTTTAGCAACTTCATACCCTACTATTTTGGCACAGCAGATTTATCAGAAGTACTTCCCAGAATGCCCACTTTATAAAGCCATATTCACAGCATAATTCCAGAAGCAAACATTGGTATCATTGCTTTGAAAACAAGGGATTAATATAGTGCATACATAGTAACACATAAACACAATACAAATCACTGGCCCAACCACCCAACTTAATACTCCCAGCTTTCACTGCTACTTCCGAACTTGTAATTAGTTGTAGTTTTTATTTTTTGGTTTTGTTTTGTTTTTGCAAATTTCACTTATTTGGAGGCTTTTTCATCTGTGTGGCATATGGATTCCAGAGTCCTGCCAAGTTTTTTTTGACTGGGTGTATTTAGAATTGTTATTTCTCCTAGTATACTGTACTTTATCATTACATTTCTAGTAATGCTTTATGCCTTAAAGTCTTTTTGAGTGATATCAATATAGTAGCTTTACCAATATAGGAGCTTTGGTTAGTAATTACATGATACATGATACCCCTTTACTACTGATAAACAGAACTTTTTTAAAACTCTAGCTTGAAAATATTAATCTTTCACTTGAGCTGTTTTATTAATATATATTTAGTGTTCTACTTTTGTTTACATCTACCATATTATTTATATCTACCTTATTGTTATTTACTATTTGGCCTGCCTGGGCTCTTTTTTAATGTTTTTTACTCTTTTGCTTTTTTTATTATTGTAAGGTATAGTTAACACCCTCCATGCTGCTTTTAACATTTATCTTATTTATACCTTTTTTTAAGGGGGATCGTTTTTCTGTGATGTGCCTTAATGATTTTTAAAAACATTTATCGTTCTGAGTGTTTGCCGAGTTTTTTGAGTCTGCGTGTATTGATGATTTCCTTTAGTCTGGAGGATGTTTTCACCATTATCTCTTCAAATGTTGTTTCTACTCAATTCTGTCCTGTCTGATATGTCAATTACATGTGTTATACCATTTCTTTTCTGCTGTAGTTTTGCTTCCTCCCATTTTATTCTCTCCCTGGGTATCTATTTAGCTTTTCTGTTGATAGTCTTTCCATTTCCTTGAGGCTGTCCTCAGTTCTGTCAATTTAGGTTATGTGTGTGATTTTAGTTCTCATTTTAGGACATACTTTTTATTCATGTAATTTTATTTAACTCATTCTTACAAACTCTGTGGTGGCTTTGTATTGTGTCAGTTAGTTTAGATTGAATTACCTTCCTCAGATTCTCCTGTTTCTGACTTTCCAGTTGAATGGGGCTATAAAAGACATGATATGTGCATCTCAGAAGACAGAATTGAAGCAGTGACCATATTAGTGTAACTCGGAAGGTCATGAAGCTATATCTAACACTGTGGCTCACCCACCCTGTCACTGATCTGTTGGTTTACCTCATGGAGTTGAGCACCACCCAGCCCTCAGGTACTTCTCTTTCACCTTCTCAGAATCCTTAGCCAAATGTGTTCCAACCACATGACAAAACATGGTATATACATGAAGCTTCATGTATACATGATTGTTGATGAAGTTATGAGCGATGAGCAGTCAAATAGCCTTGGCTAAATAGCCTCTTCATGTGTTCCAGAACATTCCCTTGGGTTCCAGTCTACCAACTTTGTGCATGTCTTCCTTTTTCAAATGCCTAACCTTGAAACATAAAGCTTCAGTATGAGACAAAGGCATCAACCTTAATATGATAATTTCTCCAGATGGATAGATAACAACTGATCCAGATTTTAATTATCTGATAAAATTATCCACCATTTCATATTTTTTCTCAGTTAGTCCTGTTTTCTTGTTCATAATAATCAGATATTTTATAGTCTTTATCTTAATAACTGTATCACTTATGGATATGTTTCTCTTCCCTCCTTTTTTCACCTTAGTTGTCGGACACATGGGCTTGTTTTTTTCCATGGGAAAATGATTTTAATGAGTGCAGAACACTGAGCATAAACATCAAAGAGGCCTGAGATGTTTGTAATCTTGCATTACAAAGAGTTGTCTTTCTACTAGCAGATCGAATCGGAGGCTCGCCTCATGCAGGAGTAAGCTTTTTCAACTAACTGGATGTTTTCATGAAGTTTCAGTCTGTCTCTCCCTTTATTTGTATCCAGCCCATTGCTTGCAATTAAGAGGTTGCTTTATTCACTGGCTACACTCACCTTCGCAGGTCTGTGCCTTCTTGACACCAGAAAAATACACAATTTTCCACTCCACTTCTCAGTTTATAGCTTAACTCTTGAGCTTGGCTTTTAAACCCTCAGAATTTGGCAAACATTTTGAGGGGATAAGTCAGCAGCATCTGCAACCTCTTGAAATAGCCAATTTTGTGACTCCATTCCATTTAGGTACCCAAAAGTATACTGGCTTCCCCTTTCACCACCCATGAGCCATTTTCCAGGAAATGCCCAAATTCCAGACTTCTCATGCCAAGTGTCACCATAAGCTTCTAAGGAAAGTGTTGCTGAAGATGATTATACTTTTCCAAGAGCCACCCTGCTCCACTATTTTAGCCTCTCTAATCCTTATTTCCACAGTTGCTTATTGTACACCATTAACCAAGTAAGTGTTATGTTTATCTTGGTCTTTAAAAAATGAAATCCCTCTTGGCTGGTAAATTGGAGTACTGAAACTACCTTAATCTTCAAGTGAAGAGTAAGCCTGTCAATGTATTCTTATTTATGCTTTACCCAAATTCCTATCACTGTATCACTTTGCTGTTAGAATAGCCAGTTTTCTGTTTTTGCTGTACCTTTTACAATGGTTTCCTATAAGGTCATGTAAGTAGTAACCTAAGAGTGAAGAGAGGTGAGATGTACCAGTCAGTAAGAAATCTTGGACTAGAAATGCCAAAGCATTTTCAAACTTTTACTTATACAAAAGCATCTAACTTTATCTGTCTCTGTTACTGTATAATAACGTTCCTACAGGTAAAGACTATGTCATTCATATTCAGGCTTACCATGATACTTAGTTTTTGTAATTACATATGGGCCCTTGTCATTTATTTATTAAGTAATTACGAAGTAAATGAATAAATGACCATATGGAGCTCAAAGTAAGTGATTCGATTTGTATTTTTCATGGATAAACAGTATTGCTTTTATCACTCCAAAATATGGTATAAAACATTAGAGAAATAGAAACAAATATTTTGTTTCATTGTAGAACTCTGTGTGTTCTATAATCCTACCAAAGCTTAGACAATAATAAAAGCAATTTGTCTCCAGCTTCTGGGATTTCTCCAAGAGAGTTATTTAGCCGTGAAGGACTTTGATCACATGGTCCTCACAGAGTTTATAGGAATTCAAGAAATATATATATAAATTTTTTGCTATGTATTTCTGTTCTCTCTTAACACTTATATTTCCCTTTAGAAAAGAAAAAACAATCACATCAAAAGAGAAACTGAAAAGAAATGTTACCTAAAACATAAAAGTCATACTTTTCAAAGCTTATGTTCCCGTTTCTACATAACATAGTCTCATTATAAAATCATCAGTACATTTTTTAGTCACAAACAAGGCACTAAAAAGAAAATGAATAGCAACGTAAATGACTTTCTAGAAAGTGACATCTATTCCAATTTCAGAAAAAAAGTTGACTCTCTGAAATATTAATTGATCAAAATGAAGAGGCCAAATTTTAGATACACGGAGAAGCCAGGGAACATTTCCCATAGCTCGGCAGCTTGTTGAGAAGCCACCTTTGACACTGACTTTGAATTTAAATTGAAAAGTAAATAAAAATAGATCAGAGTATCAGACTGTCAAATTGAGCAACTTCGGTGAGGAATTCTATGCTTCTATTTCTTTGTAATTCAAGCACAGAGTAAGAAGAACATGCTACTTAGAAGTGAAAGTGCCATCATTCCTGGCCACTGCAGTGGAACTCCAGAAAAGTCACCCTTTGACCCTTTCTTCCCTGACTTAGACAATGTAGTGTAGGTCATTTGTACAAGTACAGGTCATTGGTAGAAGTAATGAGAAAAAATTCTTACTTGCTGTGAAGGTATTCTGACCCTCTGGGGAGAATCTTAATCTAATGCCATTCCCACAACTGATTCAAGAAGACTCACCACTATCTAACAAACTTCCCAAACTCTCTTAATCCTCATATTCTGAACTTTGGTTTTTCCACTCAAATATTTCACTTTTTGTGAAACAATTACTTATGTAACTCGTTTGCAAGGACCAATGCAATTCATTTAACACAGTTCCTCTGAACACCGAATTTTAATTTTCAGCGTGTTCAAATGGACACCCCTCTCAAGTGGCCTTGTATGCAGAGGTATTCAGAGAGAAGTGGACTGTCAGTTTCCAAACTCAAGAACTAATACCAAAGACAGTGACATCTTCAGCACTCCAGGGCGTTTGGAAAGAGATGCCTGACCTTTCTTCATCTTTCACATCTTCTGAACTCACTACCATTATATTTTGGAATATAGTTTATTGAAAGGAGTCCGCCTTATCCAGTCTTTTGCATGTTTCTCCATAGAAATAGCCTTTCTCCCTCTCTCTAGCACTTACTCTGACTATAATTCACAATAGGTTTAGATCGGTGACTTAGTGGCCACATAACTGGCATCCGCACCGCTGTTGACTAAGCAGCAGGGTGAAATTTTTGAGAACCTAGTCCAGGAAACATAAAACTGTGTGGTTACAGTTGGTTTTATGTCCGAAAAGTGAGCTGCAGCCCTTTCCCAATATTCATGCATGAAGCTCATTAATAACTTTCTTCTCTCAGTAACTGAAGATGAATCCTTTAATTTGAAGTGTCCTTAACACTAATGAGTCATGTCATTACTCTGGGATCTTTTGAGTCGATTTTTTTTCCTCATTGATTCAGTGAGGTAGAAATTAAGGACAGCTCCCATTAGTTTTATGTATTTCCCGAAGCATCTGCTCATGGTTGCAAATTGATCCGTCCTAAATATTTATTTGTCTGTAAATGCCATTGAGTCAATATTTCACTTAAGATTTCTCTCTTTATTTTTATCCAAACACAAAATTTCTTTTAAAAGTTCCATCAATAACATCATTTGCAATTTAAATGCTTTAAAAATATGATCCTTCCTGCTGTGTTTTTGAATACTTCCTTCATATTTAATTGCTGTAGACACTTTAGTTCCTAATTAAACTTTATTGTTTATGATGTTGCTATCATTAATGGACATAATAGAAAAAAAAAAAGACTGGTCCTAGCAAATTCTATGACTGCTAATTCCAGTCTTAATACTTCCTTTAGCCATAATGAACTCATGGGGCTGAGAAAAAGAATGGATAGAATGTGAGGCACAAAGCAAGTCCATGTTTTTGAGGATTTACTAGATGTTCTGGAAGACAAGCTTGAATTGGACTTGAATTGAATTAGACTCCTTGATTTGTAGGGGAGATTAGCTTAGAAATAGCATCTCAAATACTTGCAAGATGAATATCCTCATTTTTAAGGCTCCTTTTTCCAGCCCTTCCCCAGGTTTGGCATTGGTGACAGAGAGAGGTATATATTCCGCACACAAAGCTTGCTTCATCCTCAGAGCCTTAAAAGACTTTTATTGTAAGAGAATGGAGACGCTTGATGAATCTGATGGCTTTTGGTCATGGAAAGATTTGCTCTGAACCATTGCATCAAGGTTGCAATACCCAGCAGGCTGACATGCTTATTGCCCATTTCAGAGATTAAATAGTTTGGGAAAAATTTTCTCCCCTGGCAGTTGTAATTGTGTCTGTGAAATAAGTGTTCATTCTGCTACAGCACTGTGGTTTGAGTGCTTCCTTCTATATTGTTCCCCAGTGGACTAATTGTAAAAAAAAAGTCTACATTTTCAGATATGGTAAATTAATCCATGAACTTGCTAACATACCTTCCCCAACTCCTACCATCCTCGTCATGTCGCATACTAATATGGAATCAGAGACACTGTCATGTTCCTTATCCTGGATTATCTTTCTAGCTGTTTAAAGGGAAAGAAAGGAGCTGAAAAATTGTTTTTACAAATTACTGTGGTTCTGGGAGATGGACAAAAGCAACATTAGGAACTCGGAGATACTTCCAAGGGCCGATCAAAAATATAGTGTTCAAATAAGATTTATTACAGTAAAAGATACATTACCATTAATCCCTCTAAATTACTCCCCTCACCTCAAAGATACTTATCGCATTATTCTTGCCATTTTCTGAAATGGTTCTGGAAGTCCTCTTTTGTGAGTGTCTTTATGAGATGTGATTTAAAAAAAAAATACGGAGAATGCTGATGCCAAGTGCCATCCAACAGAAAGACCGGCTCAGATACACATGATGTGTCCTGGTCCCTGGATCTGGCACCCTGTGGCCTCTAACTCTTCCCCAAAGCCAAAATGACCTTGAAAGAAACATTTTGAATTGATTCAAGACATTGAGGCAGGCATGACCGTGCAACTAAAGACATTCACAAAAGAGAACTTCCAGAAGAAAGTGGCAAAAACAATTGGATAAGTGTGTCCAAGGTGAGAGGGAGTTCTTTGGGGCAGGGGAGGTAATGGAAATTTGTCTGTAGTTTTTAAAATTTAAGTACTCACCATATTTTTCCATCACTCCTCATCAGTTGCCAGATAGTAACACTCAAGAACAGGTAAAGTGATCATTTAGTTGTTGGAACCTTTGAGGCCTCTGAAAAACTCTCAATTGCCCCCAAATAAAATGGAATGAATAAAACACCCCAAGAAGAGGAAAGAGGGAACAAGCAGAAAAAAATGGGCTCATGATAGACAAATCATCTGTTCCCCAACTTTGCCCAAGGTCAACATTACACATCAGTCTGCTAACTGCTGACAAGTACGATCTGACCTTTTGGGTGATTTAGAGCATTTCTGTTTCCAGCCTGGCTCGATAAAGATGATTATGTGGTAACACAGACCAGTACATATTCCTGTTTCACAGGCAAATATATCTAGAATTCCTGGGTTTATCATTTTAGGTAGCTTCAATATCATATCTTAAAATTGAATGTGAGAATATCAGAGAGACCCAGAGACAGGTACAATACCTAATTCTGAGCACTCACTATATTCCTGGCACTGTGCTGATCCTATAGTGATTATTTATTCTTGTAACAATTCTATGAAATAGGTTGTGAGGTTGTCGTGTGAAAACACAACTGGAGAGATTGTACAATTTGCCTCATGTTATGCAATTAGTAATTAGTTCAATCAGCTTAAACACAGGTCTTCCTGATCCCAGAATTTGAGCTCATTCTTAACTATTCTCCTATGCTAGCTTTTTTAAAAGTCATTCTGAGAAAACAGAATGAGCCGATGTGAGGAGGATGATTCTTTACTCACCAGACACATGCACTGTATGTTAATCTGGGCTGGGACTGACTTTTATCTCTTTTTATTCATGAGAAGGCTCCAAGTGACAAGGAAACAAATAATTTATGGAATATGGCTAGAACCATACCAGATGTTAATGTTAGGATGACCCTCCCCAGATGCCAAAATGCCAAAATGGCCATTGCTGGTTTCTCACAAAGCCCCTTCCCCCGTCTCTATGCCAGAATCTCCTGCCGAAACAATGACCCTTCCCCCGACTAGGGTCCTCAACTAGGTCCGTCGCGCCAATTTGCCCAGGGGAGGTGTCCACTACCTGGTCACCCCATACAGAAAGGACCAATCCCAAAAACACACTTTTGGGCCGCCAACGTCACGAGGGGGGGGGCAGCTAAGGGATAAAAGGCCACTCTCACTCGAGTGAGGCGGGGAAGCTGTAACACCTTAATAAAGCTTTCTCCCACGGCGAGCGTCTTCAGCCTTTTCCCTTCCCCCTCCCGCCGCGTAAACCTAACAGTTAATACCAGGACAGTATTTGTTTCTAGAAAAATATAAGTTGAGGTGGGAACAGGATTCAGAATGTGAGTTTATAAATATCATGAAAATTTGTAGCTAGGAGCACATCTTAATCAGTGAAAATGACCAATACTGGAGTCAGGTGATTGGCGTACAGGCATTTGACGTTAAAGTTGCAGGTTTAATACTGTTTTCTTGCATTTGTAGCAATCAGAAGTGAACAATTTTTCTACTAATGTTGTAGTTGAATGTTTCTGGATCAAGGCCAGATCTCTACAAAGTTAGAGGATGGCCCTACCCTCAAGTCTCTATCACTTGTGGCTGCATGAGTTTCTCTACATGGTTTATTTCCTTTCTTCGTTCTAGTTCACCAAGTATACTAGTTCACCAATATTTAGATACCAGATTGTAGCATCTAACAGACAGAATCAGAAACCTTCCCTGTCTCACATAGATGTTGTAGGGATTAATGAACTAACATATTCTAAAATGGTTTTAAAAGGTGAAGTGCTATATAAGTGTCAAACATGATTAACTAGCAGCCAAGTTATTAAGCACCTGAATATTATGCATCTTTTCTGAATTTCAGAAAAATGAATGTACATATTCATTTTCAGCAGCACTATAAAAGTCTAGCCCAATCCTCATTATCTCTGCTCTTTTCATACCAGTCATGTGGGCCTTGAGGTGGCATATTTATGCAACTATGAGTATGATAGACACCGTTACTAATCTTGTGGAGTTTTTGGTGTGTCAAAGAAAAGACATACAGTACAATTAAAATATTCCTTGCTTTTCAGCCTATACCCCAAGCTTTGTTTTTTTTTCAAATTTTTATTTTTATTAGCACACATTTGTAGTACACAATGATTCATTTATCATGGGAAGTTGGTACGTGCACCTGACACAGCTTAATTCTTTTGATATCTGCTTCCCCTCCCCACCCTAATCCAGTGAAAATGTTTCTGGCCTTTCAACCTACACCGTGTACTTGTACTGCTGAATGACACAGAGGCAGCATGTCCTCATATTTAAGAGTGTGCACTCTGGCCCAGATTCCCTGGCTGCAAACCCTGGCCCTGCCACGGACTACGTAGTTTTGGGAAAGTTGTTTCACCTCCCCCTGCCTCCATTTAATTATGTGAAAACTTGAAGCAGTGGTAGCGCCTATTTCAATGCCCTTACATCCGAAATGCTAAAATCAGTTCCTGAAAGCACTAATTGCTCTTTCCGTTGTTAGCATTATAATTGTCATTAATGGTGCCCCCGGCCAGTCTTACCCTCAGATAGAAAAATAAGTTGAATTTGTTAATTAGTTTTCTAGGACTCATACACAACTTTCGAAAGTTTACAAAGCGGGTTCAGGCACTTGTTATGTAGCAGGACACTCACGCTGTGGTGAGATAGATCAGTAGAGGGATAACTTTTATTCTTGCCTTATTTGTTTAGCAATGTTTTTATCCCTTTTTTCTGGCAACTCTGTCTAGCCACTATCTTTCATCCCACATACAGGGGTAGACACAACTCTGTGCTAAGTCAGTTGTCGTATTTCTCATTCTAACATAAATACGTGACTCAATAGGGCCAATCTGAGGTGTCCCTTGGAATGTGTGTTAGTTACTTTTCTCTCATTGCTGAGACAAAATATCCGACACCCAAAGTTAGCAGAACAAAGGTTAATTTAGCTCACAGTTTGTAGATGATTCAGTCCACAGTCAGCTGGGTCCAAGGCAGGGTGGCATGGCAGACAGGCAGAAAACAGCGAGGTAAGCAAGGAATGCAAGCAAAGGACCCAAACAGCTTCTTTCTGCTGCTTATATCTTATCCAGGCTCCCAGGATTAGGGTGGTGCCAAGCCAATCAGGCGGTTGATTTAATAATCACACGCCCTTAATCCCAGCATCACACACTCTGGACTCAGCCACCTTGAAAAAGCCCCATCTATGACCACATGAAGCTTTGGGGTGACATCTAGGCACAAACCATAACAGAATGTTAAACAGGGATTGAATTTAGAAGTAAATAATAAATAGCATTACTTTTGGGTTCTCGATGCTACAATAATGTGATATCGAGTGTAAAAGAGACCAAGTTCATTGCCAAGTGCAGAATGTGTATCTGTTATCGAAAAGTATGAAGCCCAGCAGGGATGAGCTGAGCTGAGAGATGAAGACCGGAGTGAGTTCCGGGGGCCTGAGTTTTAATCCTAGCATTTCAGTCCTTGGTCCCCATACTTTGATCTAGTAAGGTAGCCCAGTGTCCCTCTCAGCCATGTGGACCAATAATCACATTCCTTATATTTCACTTAAAATATTTTGAAGTAGATTTCTGTTTCTTAAAACTTAAAGAATCCTTGCAAGACAAATGCTGTAACTCTATTTTATGGATAAAGGAATTGAGGACCAGAGACGTTAAGTGACTTGTTTATGACAACATTATCAGTGACTTTCAGAGGCAGAACTCCAAATCCTGAATATTGTGGATCTGGGATAATCCGAAAGGCTGTGTTTCAGGGTGCTGGAAGAGGAAGCTGTATATTAATGTAAGGGACAGGATTTACATGGCACCGTCAAATCATGGCTACCCTCACAGCTTATTTGTTCATTGGTTTGTCACATATTTCCTCAGGCACTAAGAAAAATCTAAGGCAAATTGTTTAGGGAGTGAATAATTTGCAGGAACCACCAACCATAAAGGGTGACTGTCTGCTCTAAGACACTATCTACCTCGCAAGAGGTGAGAAGCCACAAGCCAGGCTTTCCCATCTTGCAAGGTGCTACTCTGTTGAATGCAATATATGCAGAACATGTCAAGCCTTTAGGTCTCTTAGAAAATTGATTATGGAGCATTCTCCTTCCTTAAAGAGCAAACTTTGGTTTTTATTAGCATGTGTAAATATGGACTAACTTTTGAATGCAAATATGAGTGACATTATATTTTCTGACATGTTTGGAAGCAGCCCAGGGCAGGGTAACAGTGAATCAGTAAACATCGCTGGTCGTAAGCTGGGAATTCATCAACTGTGCACTATTAATGGGCTTGTGCCATGTGTCCCACAATAGCATGTTTGCTAACATGGGATTGGGCTGCCTGGTTCTATGACGAAACTGCCAGATCAGTTTCTTGATGTAGAGAAACAGGCTCTGTCAGCCAGATGTAGAAATCTAGCAAGGTCATTTTAAGAGTAATTTCCATTTTGTGTGCTTTTTTTCTCCCTCATTGACTGTAAGAGAATGTGATTTGCCTCATTGCAATATGATTCCAGGTGCAAAACACAATAATGCCCTTTATGCCAAAGAATGAAGTTCACAAAATTGATAAGACAGACTCAGTTCAGCAATGTTGGAATATATTAGCTGGAGGCAGGAACCATGTTAACTTCTTGACACGGGAGGCCAAAGGTCAAGGTGAAGGCCCAGGGTGCAGCCAAGACTGGACAGGGACAGAAAGAGGAAAATCAGGCTGTCCGGCACCATTTGATGTTAAGCCTTTCCTGGGAAAGACACAGCCATTGTGCAGGGTTGGGAAGCTAAGTGAGGTCCTTTATCAAGGTTCACAACTGATAAAGACAGCAGCCCACGTGCACTTGGGAGCTGGCCTCCCCGAGCAGGGCTCCCGCCGTGAGCTTCAAATCTGCTCCTCCTTCAGATCCTTCCCAATTTCCTCTGCTGCACACCTGACCCAGAATTGTACCACCGGTATTGAGATGGTGCTTCTTTTTCCTCTCCTAAAATTGTGATTATTGGTGCTCAAGTGGGAAATCAGAAATTTGTTAGGAAGTCTCTACCATAATTTAAGAAACCTGAGGATTCCATTCCCACCCGCATGGAGAAAGGCTTCCTGCCAAAACCGCAGGGTGGTGTGACATCAGCCCTTTATTAGAAATGGCCAAACAGATCAAGTCCTCCACTTGGTGGTAATAATGAGCAAGTGAGCTGCCGTTGTAGGAAATGTGAGTCTACAGATGATCCCCGAGTGCAGGCCGTCGCGCGAGAGACTTAGGAACCATCCAAATGCAGCTTGGTGGGGCCACTTTTGGCCTACTCTTTCATCCCCTTTACTCTGGTTCAGTCTGAGAACTCAGTTTCACATCCCCTGCAAGTGAGAAGCCGAACCTAATGTAAAAATGGGGAGTAAAAAAGGAAAACAAGAGGGCACATGTTCTTTGAAACCTGGAGCTTATAGACAAGGGAGTAATAGAGAACCAGAATGTATTAGGTCAGAAGGAAGAAGTGTGAATTTGAGCATATTTGGCAGAGGAAACAAATTAAAATGGTAAAATGCTTTGTTTATTTACATCCCTGGAATTATAAGCGTCTCTGTCTGGCCTTGGGGTCATGATATTGAAGGAGGGGCCTATGGGGTATATTTTAGGATCTTTGACTTCCAGAGCTTCTAGCTCGGCCAAGGACAAAGGCTGTGTATCCTGCAGATGCTCATAGAAGAATAACGCGTTTTTAAAATATTGCCACTTCTGCTGTCATTTCAGGACCCCAGAGACTCTGCTTATTAGGATGGCAGGCGAGCAAAGAAATGAGGTGGGCATAGAGGTGGCAGGGGTTAATTTCATATTTATCATGAGATCTTGCATGATTTGCCTAAAAGATATTTAATTTCCACTGGGCATAATAACTTGCAGCTGCCGGATTGTGCTGTATACCAGTGGTGAGTTCTTGTCTTTGGAGATTTATGCAAGTCATTATTTAAAAATAGAGATCCGGGAGTTACAGCTGGCTAATTAATCTACCACTAAGGAAAACTAAGCAAATGACCCACTTAACTGCTTTCAGGAACCAGAGTTACTCTGAAGCAAACTTTCAAAAATGTCCTGTACAAATAATCAAGCTAACACATCTCCATGGCATTGTGGTCCTCTCGGAAAATATGTGTCTCAATCTGTTTTCTGTTACTGTAACAGAATACCCGAGGTGGAGTCATTTGAAAGCAAGGAAAGTTATTTAGCTTGTGACTCTGGAGGCTGGGAGGTCCAAAGGCATGGTGACAGCCTGGCAAGGATTTCGTGCTATGTCATAGCCTGGCTGAAGGTGCAAGGGCAAGTGAGCACTCACAGAAAAGAGAGAACACAAGGGACTTATTTATTTATTTATGTTGTGGTATTGGGTATCAAGCCCATGGGTGCTCTGCCACTGAGCTATGTTCCCAGTCCCTTTTTTCATTTTATTTTATAAATGTTGAGATGGTGTCTTGCTAAGTTGTCCAAATGAGACCTGAACTTTCAATCCTGCCTCAGCCTCTGAAAGTACTGGGATTCCAGACGTGTGCCACCACCCTTAGCTTACAGCACCCCACTCTTGAACCAACTAATCCAATCCTGTGAGGGTGACAACTCAGTCCTAGGAAAAAGGAATATATCCCCTTGGCCATCACTAACTCAGGCCCTCATACACACACAGTTGAATGCCCACAGCTTGGGCACCTAGATGTTTAGCGTCTCAGTCCTTCTGCCTCAGGCTGCTGCTGGACTCCCCTTATTGTCTTGTTTCTCTCCATCGCCCACCTGCTCATAAATCCCACTACAGTCAGTGCTTTTAACCATATCAGCTGCAAGGCCCCTGCCTACCTTCTGAGGGTGCCCCTAAGAGACACAAGCTGCATACCCACCCAGATTTCCTCTCAGTGCACCTTCTCCTCCAGAAATGGCCATCTCTGCCCTCTCATCCTGCCCCCTTGTCCCAATGGCCTTTTCCATTCTCTCTTAGCCTGAATATGGTCTGTCCGTCATGCAAGACTCCACCATGTTTATCGCAGCCACCTTAAGCTTTTTTCCTTGAATTTGAGGGGAGACAGTTGATATAATCACATCATGACACATATTCATTGTTGGTCTACAAGGACTGTAATCATGTTTTTCAATGACTCAATCAATTATTTAGTATATTTACTCTTTTTTTCCTCCTTTCAGCATAGGCAGGCATACTATTATTATTTGTGTGTGTGTGTGTGTGTGTGTGTGTGTGTCTGTGTGTGGTGCTGGGGATTGAACCCATGGCCATACTCTATTATATTTTATGTGCATCTTTCCATATTGTGTACAGACTTGTCCAAAAAAAAAACTATTTTTGTTTGTTATCGTTTACATTTAGATGTCCCCCCAAAACTTCATGCAGCCATAGGTGGAACTTCTGGAAGGTGACTGGATTACGGGGGCGTATAGCTGGCTTGCTGTTAGGAGGTAGGGTCTTGCTGGAAGAGGTAGATTGCTGTGGGTGTGACTTGGTGGGGTTTATCTCCCTCCACAGCACCTTCCTTCACGCCTCTTCCTGTCTTCCATGCCGTGAGCAGCTTCTCCCCTGCCAGACCCCTCTGCTTTGCTGCCCTGCCTTGGAGTCAGCTGAGCATGGACTAAAACCTCCACGGACTGAGCCAAAATAAACCGCCCCACATTTAAATTGTGGAGGTCAGGCAGTGTGTCTCAGGAAGAAGGAAAGTAAGACACTGTTATACATGCATGTATTTTTCTTAAACATGTGTGTCTGATTTATTTCCCTTAAGAGTATGGTCTCAAGATGCATTCATTTACCTCAAAATATCTCAAGCTTATCATTCTTTATGGCAGAGTAGTACTCCATTGTAATAAAAACACATTTTCTTTATCCATTCATCAATTGATGGGCATTTGGACTGTTTCCAAGATTTAGCTATTACAAAATGTGCCACTATAAACATGGGTGTGCATGTATCGCTGTGGTATGATGCTTTTAATTCTTTTGGGAAGATACCAGGAAGGTGAATAGCTGGGTCAAATGGAACTCCTACTCCTAGTTTTTTGAGGAATCGCCATACTGATTTCCACAGTGGTTGCACCGGTCTACATTCCCGCCAACAGTGGAGAAGGGTTCCTTTTTCCCCACATCCCCTCCAGCATTTGTTAGTGGCTGATTTATTGATAATAGCCCTTCTTTTTGGAGTGAGATGGAATCTCAGTGTTGTTTTAATTTTATATGCATGTATTTTAACTTATATAAATGACATGTCAAATTTCAGCTGTTTCAGACTTTATTCACTCAACCTATCCACTTGAAGGCCATCCATGTCTCTGCATCTGTGGCTGCCATATTCTCCATGATAGGCAACCATCACATTTATCTCTCTGTGTTCCCCATTACACACTCAGATTTCTCCCACTTTCTGGATCTCTCTGCCTTAATCCATTTTCTGCTGCTGTAACAGAACTCCACAGACTAGGCAATTTACGAAGAAAAGACATTTATTTGACTTCCAGTCATGGAGATCAGGAAACCCAAATGGAGGTGCCATCCTCTGGCGAAGGCACCTCCTCATGCCACTGCAGAAGGGCGAGCAAGGTGTGCGAGACAGACTGAGAGCAAGTCGGGTGGAATTTACTTTGATAACAACCCAGTCTGTCTCCTGGTAATCGAACCACCCCCTGCATAAGAACATTAATCCATCTGAAAGATCCTGATTACCTCTGAAAGATGTCATCTTTTAATTCACTCACAATGGCAATTAAATGTTGGCAGGGGCATTCAAATCATACCTCTCCCCTTCTTTGAAGTCCCGTGGGGTTCATTAACCATATAGCTGGACTCAATACTTTTCCTGTGCCTGTTTCACGTTTGTCCTTGTCTTTTATGTAATTCATTTGAGATCAAGGATTATTCCTTACACTCTTCCCTCCCCCAAATTCACCCATCACGGCCTCTGTAGACCTTCACTGAAACTTAACTGAAGCTCAGTGTGTAATTGATGTCAAGTAATGCCTGTTTATTTAGCAATTTGAAGTCTGTGACTCCAGGAAGGCAAACATTTCCTCTGTTTGTGATGGTATCTCCAGTCTCTAAAATGGTGCCTGACGTGTCATAAGTGGGTCTGGAAATAGGTTTGAAGTAAATAAGCACCTCTCTTCTCAAATAAGAAGAGGATTATGGAATAATAGGTTGTACGGGGTTTGGTATCCCCATATCCTAGCTTCTACTCTGCCACCTACACTGTGTGTGGAGCCGGCTACACCAGTTCACTTCTCTGGACCTGGGCTGGACCAAATGCTTTCTCGAATCCTTGTCCATTTCTGCTTGCCAAGGCTGTGAGTTTATTAGAAATTTTGGAACATGAAGCAAGACCATCCACTGTAGGCCATTATCTCTGTGGAATACGGACTAATCATATTTAAGGCAGTAGGGCCTGGGAGAGAAGATGCTGGGCAGAAGTGATCGTACGTCGCATGGTTCCCATCTTGGGCTCTCAGAATGGTGGCGAGAATAAAATGAGCCGATACCTACAAAAGGAAAGCGTGTAGAGACATTTCTGGTGCACAGAAGTGCTGTGAAAGCCTCCTGGCCTTTGTCGTAGTCGGTTGTATGGTATTCAGAAGTCTGGCCATCACGATCATGTATAAACCAGGCTACCAGGAATTCTGGTACCAAAGCTGCAATTAATAGATTTCTTTTAAAGGACAGTCATCACTAGACAATGGTATAATTTTTTTTTAAGTCTGAATTTTTTTTTTTACCTGGTATAATACAAGTTCTAATTTTCATGACCTTTGAAAAAGTGAAGGAAAGGAAAGAGTAGTATTTTTCAGGATCACTTTACAGGCGAGAAAGATACTGGGACCAGAATTTTATGTTACTTACTGATGCACTACCCGAAAGGACTGTTTAGTCTACAGAGCAGCCACTTAAAATAGATGCAGAACAGAACTGTGAATTTATTAATATTGTACGCACATGATATTTTCCCCTGTAGTGAGGAAGTGGTAACTAAATAATTTGCCTTCTCTTATCCTTAGGGAGGTGAATCCAAATATTGGACAAAATATTATTAAAATTCTGAACAGCATTTAAAGCATGAGTTTATTTGCTGCTATAGGGCTTCTTTTTTTCTCTGGGTCAAAAGGTAAAGCTATTAGTCTTAAAGAAAAAAATATTAAATGCTATCAGTAATGGGCTGCAGGTTTTATAACTTAACTGTGTTTGCTTCATGAGGAAAAATAGCATTTGATAGCAATATTCTACTGGGCAACACAAGTCTTAATCAAACATCATTTCAGTTTAATGTTTTTACATTCAAAATTCAATTCGTCTGCTATCTAAAAGGTAACCCAAAAAAGTCAGATAAAAATACAAAGTGAAAACTGGAAACTGCATATGAGCTAGAAGTTTTTGGACAAAGGAAGGCTTGAAGCTTATACTCAAATGGTTGGGGAAATAGGTAGGTAAACTATTCAGTTATCAAGGACAACACAGGAAAATGAACACAAATCATTTATTTTAGTGCTCAGAAACACTGGAGTAAATACAAGAATTAAACATGGTGAATCGGGATTTTTAAAAATTTGTGAGCCTGATTTGGGGTAGTACTATAGTTTCCTATTAAAGTAATGATGGTCTGTGTTCTAGTAAGGTCTTTCTGCTGTGTTGCTCAGAATATTCTCAGCCAAAGGGGCTCATTTTAAAATATGAGGTATAAATCAAAATAAAAGATGCAGTTTGCATACCCAGGAAGGGCTACCATGAGTTAAAGGAGATAATATGGATAATGGTAATTAAAAAAAAAATCTCAAGTCCTATACACATATTTGTTTGTTATCATTTCATTAAGTAAATATCACAAGAGTGCCTGCCGTGTAGTGGGCACTTCCTTAGGCACTTGGGGATAGACAGGGAAATAGTGATGCAGAGCTTCACCCTTAAAGATTTCGTTCTCATGCTGGAGAAACAGATATAAAAGCCAAAAATGTAGATGTAACGAAGTGGAAAAACAACAGATTTGAGAAGGTGCTGGGGAGCATAGAAAAGGACCCCTCAGTTTTAGAGTCAAGGAGTTCAGAGGAAGTTAGGGAGAAGAGGGGAGGGAATCTCGCGGGAGGAGGTGGCATGAATGTGGCTTTGAAGTTGCAAATAGCACCATGTATTCTGAATGTATTCTGAATCACTGAAGAGATAGTGTGTTACCAGAGCTTAAAATAGCAAGCAACGGATAGCACAGGAAGTCTCTGGAGGTCAGAATATAGGAGATCTGTATCTGATGTTAAAAGTTCAGACTTTATCCTGTTGGTGATGAAAATTCAATGAGGAGATAAGGACTGTTACTCAGTGCTAATGTGGTTTCTGTGGAGGAGGGTGAAGGGTGGATGCAGGAGTCCAGGAAAACAGTGAGGAGAGTATGGCTGCAGTCTAGAGGAAAAACCCCGAACTTGGGCAAGAGCAGTTGAGTGGAACAGAGAGGACCAATTTGAAAAATAGGTACAAAAGGCCACGTGTGGTATTTGTATACCAGCTTAAATATCGAGTGGTTTTCTTATATGAGAAACCCAATATATATAAGTGCAAAATAAAAGACAGAAAAGAGGGAAAAAAGAGAGAGAAAAAAGTATCGCAATCCATCATTGCCTGTGTATCTAGAAGTGTACCGTAATTTAGGATAACTTTTAATGTGTTTTATATGTCTTTTGGTCCGTTAGTCTGGTTGTTAATCTATATTTGTGATAATTAACTTGATAAAGACTTTAATGCTGGTGAACAAAAGGCTGTTATGTATGTGTACCAACTTCCCACTATGAATATAATCATTACATATTGCAAATGTGTACTAATAACAATTTTAAATGAAGATCAACGAGTGAAGGAAAAAAAAAGAGTTAGTGAGGATGACCTTCAAGCTTGTATTGGCTAGTTAGACTATTTGTAGTACAGTATACACACAGAATACTGAAGAAGAATTGGGCATAGCAGATAAGATAAATGTTTATTTTTGTCATGTTTATTTCAAGGTTTCTATAAGACAGGTGTCCAGAAGGTAATTTGATATAGATTGGGAAGAACAAGTCTAAGTAGGAAATTCCAATTTATAAGTTATAAGCATGCTGCATGGTTGTTAAAACTCTGACAGAAGATGAGGCCTCAGAGGAGATAAGCAGAGACACAATCCTGAGGATACCAATTTTGAGGGTGGACTGGAGAAAGCCTAGAAAGTCCCAGAAGGAGCAACAAAACTGAGAAAAAGGAGGAATGACAGCATCATGTCACAGAGACCACAGGAACAGAGGTTCAGAAAGGCAGTGTGATGCAAAGTGACATCAAAGCACTGGCCTCTAAGGTAAAGGCTTAGAGTCCCCAGATCTGAGAAACCCATGACTTCAGGGCTAAAGCCATCTCCTTGCAGTGGTAGCTAAGTGACTGAGAAGTGGATGTGGAGAGAGTACACCTCTGTGCAGAAATTTGGAAGAAAGGAGGGGAACTCCTAAAATGGCAGCTCAGTGAAGTACAGGATTGAGAAGGGGTTATTTGAAGAGTTGAGAAGTTTAAGTAAGCCTGAAGCCTGAAGAGAAGGAACCAGTAGTAGGAAAAGTTGTAAGTACATAATAAAAGAGAAAAAAATTGATGTAGCTTGTTCCCTTTGACGTGAGAAGGATGGAGGGACAGGATCCAAAGGAAAGGTGATCTTAACCAGGAAGGACTTAACCCTTGACACATCCAGGGCCAGAATGATGTGTAAAAAGGGAAGCTGGCCATGGGGCGTGGAAGAGCAAAAGAGCCAAGTCCTGCCTTACGGCTGCAGAACATTAGTACTTATTCACTTCCCTAAGATGGACATGATGACTAAACAAGATGGAGGTGACCACCATCTTGAGTTGTGTCTCATCGTCCTATTTAGGGCACTCTCTCACCAGCCAATCAGAGCATTTCCCATCACTTAACCATGTTTCCATGCTTCTCTGCCCAAGCATCTGATTCTCTTCCCAACACCATGCCTAAGCTTTGCTCTAGCAATGCTGATGTTCTTCTGCCCCCACTGGCTCACTCTTAAAATAGCCACTGATGTCTCTATCCAAGCATATCATAAACTGTTTCTGTTTGAAATATAAGTATCTGTTATCCAGCTGACAGGGTCAACCTTCTCGGAAGTACCTGCCTTTTCCACAGACGCTCTGGCTTTCAGAGGCCTTGCCTTATGACTCCCCATCTCTCTATTCAACCTGTCTTCCCACCACCCCATGAACATGTACTCTGGACTCTACTCATGCGTAAGTCTCCACTTTTCCAAAAGGCGAAGCACACAGTGTGAAAATCACATGACCAGAATAGTGATTAGGACAGTGAAGGTCCCTGAGATGACCCCATTGTCACACCTGGGGTGTGTCATAGGCCTTTCTTTGAAGAAGGTTTCTATGCTTCTAGATGTCATATTTCAGTGCACATTACTTGGCTTCATCACAGCTTTTCAGCTGCAAATTAGGTTTACTATCACCTCTTTTTTCTTAATAGAAAGTTAGGAAAATTTGAACCAGCCTTATTATTTTAATCAGACTTTATAACTATTTGCTGATTACTAGTATAATCACAGAAGAAAAGACAAAGCCATTTTCTCCTAAAACCTGTTTTCCAATAAGTCCAAATGTGAATAGAACAGAAATGCCTTTACTCTTTGGACTCATTGTCATAGTTTGAAGCCTCAACCTCCAATGGTCTGGCCATGCCTGGGCTGATAGGATGACAGGGCTGATAATAGAAATGCCCCAGGGGCTATGTTCTACACTGAGCCTGGATCTAGAATCTACAGGTTTATGGTGCAGGGTACCAGTTTTAGAACCAAACTGATTTGCTCCCTGTGAGATAGCTCAGAGGGCTGATGTGGTGAGGATTAAGTGTGACTATGAATTTAAAGAGTTTAGCCTTGTCATTAGTACATAGCAACTGCTCAATAAGTGGAGCCTGCTATTGAATTATTACTACTACTAATTTATGTCTATTGTAAGAAACTAGCTGGTTTAACGAGCTATTGGCAGAGGCTTGGCTACTTTCTCATCCAACCTCTGCTGCACAATGACACAATAGACAGTTTCCTGTTCAGATATGAACACGCGCTTGCTTCTTTCGTAACTGATACCTACTCTCATAGTCAATTAATACAATCAGCCACTTAAGGTAATCATTTTCCTAAGAACCAAGCACACTTACATTCAGTGGTATCTACTGTAATGCAATTAATTTTTCCAATAATATCCATCCGATAGATAGGCACATTATAAACGAGAGCCATAATGATAAGCTACCTCCTGTTTGCTCATTTAGAGAAAACTCATTAGGGACAGTGGTCCTCAGTGTTAATGAAATGACGTAGTCCAATTAGAGAATTGCAATTGCATAGGATAGTGCTAGAATGAGAGGAATTGCTATCAAACGGGGAACGCTGTGGTCTGTGGCTTGCTTTTGCCCTTCTGTATGTTGCTTTCACCTTGATCCCCATCCCTCCCTTTCCTCGGGCCAGTTTTGGAATCCCTCCATCTTCTGAATGCTGGTAAATGCCTAAGCTAGAAACAGCTTGCTTTTCTACAGAATAACTCATGCCTGAAAAACTTGATAATGATTTCCAAATTTCTTTTAATTGAGTTTTTAATTACAACTCAGATAGCAAACATCCCATTCATAGGTAATTTTGACAAAGATGACAAGCAATTTCATATTCTTTGGAGAACATTTGACAAGAGAGAGACCCTCCAGTGAAGTACCAACTGCCTTGTTTTTGGACAGGAGTATCTGACAACCACTCACTCAGGGAAGGTCAGGAACCAAAACACCTGGATCTCAGTAACAGTGTTTGATGTGACAATCCAAGTGCTGTCATGCGAGCTGCTACTGGGAATGTAAATTTGATTGGCTGGTTCAGAATCCTGCTTGCTAATAGAGAGCCCAATACGTATTATGAATTGGGAGACTGTAGAGCCAAAAGGTAAATGGGCATAATTTTACCTTAAATACTTTTTTCTATCTTTAGATCTTATTGAAAAATCAGACAAAAATATGCAACTAAATCCCAAAATACAAAGCTTAAACTTGATGTGAATGCCATGTACATTTATTCATTTATTTATTTTGGTGTTTACTAAGTTCCAGAGTCTAATCCAAAGCACTAGAATTCTAGAGGTAGAATTAGATCAAAGAGTGCTCCTTCCCGGACAGTACAGAACAGCCCACCGCTAGCTGATGCTACTAGATCCTCCCACAGGCTGTGAATGGCCATCTGCATGACCCTATCACCTCTTGGTAACATCCAAGATCAAACTGATTAAACTGATGTATGTTTTTCAAGCACAAAACAGTATTTTTCAGACCTTTGGATTTCAGAGACCAGGAAAGCAAATTTCTCTTTGCTGAAGTCCTACAAAGGGTGATCACCTTTTATTTTAGTAATTACAGATGCTTTTTCCCTTATTTTTGCTCATTTGTAAATTCAGTGAATATTTATTGAGCATCTACTATCTGCGTCTACTAAAGAATGCTCTGAGAATGTAATGCAAAACAAACTAGATATAATCCATGCACTCAGGTATCACATAGTCTGGTGAGGCAAATAGTATCAATCAATTACACTGATGTTTACAGAATTCACACTGAGATAGGTGTCCTGACAGAAAGAAACCTGACTCTCTGGGAGCATGTAATCTTCCATGGGCAGAGAGTGACAGGGAAATCTTTCCCTTTGAAATTGAAACTTTGCTAAGTACAAGTACTTAACAAACTCAAGACTACATAAGGTCTTGTAAACCATAATAAGAATTTTGAACTTTATGCTAAAAGTAACAGACTATCAGGAAAGCATTGTAAGTAGGATTAATGTCTTAAGAATACTCTGGATTCGCTCGGGGAGTGGATTGGAGGGTGCAAGATAGAAGGGGTGAGATCAGTTTGGTGGGATTTGAGTGGCCTAGATATGACTAGGGTGATGACTAGTAACTAGGTAGATTTGAAACATATTTTGGAACTGAAATTACTGAAGCTTACTGCTAAATTAGAGGAGAAAAGGATCAAAAATGATTCCTAGATTCCTGGAGAAGAGAGGAACTCGCCATTTCATATACCATCTCCTGAGCCTGAAAGACCAAAACAGGAGCCAGTGAGGGAAGAGGAAGAATCCGGGGTTGCTTTGGGGCTGGTTAAATTTACAGTACCTAAGAGATATGAAAGGCGGGAGGATATGTGTGTTTGGAGCCTAGAGAAGCATTTTACTGTCAGATATACACTTTGGAGTTATCAGCCTATTGGTGATATTTAGCACCGTGGGAGGAGACAAGGTGTCACAGGAATAGACACTACAGAACTTAGAACATTTTGAGGCCTAATCTGGGAGGAGACATCTTCAGAGCATCCTCTGAAAAGGATGACATTTTTACACCTGCAAAATAGAATACAGCATCAGGCCGTTAAATTAAGGACACTTAGTTGCATGAAATCCTTTCTCCACTCTCCTCACTTGTTGTGGATCCCTGAGGACTGTGTTGCAAACCTTGGAGTTTCCGCAACCACACAAGGCAGGAATAACCTCATTTCCACAGCAGAAAAGCTTATCCAAACCCAGCTTTAGCTTTAGCTAACCTCTTAGATGCCAAGCTTTTAAAACACACCTGGAGTTTCTGAGTGAATTTACCACGGGACTGAAGTCGTAGAGTGGCACAGCTCCCACAGCAGGACCTCAGATTCCCTCATATCTTGTGGTGCAATCGCTTGCCTCCCAGGCAGTGCAGAGAATTCTGTCCACATTGTAGTTTAATTATTTGTACTCGGCTAAGTAAATACTTGCATAAATATTGTCTTTTCCTGCCCACTGTAATACTGTCCTTCACCATGGTATTCTTTTCTACTGACCCTAGTATGTATTTCTGAATTCTCCTATTACAGTGTCTAAGGCAGCCCCAGTCAACCAGATTGAATGTGGGAGATACTAGTGATAATACTAATATTATTATGATGCTTGCAGCTGTTATTATTAATAACATTTTTAGCATTTTGTCATGTGCTGCTCTGAGTATTGTCTATGCCTTGTCTTATGTCAACCTTAATTATGACTTAGAATATAGGAGCCATTTTACAGATGAAGGAACTAAGGCTGAAAGATCAACATCTCAGGCATAGGTTTTGTCATTGTTTTTGCATTGCATTGTGATTATATGCCATCATCTGCAACAACAGAAATTCACTGAAGACAGAGACTCTGTACTTTTCCTATTTGGCATTTCAGCCCCTAACAGTTCTGGGCACATTTAAGAGGTTTATTAAATACTGAACTATGTGAGATCTTAGAACCTCTGTAGTGAGAGAAACCTTTTGAAGGGCAATTCAAAGATTGTGTCTAACATGATTTCAACCCTCTCGCAGTACCTGGTATAATACTCAATAAATATTTGGCAGCTTGAGTATGTGGATTTAAAAGTGTCTGAAAAACTCTAGTAAATGGGGAAGTTTCAGAGTGACGATGCTGGTAGAAGGGATTATGCTGAAAGAGGATTAAGATGCTGTGCCACCTAATGTGCTCTTGGTGCCCCTTGGTGGGTCTGACTCTTAGTCAAGCATCCTTATTCATGACCAGGATGGCAAAAAAGAAAGAAGCTGTTCATTTTGAAATCCACTAATGATTCCAATTTGGGAAGTGTCATACGCAGATCAGGCAACAGAAATAAAATGTAAACGACTTCAGAGATTTGAGGTGTGCAGGCTGAGAATAATAACTGTGGGTATTTGAAAGAGGCGAGGCACGGATACACCTGGGGAAAGAGAATCCACACACAGAGCTGTTCTCGGCGAAGCAGATGCCAGATCGCAGCGATGCCCAAGTGGGCCCAGGAGACTCGGTGGTGTGCAAATTAAATTCAGGCCAGCCACACACGCAGTCTGGCAGGATGAAAGGGAAGTCCAGGTTGGAGCTGTCGGTGCAGAAGGACGAGGATAACGGTTCCTCTGTGGACAGTTCTAGCGGAGTCGCACCTGGCACCACACATTGTGTTCCCACCACTTCATTACAGAGAGAGCTCGGGCAATTTGGAGGAAGTGCGGGGAATAGCAACGAGAGTGAATGGATTCCAGAGACTGAGGAAAAGATGCCGATGAAAGATTAAAAGGACTGGATAGCTGCAGTTTAGCTACAGACAGCTAAAGGGAAGAGAAAGGAGACGCCTAGAAGCTAATATTAAATACCCAGGTCTATTCTAAAACAGCCGCATGGAAACTCGCAGGATACACATCAAATTAAGATCTTTCAGATGAAAATGGACATTTCCTTCCAAGCAATAGGCTGCCTGCCTGAACCAGCACCCTACCTACCCAGGTGCTTGGTGAATACTATCTTATAAAACCACCTTTGTTTGCCAGAGGGGTGTAGGATCTGGGAACTAGACCAATCGGAATCACATTTGAAACGCCAACCCTTCCTTTACTGCCGGTAAGGACAGGATTAAAGGAACTGGATTTGTGTTGTGCGAGTCAAGTCAGGCTCTTCAACAATGAAGTTGCCTCTTCCCACTCAGACAAATACAGAACAAAATAGAAACCTTTGTGGCAGAGGGAATGCCTAAGTCATGGCTGGCTGGGCTCAGGTTCAATCGTATCATTTCAGTTTACTTCGTGTCAAAGAGAACAAGGTGCTACTCACCCCCCACCTAACCCTACCTTAGAGAGTTGGGAGGAGGCAGGGAAGGCTGAGCTTGTGGACTAAGAGTGAACTTGGAGATTTCACGTTCAAAAATCAACTGCAGATACCCAAGTCCATGAATGAGGGGTGAATCTTTGTTTTATGGAAAGGAGTCTCTAAACACACAACTCTCTTTAGTGCTATTGAATTGTCTTTGTTTACAGATCATTAACGGAACTGTTCTTAACCCAGCACCTAAGGGAGTCAAGCGGTCAACTTCTTAGCAAGTGCAAAGCGGTCATGTTGCTCTTATTGAGCACCAAGCTCAGGGAGCTTCCGTGAGTTCCTCCAGCTTGTTGAGCCTCTGAAATGTGCTGTTGCTCTCTCTGCCAGCCTTACCCTCCCACTTCCTTGTTCTCTTTCTGCTTTCTGGATGGCTAGTTCCCCCTCATTCCTCTCTTCTCAACTTAAATGTCACCCTTTCTAAAAATCCACTCTATGATTAGGATGATTTGGACTGCAGATGAGAGAAAACTATCCAGACAGTGGCTCTAGCCAGTACATATTAATTCACTCAACCGGAGCACAATCCATGGCCCAACAATGTCCTCAAGGAACTGGAGTCCAGCTGTCTCTCTGCTCCACCTCCTTAGCACCGGCTTCCATCTTCACTGCTTCTTCCCACAAGGCTCCCTCTTTGTTATTCGAGAAGGGGCAGGGGCAGTGTCCCCAAGTGTCCTAAGGCTGCGTAATTGGTTAGAACTGTATCACTCTGCAAGAGAATCTGAAAAGTCATGATTGGCTTCCTGGTATCCACAGTAGAGGAACACAAAGGAAAAGGGGATGTGAATACTGCCGGGCTGCCAAGATGCAGTGCCTGCCAAGGTATATGCCTTGCCCACTCCCCACTCTTCATCTCAATTCCTCTTTGTCATAGCTCCCTACCTTTCTCTTCATGGCATTTATCACAATTTGTAGTAGTCCACTTATAACCCTACTGGGATATATATCACTCGCAGTTGTTTCTTTCACCACCGTATTCCCAGAATTGCTGTGCTTTGGATGTGCATCCCCCGATGGTCCATATATTAAAGATTTGGTTCCCAGGCGGTATTGGGAGGTGCTGTCACCCTCTGAGATGTGGGGCCTAGTGAAAGGTCTGTAGGTCATCAGGGTCATGGGACCTTGGCCCCTTTCTGTGTCTCTCAGCTTCTTGACCCACGATGTATGCCAGTTTGCTCTGCCACTCACTCCTGCCATAAAATTCTGTCCTCACCAGAGGCCCCAAACAAGGGGGCCTTGGACCGAAATTTCCAGAACCATGAGCTAAAATAAACCCTTTCAGTAAATTCATTGGCTTGGGTGTTTTGTTATGGTAATGCACAGCTGACTAATACATTAGCTTTGTCCTGGTGATTGGCAGGCACTAAACAAATGTCTCTTGACTTTGGGGCTGGTTGACTCATAGGTGAAAAGAGAAGAGAAACTCCCACTGAAATGACCATACAGTCAAAACCTGAGAAAAACCAGGATTCTGGTTTTTAAAATTCAATGCCAAAACCTGAAAAAAACCAGGATTCTGGTTTTTAAAATTCAATGTCAAAACCTGAGAAAAACTAGATTTCTGGTTTTTAAAATTCAATGTACACATACTTCTTTGTATTTATTATAAAATATTTCAAATATGAAAAGAAGTATATATGAAAAAAATAATGAGTATTCCAATTTTCACCACTCAGCTCAATCAAACTCATAGATTTTGTCTGAGGGCCCTGAGGTCCGTTAATGTTGTATCTGAAGGGGAAAAAAATCCTCAAATACAATTGAAATCCTTGAGTCCTTTTCCCTGGCTCCATGCGCCTGTCATTTTTCTTTGGAAGTGACCACTTTCCTGAAAATGGACTCTCTACTATGTGTTTTAATACTATGACTATCTATGTAAAGATCCATAAGCCAAATAAAATTGTAGGGCATCTTGCATGCCTTTAAGCTGTGTGTAAGTACTATGTTCTATAAAAACACTATAAAAATTATATAAATATTGAAAGTCTTACCTTTTAGGCTATCTTCTTACTGATAGTGAAATGCGTCTGTGCAGTTTTTTGTTGTATGAATATATGGCAATGTATTTTTCATTTTTGTAGAGATAAACATTTTCATTGCTTAGAGTCTTTCCCTACCATAAATAATGCTACACACAATCAACATTCTTTTACATATTTCTTTGTCAGATCTGTGATAGTTTCTCAGTCTAAAGTATGTATCTAGAAATAAATTACAGGGTAAGGGAGGTAGATTTCTTTGAATTTGCCAAAGGCATTCTATAAAGTATTTGCTCTAATTGATATTCTCACAAATAGTGACTGAGAGAGACTTTCTATATTCAACAGTTGATATCCGCCAGCTCTGATTTTTGTCAATCTAGTGGTGTAAAATGTAACTGTACTGGTTTTATTTGGTATTTCTCTGACAACAGGGAATGTTGGGGACCTTTAAATAGGTACGATGGCCAATCAGTGTCCTTCTTTGAAAATTATCTAGTTGCTTCCTTTGCTCTTTCTGATGGTTGAGGGATTGTTCTTTTCCTGTTGATAAGGTTCGTTTCTGTTCTGGATGGGAGTTGGTTGTTGTTCACACACCTTGCAAATGTCTTTTCCCAGACTATTGGTAAATTTTTCATATCGTTTATGATATTGCTTTACGAACTGGAGTGTTAAATTTTAATACAGTAAAATTTATCAACTTATTACTCTGTAGTTTGAACTTTTTATCATGTTTCCATTTTTACTGGCAAATAAGAACTGTATATTTTTATAGGGTATCATATGACATTTCAATGTATATATATACAAGGTGTAATGAACAGATCAAGGTACTTGGTATATCTATCATCTCAGACATTTATTATGTCTTTAAAAATCCTTTCTACTAGCTATTTTGAAATGTTCAAATAATTGTTGTCAACCATAGCTATCCTGCTGTGCTGTCCAATATCAGAAGTTATTCCTCCTCTCCAGCTGCACCCTGTATTTGTTACCCATCCGTGCCCTGCACACTTTCCAGCCTCTGCTAACCATTTCCACTCTCTACTTTTTTGAGATCAGCATTTTAGCTTCTATGTATAAGTAAGAACATATGCTGTTACCTTTCTGTGTCTAACTCATTTCACTTAATATAAAATCTTCCAGTTTCATCCATGTTGCTGCAAGTGACAGAATTTCATTCATTTATATTGCTGAATAAAATACGTATCTTCTTTGTCCATTTCTCTGTTGATGTGGACCTACGATGACTCCATAGCTTGGCTATAGCTAATAGTGCAATAAACATGTAAGTGCAAATAACTCTTCAACATACTGATTTCAGTTCTTTCGCTATGTATGTAGTGGTGGGATTGCTGTGTCATTTGGTAGCTCTGTTTCTAGTTTCTTTTAAAACCTCCATACTATTTTACATAATAGCTATACTAACTTACATTCCCACCAACAGTGTGTGAAAATTCCCCTTCCCCTACATCCTTGCCAGCATTTGTTATTTTTGTCCTTTTGAAACTAGCCATTCTCACTAGAGTGAGATGATCACAATGTTTATGATCTGTATTTCTTTGATCTGAGATGTTTTCATATGCTTATTGACCATTTGTATACCTTCTTTTGAGAAATATCTATTCAAATCATTCACCTTTTGTTTTCTTTCTTACTTATTCTTTCTTTCTTCTGTTGAGTAATTTGTATTCCTGATATATTCTGAAAATTAATTTCTCATCAGATGAATACTTCGCAAATTATTTCCTTCCATTTTGTAGGTTGCCTCTTCACTCTATTGTTTCATTTCCTGTTCATAATATTTTCAGTTTGATGTAGTCCCATTTGCAAAATTTTGCTTTTTGTCTGTTTTGGGAGTCAGTAGCCAAAAAAAATATTTGTCCAGACCACTATCTTGAAGCATTTCTCCTATATTTTCTTTTAGTAATTTCATAGTTCACAGTTTTCTATTTAAGCTTTTGATTCATTTTGAGTTGCTTTTTATACATAGTTAGAAATTGGGATTTAGCTTGTTTCTTCTACATATGAAGGTCCAGCACCATTTATTGAAGGGAATTTTCTTTCTCCTGTAGTGTTCTTAATGCCTTTGTCAAAAATCATTTGGCCGTGAATGTGTGGATTTATTGGGTCTCTAGTCAGTTCCATTGGTATACGTATCTAATTTTATGGCAATAACTTTTGCTTTGGTAGTGCATTTTAAAGTCATAAATAATGCCTCCATCTTTGTTCTTTTTACTCAAGATTGGCTTTGGCTCTTTGGGGTATTAACATGGTTCCTTACAAATTTAGGGAAATTTTTTTCTGTTTCTGTGAAGAATGTCATGGGTGTTCTGATAGAAATTGTGTAGAAGGTATAGATCGCTCTGAGTAGTATGTACATCTTAGTAATATTAATTCCTGCGGTCTGTGAACACTGTATGTTGTGTGTGTGTGTATGCAGGTCCACTTCAATTTCTTTCATTAGTGTTCTGTAAATTTTGTTGTAGAAATCATTTGCATTCTTGGTTAATTAGCTTCCTAAGTATTTTTCATAGTTATCGTGAATGAGATTGCTTTTCTGATTTCTTTCTCAGCAATTCCCTCATTGCTGCATAAAAGTGCTACTGATTGTTATACATTAATTTTACAATCTGAAGTCTCACTGAATTTGTTTAGTAATTCTAACAGGTTTTTGAAGCATTAAGTTTTTCTGTGTAAAATTATGTTGTCTTCAAACAGTGATAATTTATTCTCCCCTTTCCTATGTGATGCTCTTTACTTCTTTATCTTATCTTATTGTTATGGCTAAGACATCCAATACTATGTTGATATGAATGGTAATGTCTGCAGAAGCAATTTAAGCTTTTCTTTGTTTGATAAGTTGATGACTAAGGGTTTGTGATCTATACCTTTTTATTGTATTGCAGTATATTCCTTTTATACTTAAATTTTTGAAGTTTTTAATCATGAGCCATTGTTGGATTTTATCAAATATTTTTTCTGCACTTAAATCTCTTGTCATATCAGGTTTACTGAGGCTTCCTAGCAGCATTAAAGAAGAATAGCAACACCAGACATCCTTGTCTTATTCTAAATCTACCAGTAGCTTTGCTAAATTTTATTAATTTTGATCTTTACTCTCAGTTTTCGTAGGTAATATTCATTGAGTTTATGAAGTTCCATTTTATTTCAAGTATACTGAGATTTTAAACATAAATGAATGTTAGATTTCACCAAATACTTTTTGAGCATCTATTTAGTTTATAATAAATCATTTTATATATGTTAATATCGGGAAATGAATTAGGAGATTTTCTAATGTTAAAACATCTTTTCAGTTCTGTGAGAATACTCACTAATTATTAAGTATGTTTCAAAGAAAGGCTGGGGATGCAGTTCTGAGCCTAAGTGCTTGCCTACCATATGTAAGACCCTGGGTTCAATCCAGTACCAAACAGAAGTTTCAAAGAAACATTATTATATGGTCCAAGTATTTCTAAAGGAAATATTCCTAAATATTCCTAATGAAAATACTTCTAAAAGGAAAGAAATCTGGAGAGTTTTTTTGAAATTATTATTTGTATTTGATTTTCACATAAGTTGATTTTACATCTTTGCTTGATTTGTATTTTTTTTAAATAGAGCATATAAAACCTATGTAGTAGTATCAAAGGATATAAATGGAGAGAAAGGGGGAAGATGGAAGCGTTACCTCTGTTTTGGACTGTGAAATGAAGCGCTAGCAGAGCCTCCTCAGATATACTTTTGAGATTTCCAAATCTATCAGCCAAGGAATTCTGGGTAACTTGATTGAGTGCCATAATTACCATATTTTCTGAGGAGGTGAATCATGTTGGCCCTTTGCCTAAAGACCTGGTTACACCAGTACTCAGAATTATTTAGAATGTAAGCCCTTAACTGCTCAATGTAACTGGGAACTACTTGTGCACAGGGAGGTCCTGTCTTCTTGGAAGTTGTCCTTGTTGCTACTAATGATGGCTGGTGAAGGAGAATGGCTCTGCTCTTAATCTCTTACAGTCACTTTTGCTTTATCTCTGTTTTTATTCATCTTTGGTAATTGCATCATTTTGAGTCTTATATACATGTAGTCTTTTGTAGTTCCAATGCTCTGTAAAAGAGCTATGTTCTGCTCAATAATTAGGGCTTCAATATCACAAAATTATTTCAGTGTAATTGCTCTTGGTGGTAAAATGCAAAGCCAATGCAGAAATATGGTTTTGATGGTTGCTGAGTAGTCCTGTTTCTGAGTAGCTGTCCTAATTACATGCACATATGCTTACAATTACTGAAAAATTACTGTACTAAAAGAACTGTATAGACACAGTGATAATAATGTGAGGGCCTGGTCTGTTGACTAAGAAAGAGATTTCAGAAATTGATTAGAACATTCAATGTCATTCCTTCATTCAAAGATTTGTGAACCAAATACTTTATTCCAATATTCTTTTCTTCTTCACGCCCTCGTCATGTACCCCATAGGGAGAAAGATACCCAACTCCTGGGAGTTACCTCCTTGATTAACTATGAAGTAATAAACATGGGAAAGCAGCAACAATTCATGCAGTTGGGTACTAAATCTCCACCTTTACGGCCTGCATTTGCCAACTGTCTCCATCTTTGACAGATAAAGTGCATCTGCGGATTTTAAGCTTCCCAGGTTACAGTGAAGATATGTAATTAGATTTCTAGATATACATCTTCCCCCAAAACTTCTGCTATGGTGTAGGGGGCAATTAAGCCACCTTACTAAGCTTCAAAAAGAAGGGAAAAATGCCTTAAACCTGAAAATTGGTGGAGGAACTTTACTAATGATGATGCCTTACATGGGGGAATGTTATTTCTTGATAGAGACAGTGTGTTCTGAAATATAGGCTCTTCCTTCTCTGGAGGCTGGAGCCAGGAGGTTTACTTAGTTGTTAAAACCATCTTCTTTATACATGTGCCTTGATGTGGGATGGACAGAAAACAATGTTTGTAAGTATCTGTTGCATATGCTTTTCTAAACATTTATACTTGCTGCAAGAAAGTTCACAATCTGAGAAGCTCTGCTAATCCAAACAGGCTAATGAAGAGCTGTTTCAGTGCCCTAAAGCAAAAAAGTACTTCCTGATCCTCGAGTTTCTAATGACTGGCTCCAGCCTAGAAATATTTTTCATAATCATGATGACTATATTATAAAAGTAACTGACATTCCTTGGGCTGATACTACATGCAAACAATCACTAAACATTAAATAGTTATCTAATACTCAAGAAAAACATGCAGGGTAGGATTTAGGTTATTTATAGCTTGAAACAGTTTCGCAAAAATTTAGTAATTTTCCAAAGCATACCTAAATGTCTCTTTTGGCAGATTAAATCCTGTGTCTTCTGTAAAATGGGAACAGACTGGTTCATTACTGTCAGTTATAAAATAGCCTAAATGCTCTTAAAATTAAAATCTTCCTTGCATAATATAAGGAGACAATTTAGGAAGACACTAGAAATGTCAACCTCTTAGAGTAAGTATGTATTTTATTGTTAACAGGCACCAAAAAAACCAAATGAAATGAAGTTACTATAGATATTCAAGAAGATTATAATCTAATCAGTCAGATAAAACAAATACACAAGGAATTACTTAATATAATTAAAGAACAAAATGTCAACAAATGCAAAGCAGGCAAATACTGGGAATTGAATTGTAGTTTCTCTAGGCTTCATTGATATCAGCTATAAAATGATGCAGGGAAGTTGGCAACTCCTTCGTGTAAGGGATTCTTATTGCTATCAGACCTACTAAAGTGGTGATTCCAAAGGGTGCATGTGAGCAAATCAATGAGAAAATAGCAGCAGATGCTGAATGACAAAAACACAGTGAGGGTAGTCATGAAAGATCTCCTGGAGATGAGATTCATGAAGTCCAACTTTGGAATCCACAGGCATAGGGAGCAGGAGCAGTATACTTTTAAGTAAATTTGAATGAAATTCAGTGAGCCCTTAGATTTATGTATAAGAAAAATCATCCTTTTAACAAATGATGTTAGAACAATTAGATATGCACATGCAAAAATAATGACATTAAATCCCTACCTCACATAATATGCAAAAATTAGCAAAATGAACCTATACTTAACTGTAGAAACTAAAACTATGAAACTCCTAGAAGAAAATATAAATTTTTATGATCTGGAATCAGGCAGTCATTTCTTATATTTGGCACCAAAAGTGTAAACAGCAACAATTAAATAAATAAATTAAATGTGACCATTAATTTTGATATGTCAACCTCATTGGAATAAGAAACACTTAGCAGGTTAGCAAAGTGCTGTCCTGCATGTGTTTAGGTGGGTCATGGCGTCATGACCTTGGATACTATTTGTGGTCCCTCGCCTGTTCCTCACTGGTGCACTTCTCCTGCTCTTCCTCCTTCCCTCCATAAACTAAGCATCTTTGTTCTGCCACGCCCTTCCACCATGATTTCCCTGCTTTGGAGCCAGCCGACCATAGACTGCAACTGTGAACAGATTAAACTTCTCCACACTTAAATTGGGGTGATAGGTACAGTATCATGTCCAGGGACAAGAAGGCTAACAAATTAAATAAGACTCTACTGAGTTTAAAACTTCTGTGCTTCAAAAGACACCATGAAAAAAGTGAAAAGACAATTCAAAATGAAAAAATATATTTTCGAATTATATATCAGAGTAAGGACTTGTATCTGGGATATGTAAATAACTGTTACAACATAATTTTAAGATGCCCCAAGGATTAAACTAGATGTTTCTCCAAAGAAGACATACAAATGAAAAGATGCTCAACTTTAATAAGTATCTGGAAAATGCAAATCAAACCACACCTAGAAGCCCTTTAGCTCTCACCAGGATGATAGCTAGGAGCAACTAGTGATAAGAGTGGAGAATCTGAGTCCTTGTACCCTGCTGGCATGAATACAAAATGGCCCAGCTGCTTTTGAAAACCAATGTGGCCATTCTTCAAAACTAGACAGTAACTAGACAGAGTTCACATACAATCTAGTAATTCTACTTCGAGAAAAATGAAAACTTAGGTCCACACAAGGCATGTACATGAATGTTCAAAGCAGCATTATTCTTGATAGCCAGAGTGTAAACAGCCTATGTGTCTATCAACTGTTAAATGAATTTTTAAAATGTAGTATATTCACACAATATGATATGATTCAGCAATAAAAATACTAATACATGCTTAACACACAGATAAATCTTGAAAACATTATGCTAAGAGAAGCAAACTAGACATAAAAGACCACATATTGTATGATTTATAGGGAATGTACAGAATAGGCAAATCTATACAGATTGTATCTTGATTGTTTCTGCAACTAAGGTCAGGGAACAAAAGCAAGAATAAAAAATGACCACAAATAGGTACAGGATTTCTCTTTGGGCTGGTGAGAAAAGTCTCCAAAATTAGACTGTGGTGATGTATACACACTGCAGGAAAAAATTCCAGAATCAACTGAACCCACTTTAAATGGGAGACTTATGTGGTATGTGAGTTATAACACAGTTACATTGCTAACAAGGGAAAAAGAAGAGACGGATCACAAAGAATCATAGCAGAAGGCAGGATATAAGAGACTGAGATCATAGATATGGAAGTAAGCAAAGAAAGTGTGGATGTAGCCCAGGGAAATAATAAACAGGGCTTAAATTACACAGTGGTTTGGGGAATGATGCAGTAGAAACAGTGTGGCAGTAACTAGACAGACTGTTTTAACACCATCAGCGTCGTCTCTGTTGGGTGGTAACCACTTCAGGGGAGGACACCTGATGCCAGTGTCTGTCTGCTCCCTTCTGAGTTAGCCTGCAGAGCTGGGGAACCATTTTCAATGATTTTACTGTTTGAGGCACAGTTCATTTGTCTGCCATATCCACCCACTGTTGCCAATTTTGCCATGTGAAAAATATTATTACATAACTTTTGAAAATTTTTGTTTATTTAACAAGCCACAAAGATATGCTGCAGATATGGAGTATACAGATGTTTTCCCAGTAAAGGTCAAAGATAATAATTCTCCAGTTAGCCTTCGTTGTTTGAAAATCTGAATTGTTAATCAGATGTGCAGATGAAGGAATCAGCCCCATGTTGGGTAGCACCAGCTCTCTCTTAATACATGTGGGCTGTGTGGAAATGGTGTCGCTCCTGGTGTCTTGGGGGGTGTTTACTGAAGGAGTCTTTCTGGGATACCCTAAAGGTACTATTGATACTCCCAACATTGAGCTTAATCAGGATGTGACCCTTTCAGGCAAACTAACAATATGTTTCTATAACACGGACAGAATTTTTCTCTTAAGATTCCAGTAATATTTAACTAACATCACTGAAGAATAATACAAAGAGCAATGTAACTCTATCAAAATGGGAAATCAATCAGTTTTCAATCTTCTTTGGCAACAGCTCCCTAAAGGAGGCAGGCAGGAGACCTGGGAAAAGGCAGGGAGGAATGTTAGGCCTTGAGCCAAAAATGAAATCAAACCATTGTTGGTGCATCTGCTTTGAAGCCTGCGTCACGTTCCATGTGCCAGCAAAGGCCAGACCAGGGGAGGCAGGTGCTTGCTGCCTCTTTTATCTGAATACATCCCAAGAAGTCATGTTGATTTACTTGTTTCTGGCACTTCCTTTAAAAATGTTGCTCTTTTCACCTGTGTAATTCCTTCATTATTCCCCAAAGGAAGATAACTGGATTTTCAAGTCTCAGCAACACCCTGATGGCAAAGTCAGGCATATTTAGAAACCAATTTAACTTTTATGCCCCAAAGCAGTAAAGTAATAACAACAATGACAATAATAACAATAGTTTACATTTATTTAGCATGGTATACTTACAAAGTACTTCACATGTATTGTCTTATTTAATTTACCCAGTGGAGAAAACTGTGCTGTTTAGCTGTTCAATATATGTTTTGCTTGATTTTATTAGGAAAAAATATGAAGCAAAAAGTTTTTCTCCATAGAAAAATAAAGTGAAGCTCCTAGAATGGTTATTAGCACAGCTGCTAAGAGAATACTCAGCAAATATTTTTCTCCCTTCTACCCCTATAAAGATTCTTTGGCTAACAGACAGTAAATGTCCCTAATGTTATCTTCAGCACTAGGAAACACTTGTTATTTCCCCCATTATGTGGAAGAAGGACCCATTATGCATCCTGAGTCCAAGAAGAATAAAAGGATGCCAGGAAGTAGGCAAGAGGTGTGGGACGGAGCACAGGATGACCTTGACCACACTGTCCTTTCTCCAGCAAGGATACTCATGCACAGAAAGTAGACGGTGCTTTTCTGGTCTGCTCCTTTGCTCCTAGTTACAACATAGTCTTAAACTTGCAGCATTGGTTCTTGCAGAAAGCAGTATAAACCACTGGGATGAACTAAGTGCCAGAGATTTAACATGAAGAGAGATTTTCATGGGACATTGTGAGGAAAAGAGATGACAGAAGACAAGAAATGGAATCTCCAAGTCTCCAATAAATCTCCACTTATCGTGACTTATTTTTTACCCTACTTACTTTTGTACTTAATTTGTAATTTAATTTTCTTCATGACCATTACTGCCCCAGTCATATAGACTCTAGGCCCCACATAACCTTGATCTACTCCTGCAGAGTACTTACTTCAAAAGACACCAGAGCAGTGACTTCAGCCCTCCCCACAGGCCGGATTTGGGATTAAGTGCTAAACCTGTGCTGGATCCATGGGAGACGGCAAAGCAGTAAGATCGAACAATAGCACCCCACACTCAAAACAGTTTCCTCATTTTTCGGAAACTGGCCCAATTTTCATGAGCATTCACCTTCCTCCTGGGTGGTAGAGAAAAAGAAACTTCGTTGTGCTAGTTATATTTCTTAGTTCTATTTCTGTTTCTATTTAAAATACTCCCCTGCAGGAAAATTCTCGGCCTTTTCAGAATTCTTCTCACCCTTTTTATTCCCAAAAATGGCTTCTTGTGTGTGGAGGGAGTATGTTCGGTCCTGGTACCCAGGAGGAGAGGTCCCTCTGATCTCATTGATGGGGCATGTGCCATTTTCTGGGATCCTAATGGGGAAGCTTTAGGGGATGGTCATGCTGGGACCGATCGAAGAGACACCCCCTCAGAGCTCTCCAGACAGGCTCCCTCCTGCTGCTGGCGTCTGCTGGCCTTTAGAGTGTGGGAAGAAGCTTCTAGATAACTTCCATACCACACTGGAGTTGACGATTATGGAGAGCTAATCTCAGGCCTTTTCACTTTGGTGGAGTGAACACTGTGGTCTCTATCTACAGCACAATGGTTCTCTCTTCCTCTTCTTACCCCTGTGGAGGCAAGAAGGGATGTCTTCTCTAGACTCCCCTACCTCACTCTCTCCTTTCTTATTCCCAAGGGGAAATTCCTCAGGGAAAGAGGCTCTTCCATTTTATAATCCTTTCTTGACTGGCCCTTCTCTAAGTTATGTTTTTCTTCCTGGGACACTAAGTCTCAGGAAGAAACTAAGGCTCAGCTGAAATGACTGAAGAGCTGTCCTGTCTACATCATAGAAAAAGCATAAATATATCTGATTTGTGTTTCAGGCTTAGTTCTTAGTGTGTCTGTTAGCCAGCTTTCCATCACTATGACAAAGTACCAGAGCTAATCAGTTTATAAGAAGGGAATATAGATTTATTTTAGCTCTCAGTTTTGGTCATGGACACTCGACCTTGTTGCATCAGGCTTGTGATAACACTGTGGGTCATGGCAGGATGACATGGTGGAGGAGGCCTGTTCGCTTCACAGTGGCCGGGAAGCCAAGAGAAGAGGAAGGGGGGACAGGGCCGCAGTATCCCCTCAAGATTGTTCCTATAATCACCCAACTTCCTTCCAGCCGACCCTCCCTCCTAAAGCTTCCATCGCCTCCCAATACCACCACCCTGGCTTTCAGGGGACACTCAAGTTTCAAAATATAGTCACGTGTATTAGCCGAAGTTAAAAGATCTCAGACGACCCTGTTCATTTGGAACCGAATCAGTTCAAAACTGTTGTCATGTTGCCACTGCAGCAAGATCAACAAGATGTGGATGCCCAAACCCTTGTATCAATCCCCCTTCTGCCTCTGCAGTCCTCACCTGCACGGTTAGTCCTCTCTGGGACTGATGGCTGGATGAAATGGGGTGTGCACAAAGAAATTCAGAAAAAAAAGCACATTAAAATAATTCAGAATTTTTATCTCTACCGTCAGACTAGAAGATCTCTTTTTTTCAAACTCTTTTGAAAGTGTTTCTATTTTTGATCAGTGTTTTCTTTTAATTTCAATTATTGTTCCAAGTGACAGTTTGGTATTCTGACATACTGAAAAATCAGTGAGGTACATTGCATATTTACCTTCAGTTAAGAAAGATCTTTGAAGAAATGGTGACTCTTTGGGATGGTGCGTATTAGGTAATTAGGAAAAGCAGGTGCCACGTGGAGTCCTGGAGCACAAACAAACCCCGATGGACAAGGAGCTCCCAGATTCTACTCTGGAACTATGACGTAGTTGTTATGAATGGTGACTTTGAAAGGGGACCTGGCTTAACAATTAGAAGGTAAACAGCAATTCCTACTCAAACATGCCAGTAATAGAAGGACTAGGAAAAGACCCTACTAACTAGTCTCCTTGCTTCTATTCTTCCTCTGACTGTTTTATTCCCCACACAGCAACTAGAACCTTTCATATAATCTTTTGTAAGATAATGTTTTATTAGTATGTGTTTACAGTACATAATGAAAACACTCATTGTGGTAGTTGGTACTTTACATAATGCATCTCAATTCCATTTACAATTCCCTTGCATCCTCTCTTCCCCTACCCCAACATCTCTTGGTCCTATTCTTGTCTTCGGACGTTCTATCTTCCTGTTTCCAATTGCCTATCTTTCATTTTATGGTTTATTTATACTTTAGGTTTCTCATGCAAGGGAAACCATCCAATATTTAAATTTGTGTGCCTGATTTATTTCACCAACACTATGGATTCGAGGTACATCCAAGGTATGAAGGACATATGGGGTGGTTGGAAGATTCAGCTAGCATGGATTGCGTGTGTATGCATACTCATGGATAAACATGGGTATGTATGTGTGGCTGTAATATGATGTCTTTAACCCTCTGGGAAGATACCTAGATGGAGAATAACTGGATCTAATAGAATTTCTATTTCAAAATTTTTGTGGACTCTCCATACTGATTTCCATAGTGGTTGTACTAGTTTACATTCCCACCAACAATGTGGAAGGCTTCCTCTTCCCCACAGCCTTGCCAATATTTGTTATTATTTGATATGTTGATGGTGGGTGTTCTTTCTGGAGTGAGATGGAATCTCGGTCTTCTTTTAATTTGTATTTCTTTAATGACTAATGATGCTGAGTATTTCTTCATGTCTATGTTGGCCATTCATACTTCTTCTAAGTCTGTTCATTTCAGTTGCCCATTTTTGATTGGATCTTTTATTCTGGGATTTCTATAATCCTAATATTTCACTGGTTTCCTGTGGGACTCAATAGAATCTCGAACTCTTTGCAGCGGGTGCTCAGATCTCATCGCTTATCTCCCACCTGTTACGGATTCACTGGCCTCCTTCCTGATGCATCGAACCTCCTGCATACTCCTGACTCAGGTCTCTTGCAATGATTCTTCCCTGATCTACTCTGTCTCACCCTCTCCCTTCCTTCTACACCCTGCTTGAGTGTCACCTAAGCAGAAAGTCCATGTCAGACCAAAACAAACATCCTCTTGCCTTCCTATTGCTCTCTCATATCCTGTTATATTCATCTTTCTAGCACTTACTTTGTCAGAATGCCTTTTCTGTCTTTCTTTATTGGAAAGTATATTACATGGGAGGGGTCTACTTTATGCATTGCAAATGCCTGCCACCTAGAATAAAACCTGGCACAAAGTAGACCCCCAGTGACAATGGCCAACTCATTCCAATTTTCCTAGAAATGTCTCAGTTTTAACATGGAGAATTTCACATCCTAGCAACTCACTCTGTATCAGGCAATCCTAGACAGGTGGCAATACTGCCCTCAATAAGTAAGTATTGAGTGAAAGAAGACAGATTCAGGGGTGGGAGTAGCTAGAACAGAAACAAAGGAGAGAGAGAAAGGACATTAATATTTCTCCATTATATTTAAAGAAAGCAAAAGGGATATTTTTGTACTCTTTTTAGGAGATTCCGGATTGAATTAAATATGTTATTTAAAATCATGATACCCTCATATTCTTGATTAATGTTTCATAGCACCATAATACATCCAGGAATTTCAGTACCAGGTTGAATGTACCATACAAGCTAGTGCATGCTCTAAAATTATGCATATTCATGGAATCAATCACACCCTTATTTCTGATATGACTGGCAAAGTAAGGTACCAAAAAGAGAATAATAATCAAAGAAACAGCAAGTATCAATTGTTATTTTCTTGTGACATTTTACTAGAAAAATAAGCAAAATGAAAGATCATTTCTAATGATATTCTACAACTAACAAAACAGTGTTATAAAGTGTCATATTTTTCTTTCCTTTTATACAATAAACCATTTTCCAGCAGCACCACCAGGCAGCCACTCCACCAAATTCAATAATCCCCAAATGTGGAGGTAGTTAAAAACACTGCAATTTTACTGCCTTTGGTATTTCAGAGATACCCTTGCAGCAGCCCAGATCAAGTCAAACAGGTATTTATGGGAAACAGATCTCTCTCGTGGGTGTTTTATGTTACCGTTCCCAAAAACCTACCGTGCATTTGAGGCGCTTACCTTGACGGTTCTTCAGCCATCCAGAAGGAGGTGAAGCTTCGCAGCTGGTGTGGGGGATGTTGGTGGGGACCCGCCTTCCCAAACTTTGGAGCTTGGAACTGCGGATTTGGCAGAGGACCAAATGAGTGTATGTTATGTCTGCCCCAAGCCAATATCCCGTATCTCTGTGCCTCAGTACTTCTATCTATAGGGTAAAAATAAGGTTGTTGCTACTTCAAGTTTTTATGATGGTGGGACAAGGAGCCTGACAAATTGAAGAAAGGAAGAAAATACTCTAAGCTCAAGACAGGGACCCTATTTCAACTTTCATATTTTCAGCGCCTGGTGGAAGGCTCAGTTCACGCTTTGTGGGTATGAGGGAACTTACCTACTGCATCGTTTCATCTTGTAAGCAGGTGTCATGGCGCCCCGTTTGTGAAGTTCAGAGGTCTAGTGGCTTGCCCCAAATCAGACCGCAGGCACACAGGGGAGGCCTTCTAACTGCATGCCAATGCTCTTTCCACGACATCTGCACAGCCCACATTCCTTCCAGCCACTGAGCTGATTTGTATGGTAAGCATTTCACATTGTTTCAGCTCACCAGAGCTGTCTACAGAGACATTCCAAAAGGGTCTGTGGCCAACCTGCTTCTGCATCAGGTGTGTACTTTCTTCCCGACACTCTCTTTGTAGAACATCTCTCTTTCAGCATGCGAGCTGTCCGTCAGCCCCTTACAGTCACAGTGTAATTTGGAATCTCTGCAGGAGCCCAACTACAATGAACTAATGCGTGGATCGGCACCCACCCCAGCACACACCACCATTCTCCGTGTACACCGGCAGGTTTTACCCAACCAATGACAGCACCCCAAGGTTCTCGGCCATGGAGAAGAGGCGATATGAAGCTACTGTGGAGTTACTGACACGCAGTACATTACTTAGCATGCAGGTGCTATAACGAGCTGTCCCCTCGAATCCCAGCTTTGCCAAGCGCGTCACCCCTCGTGCATCACACCCAAGTCATCTCGGGCTGAGCGGAAATGCTGGTCATGTCCATGCCCGCCCTAAACATTCCCCCGAACCCATTACAAAAGATTCATTTTGCAAATGAATTTTGTTAATTTCATTTGTTTTCCTCCTTTTGTAGCTAAAAACCTAGAGGAAAATTAAAACCTAGAGGGGAAGAGTAAATAGGGTTAGAGTGCTGCAGGGTACAGTATCCCCAGTGCACAGAACAGTGCAACCCTAGTGACTCCTGCCTGTCAGGAAATTTGATACGCATTTTGTAGAGTAAAATAGCTCCTCTTCCAGCAGCCAATAAACCCTTCTCTAGGGAAATGAATGAAGGGCCATATACTGCTGTCTGCTGCCTAAGTGTACATTTGTTTGAAGTGAAGGCAACAAAAACAAAACAAAACAAAAAACCCTGCTGGTTTCTCAACTTTCAAGTTACATTTTCTTTCCAAGACATATTTTTTTTGCATTGGTACAAAACACGTTCGGTAAATGCCAGGAGGAGCAAATATTCCAGCCCAAAAGTGGATTTTGGCTTGGAAGAAATGAATTAATAGAAACATGACAGGTCACTTATTTTACGAAGCAGAAGAGCTGCCCGACGAACTTCGTGTGAGCCACAACAACTGAAGAATTCTCTGTGTTTCTCTTGCTGCAGAATGAGCCTGGGCAAGCCAAAACAGAACTACGGGGTGCATCAAAATGACACGTTCAAAATAAAATCACATCAAGGCTGCTTGCAAATGCAACTTTATTAGCAAGGCAACTTTGGAAGAAGTGCTGTTTGGATACGAAAAATCTGATTGCTTAAAACACACACACACACACACACACACACACACACACACTCCCCCAAATAATTACTCTCTGGTTAGGACCACTATTAAGACAGCCTAGGACACATTTAAGGAACTTCCTCCTAATTCCTTTTGGCCCGTGTATTATTTATAGGTGCCAGTTAGGTTATAACTTCAGAATCATATTTCTCACTAGAAACAGTGAGTAATTGGGTGCTGCAGGCCCTAGAGTTCAATACTGACTCATTTTGATGAGACACATATTTTATCATTTGTGCTGTTACCATCAGGTTTGGGTTTGTTTTTTTAAGTCATGAAAATCCTGTGATATTTTTTTTAATTTGATGATCATAAAATTAAGAAAATCAATTTTTAACATTTACTTTTCTTTGAGAATCAAGCGACTTGGCATCTCATCCCCGACAAGGTGGTCTAAATCAAGGATCGTTTTCTGTTTGACAGTAGGTGTAAAACAATGGTTTCATTTGGAGAGTAGTTGATCCAGCCATTTATGACAAGTGTACATTCGTGTTGGTTGAGCTAATAATGTCCATCTTGAATCAATGAGAAATGTAAACCTTTGTGGAGTATCTTTACAAAATATATACCTTCGTGGAATATCGTTTTTAAAATGTATATAGTAACGGGCAGTTCCTCACCAGGGCTTTAGATCTTCTCCCTGCAAACGAATGGGCCTTATTTTACTTCCATCCCCCCATTATTTCCATTCTTTATCTTCAGTTACTTCTGTGCATTATTGATTTTTCCTCATAGTGCATATCAAATTGCTTAATTCCATCCATCTTTTCTTATCTTTTATTTTCCCAACATCGTAATCCTCCTCTGTGTACTGTAATAAAACTTGTCCATACTTCAAAGCGCCCTATTTAAAAGCACATTTAAAAGAGGGATGTACTTTTAATGCTTTCCTCCCTAAATATTCCTTTATTCCAACTCATACAATTGATTTTTCACATACCACAATAATAAATTTACCGATGACGTCTTATGTTGCCAAAGGACATGGACTTTTAATTTTATTTACTTTTATTACACATTTCTAGTATAGAATGTTTGTTTAATTCCTTGTGGAGAATTGGTACATGTATATAATACATCTTAATTCCTTTTTTTTTCCTTCTCATTTCCCTTCCCTCCTTAACCCTTCCATCCATCTCTTAATTCCCCTTCTTTTGGGGGGACATATGTGTAGTTCATAATGTTTACAGTCTTCATGGGGAGTTGGTACATGGACATAATACATCCTTATTCCCTTTGCTATCTCCTTTCCCTCCCCTCGCTCCATCCTGCCTCCATCTCTTGATCTCCTTCCCTTTGAGAAAGGTCTATCTCCCTACCCCCTATCATATGTCCCTTTTTTTTTTTCCGCTCTCTATTTATGCTTTAGGTTATTCATGTAACAGAAACCATGTGATATTTAACATATGTGTCCGATTTATTCCACTTCTTTACTTGTCTGCTGAGGGCATTTGACACATCTACTTTTACAAAAATTTTCTCTTCTGTGGCTTGAGAAACACAACTCTGATTGTTCTCTCTTTCTTTATCTCTGTTTTATCTTCATTTTCTTGATCTAGAAATACTATGCTCCCTAGGACTTTTCTTTGTTTCTTTCCCTTTCCATTCCACACCTAATCCTTGCGTGACCTCAGCCAGGCCATGGCTTCACATACTACTTATATGTTCATATTCTCAGCCTTCTCCTGCAAGATCCTGACGCAAATACCAGCCATCTATGAGATGTCTCTATTTCTGTTCTTTGTAAACACCTGAAACTCAAACTGTCCAAACCTGAACATGTGTTCTCCTCTGCTGAATCACCTTGATTTAATCTCCTAACCTTGGTGATGGAAGGAGCTCCTATCCAGGCCTAATTCAGAATCCTTAATTATCCAAACTTCTTTGAACTTATTCTCTGCATCCAATTTTACACCAACTCTCCCCTACTCTGCCTCATATCTGTACACTTGTCATTCCCACTACTTTTTAATTGCCGTTTATCCATCTTGTTCCTGCTTCTGGTACAGCCTCCTCCAAAATGCAAACCTAATTATATTATCCATTAAAGAAATGGTTCCCCACTATTCTTAGACCCTAGTTTAGTATATGTGATTTTTTATCTATGTACTTGGCAAACAGGATGAATAGGTAGCTTTCCCTGGTGAGTGCAGGCTGTTCACTGAATACAGAGGATATATTTACAAACCAAGTACACACAATAAATAACGGCACATTATCCATCCAGGGTCCATGGATGAAGGTCCAGGTGAACCTATCAAAGGCTCAGGACTCCAAATGCCCTTGTCCTACTCTGAGGACCAGGCCTACCCTGGACAAGAGAAGAAATAAATCTCGAAGGTTTCGGAACTTTAGAGATATTTGGGGAAGTGGCAGGAAATTCTGAGGCTCTGGGGCTCGGGCTGTGCAGTCCCTCCTGCCTAGAGAAGTGGGGACAGAAGCGGGGCATGCAAGGCACAGTCAGCTTGGCACAGAGTGGTCTCTTTGGTTTTGTGTCCCACTGGAGGTAGCACATACAGAAAGAAGAGAATGTGGCCCCAGGCTCTGGGACAGCTGAGTGGGGGACAAACTCGCCCAGAGTGCAAGGCCCTAGGGAAGGCAGAGACTTGGCCCTGGTCCCTTGTTACTTGCAGAGGGAGAGGCCTTGGGCTTCGGTGTGGTCGGTGGTGGTGGCAGGGAGATACCATGACAGCTGCCGGTACAGTTCTGCCTTGGCCTCTGGCAAAGCAGCCCCACCCCCACCCCCCTCCCACAAGGGCTCATGCTAGCCGAAGACTTGGTGGGGCCCAGAATGGAAGGCGAGTGCTAGGAAAGGAAGTGGGCACAGGGTGGAAAGGACAAGAGCAGCTCTCACAGCAAAGCCAGTGCCCCAGGCACCCAAGTTCAGAGGCAGGTCACACAGTGTGGCTGAGTTCCAATGAAAGGTGAGCAGAAACCGAGAAAGGAAGCCGAGCAGTGCAGGACCCTCCTGAAATGCAGCGGCTCTTTCCTTCTCACTTCCTTTTGGAGTACTGTGGATATGCAATATGGGCATCTGTTACTCACCTCTGGGTGCCCGTTCCAGGCCAGACACTAGGTGGCGCCTTCACAAAGCTGCAGAGGAAGGCACAGTGGGCTCCTGAAGGGAAGAGACAATGGGTGGTACCAAAGGGTAGGATTGGGTTGACAATGGAATCCCAAGCGGGAACCCTCTGCCTTGGCCCAGGTACCCCATCCCCCAGGTAGCAGCAGTGGGGCTCCCTTTACCCCCCACCACCACAGTTGGGGAGGAGACACCTGAGGAGTGAAATGGGCATCCAAGGGTGAGGGAGGCAATGCTGGACTCTGCAAAGAAACTGACAGTGGTGAACAGGAACCCTTTCAGTCAGCTCAGCTGGAGTTGGAGCCTACAGCAGTGGGGCTAAGGTCCATCCCATGGCACTGCCACCAGGGGTCCTGGCAAATCTTGGGGCCAGGAGGGATCTCTGGCAGCACCAGGAGGGATCTGGCAGATAGATCTTGGCTGGAAGACAGGGGCTGCTTAGATCTTACCAGGAGCTATCGGTCCAGCCAAGGCACCTGGCACCTGCAGTCTAGTTAAGGCCAAAGCTGGCCTGCCATTGGAGCCTCATCTTAAGGATCAGGGTGGCAAAGAATGTGGGGAAGAAGGCTCTGTAGATGAAAGAGGAGTGTCAGAAATTAATGTTGCGAAGGGTCCTGGGCCATTGGCACCCTCCACCCTGCACTTCAAGCCTCTTTGGTCTGAGGAAGAGCCAAAGGATGAGGGAGACCACGAAGGTTAGGACCTGTCCCTTCCCCCAACTCATACAGAGCAGCTGCCCACCGAAGGGGCATCAGTGCCAGGCCAGACTCCCAGTTAAGGGGTCTCAGCCTCTTGGTCCACCTCCACTCCATCATGCCAAACCCAGGCCCATTGTGAACGGGGCTACTGAAAGCAGAGAACAGGTGCCAAGGTCAGGTGTTCTCCACATGCCTCCGGCCATGAGGCCTATTTCACAAGAGGGCATTGGGCCCAGATGGCACAGCAGGGCTCAGCCAAGCTGGGACCACAGCATAGATGGGGCAGACCTGGTGCTCTGGCAGCGTGAGGAGCCATCCTGGAGGAGGTTCTGGGTGATGGAGCAGTGCAGATTCTGCATAGACAAGAAGGCTGCCATGCTTACCGCCCACGGGTGCTTCAAGGCCCACAGTGCAGTCATTTGGGCCCCAGGGTCCACTCTCAGCAGGTGGCCAGTGATGTTCTTGGCCGAGATGGACACACTAAGCCGGGGCCAGCAGTGGCCTGGGCTGCTGAGCAGGAGCTCCTCTCTGGTGCTGAGAAAAATGCGTCCTGAACCTAACTCCTACCTGCATGGTTCCCTCCTCCCTTCTCTACCGCATCACCAAACTGCTTCTATTTTCACACTACGTTGTACCTTCTCCTAACCACCCTGTCCCTTCTCTTTGCTGTAGGCCAGCTCTCTCCATCCGAAGCCCTTCTTATCCATCTTTTCCTTATTCTCAGATGAGTCACCAGCTCCACGGAAAAGCTGGCTTAGGCCCCTCCACTGTTCCCTCAACCCTCACTCGGCACTCACCGACCTTTACTGTCACCACTGATGATAACGTTGTTTGCCCTCCGAGACACGGAGCTATCGTGATACCTGGTTTGTTGTGAATGTTTCAGAACAAATGAACAAATTAATGAAAGGGCAAATAAGCGAACCACACTTCTCTTGTATTCTGGAACCAAAAATTATTGGTACCTCTCTACCTACTCTCAAACAGAATAATTTTCACATTTATAAAGGCTAATAATCCATGTACCAGTCGGAGCACTCTCGCAGCCTTGACTTTATCACGGATTGTAGAAACTGGATCCTCTGTCTTTCAGAAATCGTGTTTTTGTTAGAGGACTGTTGTGAATTCATCACCTCCGTTAACCTTTATTTTAAACCTTCAGAGCAGTAGAAGTACTCACTATCTTTTAAATGCAAGCATTTCTTTTGACTAGATAAAAAATAATAGAAGGATATCTAGGATTATAAGCAGGAAAGAAGGCTGCCTGTGTCTGAGCAAGTTGGTGCAATTTATTTACCTTGTATAAAAAGTGACTGAATTCATTACCACCCTGCTAGGCACATGTTAATTCAAAACTATTGTGGTGCTCACTGTACTTTATTCTACTTGTTTCTGCTGGTTTGAACTTAATGGTTTATGCAACATCCACACAGTTTTCCTAGTTCTTTTTTAAGAAAATAGGAGAAAAAGTTCTTGTATTCCTTTGTGCAGCTCTCTTAGCAAAACTAATTGTCCTTTTAAGTGAAATACACGAAGATAGAATCACTTAGCATCTTCTGTTTTTCTCATATGTTAAGCATTTTTCTTGAGCAAGTTGTATCTTCTCTGTCTGAAAACAGTCAATTTCTTAAATTCAACAACCTTCTGCCAGAATTGTTGCTGTCATTCTCTTTTAAAAATATTTTGTCTGAGCAACTGGTGGAATTAAGTGCTTCTTACAATTTTTTACACAAATTCTTTTTTTCTTACCTGTCCCAGTAATGTCTCAACTCTTGCTTTAGTTTGTAAAGGAGATAATGTTTCCTTAACCACATAACACACTCTTCCCTCTTTGTATAATGAAAGGAGATAGTTGATTACAGTGACTGAAGTAATGCTGACACATTAAGCACTATTAAGTACCCGATGAATGTTGCATGAAGGAATGAACTCCAGGCCAGGTAAACATAAGAACAGGTAAAAGTAACAGTGAAACTGTGATTAGTAGTTTCTTGTTTGTTTCCTATCCGTCGCCTCCTGGTAGTTTCTCCAAGAACAGCTAACTGTCCATGCGACAAGGACTTCATATCCGTATGTCACCTGCTTCTGTTCCCTTCCCCCACCCTTTCTGGGAAGAACTTTGCCAGATCACCAGATGCACACTGTTAGCTGCTGAAGAATCTCTTGTCTGTCTCCTTAGCGTCTCCATAAATACACACATTTCTTCATTTGTTTTGAAGGCAATACTGTATGTGTAATCATGTGTGAATCTTTATTGAACACTTATGGAATGAGCCACCTGTTCTTAGAAATTAGCTGAGTTCTCAAGAAGGCCCAAATTAGTGAATTAGTTGATGAAGGAAATTTGTCGCAAAGACGGCAGGCAGCTAAGGAATTTTTCAGCTTGTCAAAAGTATTGTTAGTCTCGCAGCTTGGCAAGGAGACAAGGAGATACCATTTTGAACAATTCTAGGTAGTGACTTAGTACCTTAAACTCACTAGGAGACAAAATGAAATTGCTTGTCTTATCATTTAAAGAGAAGTTTGCTGATCTCAGTCCACAGCCCAGAAAGTTAACTAAGTTTCACAGAAGTGATCGCCTTTCCTCAGCGATGGCTGTGGCTGGATTTGAAGCGAGGTGCTGGGGGAGCCATGTCGAACCAGCTTCATTGTTCAGTCATACTCCTGGCTGGAGGCAGAGCTGAGCCAGCCCCGGATGTCACTTGGCCATGTCTTGTCCTGGGGGCTGCAAGTTAAGTGGTCCCCAGAGTGTGTGATTGGAACAGCCTCTCATGTCCTCTCACAAGCATCTGCACACTGATGAACTGTCAAAGGCAATCTAAGCCCACTGACACGTCGTGGTGTCCCCTGCTTCCTCCTTCCACATAGAAACCCCCTGTTCGTTCATTTAGCAGCATGCGTCACACTGGACATCAACATCTAGTATTCTCATTTCTCTGTGTGCACATCGCACAGTCCGGGGGTGGGGAGGGACCCAAAAAGGGCTCCTCGGTGCTTAGCTCCTTTTCTGCCCCAATCTTTGTGTGACTCCATGACCTATGTCACAATGCTTGTGTTTCCCCCACACAGGGAAAAGGGAAATCATCCTGTTGACTCCATCTTTATAGCGAGGTGGCCTAATCTGCATAAAGGTCTTGACAAGGTAGTTATCTTCCCCTTCCTCCCCTTTTATTTTTGTTTTATATGGGTAATTAAATTTCATTTTAGAAAATAATGATTAAAAATGGAACAGTATAAAGAAAAATTAACCACTTTCATCTACCTGTTATACCTCTGGGAAGTTATGAGTAGTTAGAGTGGCCATGTTCTTGGAGTCTTTGGCGAAGTTATGGGTGGGTGTGGGTGGGTGACACAGGCACCAGAGAAGAACCCATGGAAAATATTTTCTCTAGATAGATACATACCTCTATCTTTTTTCACAAAATTGTGGGTAAGAAAATGCTCATAATTCAATAAATGTCCATTGAACACCTACTGTATGCCAAGCACTATTTAGATACTAGAACGACTGTAGGGAATAATGCAAAATGCCTCCTTGGAGTATATAATCTATGGAAAGTTGAAAGGAGCGGGCAGAGATATGATACTTGACAATTGATAAAAAATTTGTAGCCAAATTGTTTTAGATAAGTACTTTAAGGACCTGCTATCTAGCACAATTTTGAGTGATTATGTGTTACATTCAAAATCGGGAGGTTTTTATCTAAGCCGTTTGCATAAAATATTGGATTGTGTAAAAATGACACAATTCATATCAGTATTATTTCTGGATTATATTTTATAGCTTTTGACAGTTATTTAAAGTTATCCATAGACTCCATCACCACCTGGATAAAATCTATCTGATCATAGACTCGTAAGATCATCGATTACCTTGAGATTGGCCCTCCCAGTTCCTACTGGCCTGGTAGTCCTGCTTCCCGCCACAGAACGCCCTCCCTCGCACGTCAAAGGAGTAACCATCAGCCTGCTGGAAATCTCCAGCACAGAAGGCTCTCTGCTTCCTGGGCAGCCTGTTCTACCAGCCAGTTGCTCCAATTTTAAAGTGATCTTCCTTATATTAATCTGAAATCCCAGGGCTCATAATTTCTTCAACTGAAAGTAATATGCAAATCTCTGAGAATAGTCTCAGGCAGTGGAGTTGAGGAATACACATATTTCTTTCTTAAGCTTCAGGGTTCACATAGCCAAGAAAAGCACTGAACGGGTCTAAGGTGCTAAATTCTTCCATAAAACTAATGAAGAAAGTAATAATAGGTTGTATCAAAGAGTACCAGTGGCACGCGAAGGCCTGGTTGTGAGGTGTCTGGCTTTGACATCTGTCAGTGCTTGCAGCAAGGTTGATGAACTCATTTGGCTGGTTGAGAAGGTGGCCCCTTCCTCCCTCGCTGCTCTGTGTGTGGTGCTAATTTAGGCAAGGAAGCTGACCTTGAAGCCCTGTCTGGACTCTTCCACTGGTCAAGGATATTTGCAGAGCTGAGTCATTTGAAGAAACTCTGAATATTGGATGCAGTTTAAAGCAGCCAGAATACATGCCTTTTTTTTTTTTTTAAACTCAGAAGAGACTACGATGCAGAGCATGCTATCATGGAGAAGCCAGTGATGAGTCATGGCAAAAGTTTATCTTTCTGTGCAGTGAAAGCAGAAATCCATTTTAATTACTGATAGAAAGATAATCATCCCTAGGTTCCTGTCTCCATCCATCACAAACACTAACATTTCACTGTAGTTTTCTCTCTCTCTTGTTATTTCCAGTAGCACCTGAAAACTAGTGTCGTATCTTTTTGTATCTTTTCATATCTTTTTGTGGCCTTGGTGGTCAATTAAAATAGGACAGACTTTATCCATAAATTGCATCATTGGTTTAGTCAGCAAACGTACAGTGAGAACCAAGACTGTGTCAGACACTATGGTCTGCATTGAGGATTCACCGAGAAATAAGACAGAGTAAGCCCCCAGCCTCTGAAGGGGCTCGCGAAGGGAGACAAGTGTCGTGTTAGAGGAAAGCACGAGGTTACGAAAGACATTTTAAGATGCTGTCACAGGCACAGGTCAGAGTCACTCTGGAGAAGGGGAAGGGTACTCCAGGCAGTGCGGGCAAAAGGCTGTACACCTCCTGAGATAGATAGTGCTGCTGAAGGGTTGGAAGGAAGGGAATAACAGCAAATCTGTGCTTCAAGCAATCTCTTGGATAGAGTGTGTAAAACAAGGGAGTGAGAGTAAAGGCAGGAAGAAATGGGACTAAGGATGGATTGGTGTCAATTTTCTATGATCCAAGTGAGAAAGCATGTGTGCATGTAATGAAGTAGCATGTGGATGGATTACAAAATGGACTAGGTTAGAAGGTGCTGAAGGAAGAGAACTGACGACAGCTAGTATTGAGTGGTAGAGACCCTGAGAGTAACTCTTGGATTTTTCACGTGGAGAGCTGGGGTATAGGTGCTCTCACGAATGTAGGAGGCAGTCACATTATGAAGGAGCAGCGTACTGAAGAAATCTGCAAAAAAAGATGGTGGTCAGCGGGCCGGTCACCAGTGACGGTTTAGTGCCACAAGGAAAACCTCTTCGGTTATGGCAGCCCAGGCCTGGTGGCAGACTGCACTGTACAGCAGACACTTGGTGTCTTTTCTTTAGAGCATCAGCTTTCCTTTTTCTAAATAAGAACTCCTGGTTAAAAGCAGTGTGTCAGATCCCATATGGGGGCCCTGAGATGTAATTTTACTTAAGGGCCCTCAGGCACAGAGGCTAGCCAAGATTCTGAGAAGATGTCAAATAAAAATCTTGGAACCAATGGAAAGCAGTTTTCATAATTAGGAGGAGCACAGCACCCCATATATCATCGTTAGTCTGAGACACGGAACAGAAGGTTGGTGGGGAGAGGACGCCTTCTCTAAACAGCAAACAGGTGGCCAGTGCAGTTAGGGCCAGCTAGGGAAACCGTAGGCCACTCCACTCAAAGACTTTCTCTGCTTCTCCCCTGGAGACCAGCAGATGTGGCAGAGAAAAGAATTATCAGTTATTTGGTAGTGAGCATTTCTGACCGTGATGGTGCTTTTATTCTTACAGAGGCACTAAGAAAGACCGAGGAGTAGAAATTCTTGGCACCCATACACACTGTGGAAACCAACATGTTTTTACATCTCTTGATAAATCAAAGTTTTGATATCACAGAATGCCCAAAAACAAATTAGGTTTTCATTTGAATTGCTTCCACCAAGTTAATTGTTTACTCTGGATCCATAATTGATGAGAACTTTTCCCCCTGCTGCAGTTAGACCAAGGCGTCTTGGCAGGCGAGTGCCACAGAAGCCAGATACAAACAGGTAATAACACCGCAAGAATAGCTGAAATATCGGTGACTGGAGACACAGGCTTGTGCATCTTTCAGGTTTCTAAAAGAGACATCAGTTACAGCTTCGTCAATCTTAGAGAGTAGACTTAGTTTTATAAATGTTGTATAATAACTTTGGAATTTACGGATGACTTGTCAGAAAAAAGTGCCCGAGGGTGAACTCTGGGGATCCTGAGTAACCATTTTCACAGTAGTCATAAGCAATGAGAGGGTTCTCATGCCTAAAGAAGTTGATTTGCATGTATAATATGCTTCTGCAGCTACCAAACACATTCACTATCCACAGCCTCCATGCGCCAATATAGGTCCGGTAGGATCTCATGCCAGGAGTGCCCCCTCTGTCCTTTGGTGGCTGCCAGAATCTGTTATCTTCAGTGTCCCTTTCAAGCCCTAAGTTTTCATCTCTTCATGGAGCCCTTTCCCGACAGCTATATGGCTTTAGGTGTCCTTAGTTTCCCTTCATCCTGAACTATCCTGCCTGCAGCTTAACACGGTGTAATCACGCACATTAAGAGACTGCTCTCAGTGGTTACTCCCGCCTCCCTCCCTAGACTGTGTGTGGTGGACTTACTCTAGTCAACTTGAGCAGGAACGCCCAGCTGGGGTGAGCTAGTGGGTTCTGGGAGTAGACGATCTATCTGAGGATTGTTGCAGACACAATATAGAGAACAGGACCAGAAGATAGTGACCGGCTCTTTCCCAGGAGAAGCTCTGCTGTGGCTGGTTCTCATGAAGGAGCCTCGGCTGTTATCATCACATGTGGAGCTCAGGGCCTTGACATCGTCGAGGATGGCTGCTGTTCACTTTGGGGAGCTCTGGTCTTCATCTCTGCTGTGAGCATCGTATCCTGGTTCCAGTACAGATTTCTTCAGTCTTTTAGTGCAGACATGGACGTACACGGGACAGTGCTGTGGGCTCCCAGCCCTTGATTGGATCTTTCAGGTCTCCAGTGTATAGACAGATGTTCTGCACTCTTCCTGCATTGAGCTTGTGTGTGTGAATGTTGTAACTTGTACTTGTCCTGTATTAAATCTGCTGTCTTGCAAACCATTAACTCTAGAATGGTAAATACTACACTGTGAGACCAAAACCAGCTCTGACATGGTATCTCCAGTGTAGTCTAGGTGTCTAATCCAGAATGAGCACTCAGTGCTGACTAAGCAGCAGCCAACATACACTGCCCCCCACCCAACCCCCAAACAAATAGTTGATCTTGGTGTTGCTGCATGCTTGTAATCCTGGCACTTGGGAGGCTGAGGGAGGAGGATTGCAAATTCAAGGCCAGCCTGGACTACATAGCAGGTTCAAGGTTAGCCTGTACTGCATAGTGAGACCCTGTCTCAAAAACTCCCAAAGCAAGACAAAAACAGAAAAGAGGGAAGGAAAGGGAAAGAAAAGCAATAACACCAAGGAAGACAAAGTAAAATGTCTATTTCCATGACTCAGAGATTAAGATCTAAGATCGTGGCTTTACGCAAAGTTTCTTTGCTTTGTAGACTTGCTTCATAAGTAGGTATGATAGGAACAGCAAGAAAGGGATTGCAATATTTAAATATTTTTAAATGTTTTTGCTGTTTTTTGATGTTTTGCTATAAATAATTTATTCTCATTAAATCTTACCCAAGTAAAACTTATTCGTCTTCCCATTACTTTGATTTTGATTACAAGACTACAGAATGGAGACCTTTTTGATTCCTCCAGAGGAAAATTTCTGTAGAAAAGGCCACACTATGTTCTGTCGCCTGCCTCCCTCTGCTGTGAAGGTAACCTTTAGCAAGAGCTATGGCCCCTTAATCTTTTAGTGGAAATCGCTCTTGTGAAAACTAGGCCCGATAGTATCTTGGCTCACTAATTCATGCCATGTGGGCCAAAATTAAAGCATTAAAATTTCATAGATATAATATCATTTATAAATCATGTCATAAAAACATTCATTTTCCAATAGGCCTCGGAAACTGGCAGGTCTTCTTCCTCCAGCTGTTGTTCAAAGTTCATCACGGCACACGGGCACCTGTCAGACATAGAGCTGCGGAAAGCAGGGAGGTCGTTGGTATTGGCACCCTCTCAGCCGCGTGGCTTTGTCCTGTCCCTGTACGCGCATGGTGCCACCCTGCTGCAGCAGGGGAGCCCAGCAAAGTTGTACTCACAGACCAGGCAGCTCTGGGACCACAGCTTTCCCACTTTCTATGTCTTTTCTCCTCAGGTGGAGAAAGACAATTTGCCATTTCCTCCAAGTTTCTCTGCTATCAAATTTCAATATGTTTTGTGAGTAAGGACAGCAGAATAATGAAGTAGGTGGTCAACACTGACTACATTGTGAAAAATGACCATGACGATTCTTTTCTAATATCCTTAGATAGCAATTGGGAGTTGACAGCTGCCTAATGGACAGAAATAACCTGCCCTGGTTTACTATCCATTTTTTTTTTTAAATCGTCACTTGCAGTGCCTGGACGAAAATCCCTTTGTCTGTTTAAAATAGTAGAAATTAGAACACCCACACTGAGGTGTTTCTGGGAGTTATGTGACACGTGCTTGTTTGGCTTGCAGATGCTAATGGATATATAATCACATTTGCCGACCATAAAATCCCTGTTGGTAAAACACTTTCATCTGCAGTAATCCACAACTTGCTAATTTGCTTGAATAATGCAGGAATCCATAAGGGTTCCTATCGTGGGTAAACAACTAGCTGTGGTAAACAATCAGAGGAAATCAGTTATTCTATCATAATGTGGACTTTGTTACTTTTCAGAAGTTTGGGGTTTTTGTTTGTCTTTTTGTGTTTTCATACTTCAACTTACTGTGCTGGCATTTCATAGTGTAGTATGAAGATGGACCCTTTGACCTTTAATATGAAAGACAGGAGAACCATCTTTTTATTGCTTGATTTGTTAGATGTAGAAGACTCTATAAATTCAGTATTAAAGATTAGCCCCAGGAAACTTGGAATGACTGTTAAGTGTGGAATTCCTCCATCTAGTCCATTTTCTCCAGGCTGAAATTGACCTAGCCACAGTCATTTGAGAGAATTCCCATAATCTTTGTGGGACGGCATCTGCATGTTCCTTCACATGGCCACATTTTATAAACACTACTGACACACGCCGCCACACTCGTTTGTCTGCTACATAACCTAAAATGTGTTTTCGTGCTAATTGGAATATTGCTTCATTCACTGTCAGCCTGAGATGCCCTCTCAGACAAGGTTAAAAACAGTTTTAAGCAGAATATCAATAAAATGCATCTGGGGATAGCTCTATGCATGCATTATTTGTGTGTGTATAGACATATATATATCCCGTACTGATGCACTGAGAGAAAGAGAGAGGTCCTATTTTCTTTCTTAACTTGCTTATGTATATTCATATGCTTCCATGTTGGGTATATCTTTGAAGCTGAGAAAACCAGACCATTAAATGTATAATAGAGTCACTGGAAAATCTGAAAGACCCTAAATTAGACAGCTCTTACTAGTCTTTTGATTATATGAGTTTAAATGCTCATTAATGTTTTTGCTTTTTTATTATGGAGAATCATCCCATATATACACAAATATCAACACAGCCTCCGCATATCCCTCATCAGCTTCTATAAACATCAACTCATTGCTGTCCTGTGTCTCGCCTTCACCATCAGCCACATCTCTCCAGCCCCCCTCCCTTCCAATACTACTTTCAGGCAAGGTTATATTGCCATCATGCATCCCTTAATGACAAGGTTATGTTCAGAGAGATGCAACATTAGGCAAATTTGTCACTGTGCAAAAACCATAGCGTGTGCTTACACAAACTAAGGCAGTTGTGACATCACTAGACATATAACTTTATGAGACTGAAGCCAAATATGTGGTCTTTCTGCTTTGGAGCCAGCCAACCATTGATTACACCCTCTTAAGCCATGAGCCAAGTAAATCCCCCTACCTTAAATTGCAGGTGTCTGGTAATTTATTCCACTTATGGGAAAGCTTGCCAGTGTACTCATGGTACTGTTAGTATAGAAAAGAGAGAGCAAATTCTTGATTCTTTTATTTATAGTTTTAAAAAATCATGAGTTAGTTCTCTGCCAGGACTCAGTAATTTTTTAATGTAAAAAAAGAGGTTTTAAAACTTACTGAAGTTTTTGAATCTATTATTGTTATTAGTTCCATAAATGCTCATATCATCCCATCTTCACTCAGTAGGAGACTCTTGAAGTTGGCTCCTAAATTCTTTTGACATATTTATGCCCACTCTTAACTCTTTGGGATATAATATCTCAGGCACCTTGGGGTAAAATACTTCTCTCTCCCTCCTACTCACCTCCCCCATTCTGTCTCTCACTCTCGTCAGGTGTTTTGTCACATGACTTTGACTTTGGGACAGCTCCCGAAGTTACTGAGATGCACAAAAGTGCCATCACACATTTGTCTTCAACAACCTATTTTAGTCTTCTCATGTTTTATGTCATCTTAGGGAACCAAATTCACTTGGTGTTTGGAATTTTAATTCTTGGGTGGTCCCTTAGCCCCAGGTTGCAAATTGCTCTGATCTTTTATGTCTTTATCACTGGCTGGCACAAGTAGTCATTTGAATACTTGCCCAGTGAATCAGTGATTAAAAGAACAAAAGAATAAACAAAGCCATCATCTTCTTTTCATTTGAGGTATAAATCTGGTTTCAAACTCTGTGCTGGGAGGCTAGAAAGGAACTGAGCTGATCAGGGAGACTTGATATCACAGGAGCAGGTGGAGAGCGTGCGTTCCAGAGCCACTTGGGAGGAGGGCTCACCACGACCCTGTCCCTTGGATGGAAAAGCTTCCCTGTGTGGTCTTTCAGACACTTCATTTTCACAAGCCCCAAAGCAAAACACGTGCTTTGGAGTCTGATGGGATTTTGTGCCAAGGGGTTGAAATAATTTAATGAATTTGAAGAAGGTGGAGGTGGCATAGAATTATAGTTGCTTTATCCATTCCTTTTTTCCTGATCTGTTTAGGTGATTTATCTCTTCTGATTTCCCTGAATTGTTTAGTGCCGAGATTTCATGGAAATAGGTGTTCTAAAAGCCACTAAATATTGCTTTTTAATTACCTCATGGCCTCAAAGGAACAAGTTATCCTCATCTTCTTTTTATTGGCACTAAAATTCTCTATAACCACCAGTTCCCATAAAGATCATTCTTTTTAAAGCTTTGTTTTTTCCTAAGGAATGTTGATTTTCCAGATACTTCACCGCAGAATGGATTCAAGCAAAGTATAATCAGTTTCATTCAATCAGTGTCTCCTAGTCTATCAGGGCTCCAAGAACCACCCTGCTGGGAAAGGGCTCTGTGCATTACAATAAAATTATTTATTCCCCAAAGAAAACAGTAATTTCCTAACAGGTCACGCATCAGTTTTCAAATATGACGGATACATAAACAGTCAAGAAACAATGTGCACTTAATCCTAAATCCATGTTTACCAAATATCTTACTCCTTTAATCAATAGTCTACACATGATTTTTTACTGGACTCACCCCAGAGGTCAATGTTTTTTGAGAATTTAACCTTAATAAATTAAGTTGAACCATATGACATTGACATCTTATGGGTCAAAACCAGTCGAGCATTGGCAACTTTGTATTTCTCCAGCCTTGTGTTCTCACTTATTAGTAACAAATATGTAAAACATACTATTTTTACTAATCGATGTATCAATGCACAATTACTCTTCAGGTGAGGATCATTAGGTGGTGGACATAAATCTGTATTTCAGTCATCTCCTGGGTAACATCCCAGTTGTTTGGTCAGTTCTCTTTAGATTGCCACAGTTTTCCTCTGGCACTGCCACTAGTTGACAAATTGACATGTGTCAGCTCTACAGTTTCTTGTCATGTCCGTGTGCTTGCACTGTTGCTAGCTTTCCACAGTGTACGGATTCTTTGCAGAACTCTAAGCCCTTTGTCCATTTTGAGATGAATGATTAACTAATAAGACAAAGCTAAATAATATATAAACCAATTTGGCAGACCCACTAAATCAAAATATAATATGCTCATCTTTGAGTGTTCAGCATGTTGACCCTGATATGTGAATGCCTAATGGTGCCTTCGTTAAGTAGACTATTAAATTTTAGTAAGCTTTAATGTATTTCTAAATTTTCAAGTGAAAAATGGATATAAATGAAAGTTTATACTTAATTTCAGTTACACTTCCCATGCGTGGTCTTTCTATGTGGCTCCAACTTCCTACAGTATGGCTGCCAGGTTCGTAGATGGAGGCTCTCAAACAAGTATTTGAGAAAACCAGGCAAATATTGTCTAGGTCAGTGGTGGTGAACCTATGGTACACATGTTATTTGTTTTCTTTTAAGACAAAAGATGTTAATGTAGGAGTTGTTTTTTTTTCCTAAACTAAAACCTCAATATTAAGGTTTAATTGCATTGTTGGCACTTGCAATAAATAAGTGGGTTTTGGGTTGCAGTTGGACACTCTTCTCTTTTTAGACCTTCACTAGTCTAGACTCTTTTGGCCTAGCTGTGGATTTCAAAAAGTATCACTAGAATCTCAAATAGTATCAATTAATTACAGCAATTACAAGCTCATTCAGAGTCAAGAGGAAAGACATAGATTGCTCTATGAAGAAATGTCAAAGAATTTGTGACTACGTCTATAAACCACACTACCTATGTATATTTAGCACACTTAACAAAAGGTCACCGAATTTGCTACCTCTAGAGATACAGAGCTCATTATTACAGAATACAAAGTATTCCTTTGCTGGACAGCATTAAAACTTAGAAAATCTTTTCAAGCTGGGCAAAAATATGCTTTCTTATTATGTTAGTCAGCTTTCCATTTCTGTAACAAAATACCTGAGAATAACTACTTAGAAAAGAAAAGACTTATCTTTCCTTCAGTTCTTTTACAGCTTCAGAGGTCTCAGTCCATGGTTTTATGGCTACATGACTTTGGGCCTGAGGCAAGACAAAATATCCAGGCAGTGGGAACATGTGGAGGACGAGGCCGCTCACTTCATGGCAGCCAGGGAGCAAAACGAAGGAGAACAAAAAAGCGAGACAGACAGTGGTCAGGGATAAGACACATTCCTCACGGTCATAATCCACTCCTTTCAGTTAGGCCTTACATCCCAAGCTTCTGTTACCTCCTGAAATGCCAGCAAGTTATGAACCCATGAATAGATTAATCCACAGCTGAAGTTAGACCCCTCGTGATCCAAGCACCTTCCAAAAGTGCACCTCTAAACGTTGCTGCATGGAGGACTAAGCTTTCAACACATGCACTTTGGGGAGACATTTCAGATCCACACTGTAACATGTATCATTTCATTTTTTCTGCCCCTATGGAACAGGACAGAGCAAGCTCCCCTGTTTACTCGTAAGTAATTTTGAAATGAACTGTGTTTTCTTTTGGAGGTTTACATTCCCAGTTGTTTTGACCAAGTTTCCTACATCCCTCCTCACTGGTTATCCTCTAAGCAAACAATGGCTTATCATGATCCCCTTAAAGTGTACTAAATTTGAACCTGTGTTGCATTCACTACTGCTACTTGCTGCATATGTGGTTATGATGCTGTTCGTAGAGGAAATAGTTTCCCCCAAAGAAGTATCTGTGCATTTATAGAGCAATTCATTAGAGCAAAGTGTTAATCTATAATTTTTCAGGCCTCGGAGTGCCAGCATACTTGGAGCCTGTGAGAGCTGCTATGGTAGACTGCACGAGATGCTTGCAGGCAGCAAACGTGTGTACCTCATACGGCAAATGTTCTCAGCCAGTGAACGCTCTATTGCACCACACTGAGTTGAACGTGTTCAGCAATGTGTGTTGTATACCCTCAGGAGCCTCTTCCTGCCGTATATTTTTGTGTTCTGGTGAACTGTTTAAAACCATAATGGCAGACAAAATGTATGTAAGTGGTAGTGCTGAGACCCAGGCAAAGAAACTCAGGAAGAATATCATTCTGAGTGTCAGCATGCAGGGCTTCCGGCAGCTTGAGGAGCCTTTGATGAAAAGGTCAAGGTAACAGATGGTAAAGACCAGCAGGAAATTAGGGATTGGTTTAAGTCCTTTTGACATTCTGAAGGGCACTGTAGAGCTTCCCTGAAGGACTGACCAACATTTGTCTGAAAAATTCCTAGACGTCTAGTGATTTAACAAAATGGAAGTGTCTGACGCCAAAACACCGGGAACCCAACTATCCAGGGAATGATGCTTAGTACCATGAGTGATGCAGGCTGGTAAGTCTATTTCAGAAATGTGTGCTCCACATCAAAGCAAATTTCTGTGCCTTATTTTCAATCGGGAGAGACTGAAGTAGCATTAATTTCACTTCAATATAACATTTTCCCTTTATTACTTGAGTTAGCTCCGGCTCTTTAAACAGCTACATTGCACTGTTAACCTATCTTTAAAATGTTGGAAATTTTACAAAGCCAGAGTCTCTCTGGTGCCACCTCTCTGATATATAATCCGGTCACGGTGGTGGTGACCATGACCAGTGCGTAGTGGGCACTAGCTATGCTCTGGGCACGGTTCAGTGCTTTTCACTATTTCAAGAAATTTTCCCAAAAACACATGCGGTAGGTACCAGTATTCTCTTCACCTTGTGTATGGGGAGGATTTGAGAATTTAGATAACTTTCCTAAGGTCTTGCAGGCAGTAAGTGAGAGAGCTGGATCAACATTTGGGATAATGTCAAATATTAAATATACTATTTAGGATGTCAGCTATACATTCCAGGATGGGTTGTATTCTTATACTCCATGATAGCAGGATTTGTCTGGCTCAGTGTTTGCTTGGTTCATAGATATGGTAAATGAATAAATATGTTTTGGAGCTATCGATCCATGAATCTACCAATAAGGGTAGATTCTATGAGGCAAAGCCCAAATTCGTTTTAATGCAAACCATATCTGTCACTCTTAATGTATATTGAAAATTTTTCAAAGTTATGAGTCCGTAATTATAGGATTCCATTAAAACATCCTTCTGGGAGAGTCAGCAACATTGCGGCCCTTTTGTTCAGGGCATGTTAGGTATCTCTTCTTTCCAAATATCTAAACTGCTAACGGCAGGCTCAGACATTAAGTTATTTAATGGGCATTCCTAGAAGAAGAGAAAAGCTTTAAAAGAAGAACACATAAGAAGCCCTACTTCTGAATTTCAGTGGAAATTGGCCTGAGTCATGCCAGCTCTGGAGATATGGTGTCCACCATTCAAATCATGGCCAAAAGAAACTAAGCTGAGGTGGTTGAGTTGAGCTTTCTTAAACGTCAATTGATGTATTCTGTCCAATGTCATGTGGGCGGAAGTGTTGTAGAAGCTTTTCGAGTCCTTCAACAGCACCCTGCCGATTGATCTTTTCTCTGCTGTAAGGTCAGTGAGGTACCCAATGAGTGTTCCATTAGTCTAGGTCCCAGAGTAAGGCGGGAATTTGGCCACCTCATTATTGTCATGCAAGACTAGCAAGAAATAAGTTCATAGAAGTCGCTGAGGACTTTGGGTTATTTGTTAACCACCGTATGCTTAACCTGATCTTATAAACTGAACGTACTTGAAGAAATCTAGGCTAATACTATAGAAATACCTTTAGGCCTAAATTCACCTTGCAGTCCAGGGCACTTCCAGCAGGGGGAGTCCCCGGACGCGACACCGTCTCAGACTGCCTAACTGGACAGATTGGGGATGGAGGCAAGCAGAGGATGCAGTCTCTGCTGCAACCAGGGCCACAGTCAAGGGCCTGGAAATAATATGAGACAAGATGGCACTTCCTTTCTCTGGCAAAAAGTAAATAACATTTAGTTCTTCCCTGTCATAATCTACCAAGACCATATGACCTTCTTTTGAAACGTATTGTTCTCTGATATCTGTCAGGACCTTAAAATCATTACAGAATCTTAACATTAATCAGCTATTCGCTTTGCCTATTTACCGGCTAAAATAGTACTTTTAGGTTTCCCATTGTGAAGTCTTCCACAGCATGGCGAAGTCAGGGGTCTACAACACTCTGCACCTCTTCAAAACTTAACTGATGGATTCCACTTCCGTCTATGCCAAGTGTTTAGCTTCCAATTAGATTTCATTTGTAACCCACAATGCTTGAAAATCACTGCCTCATAAGGGGCCACAAGATTATTTAAACTATTTTGAAATTATCATCAAATTCTGTGGGCTCTGCTTTGGTCTATCCTGATCTCAGCCCTTGTTTCCTGAGCAAGTGCAAAAGAATCTTTCTACAGAGATAAATATTCATGCCTACTGCATTTTGCTCACCAGCCCTGCAAAAACTATATTTAGCAGTCTGAATGTTGAGATGTACTGTGTCAACAATGAAATTTAATTACCACGATGGACTTTAAATCCATGTACCTCCTCGCACTGTGGAGTGAATATTACCTCTTATGTTTGCTCGTTTTCCTTTATACTCCTACAGAAGAGGGTGGCAATCTGTTTAACTGGAACACCCACCTGCCCTTCTCCTCCAAATGAGTGAAACAAACTCTTAGTTTTATGACTGTTTTATCTTTGTATTGTGAAAAAGAAATATTGTCTTACTAAACTCTTTGGATATTTCCCAATATGCACTATCTCTCTGCTACTCCTATTATCACTCATTCTGGTAACAAATGATAATGTTCATTGCTAGGATTTGTAAAGTACTGTCAAGTTAGCCCATTACTTTAAACTCAGGTCAAGGTAAAGAATTTAGATTATATAAGCCTGATGCGGTTTCATTAAAAATCAAAGATATTTTAATTTTTCTCTCTTTTTAAGAAAGGGACTTTCCATTTCTTAATGTTACATTAATCAGTGTTTTAATATTTCTTCAAAATCTATCTATTCTCTGTATACTATTTATCGTCTTTGTCAAAGCCAATGAACAGGAATAAAATGTTTCTATGTGATATAGAAACTATTGCCTTCTCGGCCATGTGTAATAAGTAAGTGGGTGCTGTTAAAAATGACTGTCTGTGGTGGATTTTTCCCTACTTTTGTATAGGATTTTGATTTCATTTAAAATAAATGACACAAATTCCATGTCTGAAAACTAAAAGAATCTCTGCATTTACCTGCTGATCCATAACCTCAAGGTTAGGTTGTGTGTCAGTTTGCAGTCAGTTGGTTGGATGAAGCAGTGCTTTAAAACTGAAATGAGATTTCTGTTATACTCAGACACCAGACATGAAGACCAGTTTGGGTAGATTATTATGAGAATGACCTTATATTGGGCCTGATAAATGATACAAAATAAGCCATAGGAAGTAGATACATCCCCCTAAATGAGAAGAGACAAGGAAAGAAATGGTTTGATTTCCTGCTACCGAACCACCACTCTGTGAGACGCGAGATTAATGAGGAGTCCAGGGACTGGGAACGTGTTGTGAGTCCTGGTCAGTACACAGGGACCATGTAGTGTCATCAGCTAGCCAGGCCCCAGAGAGGTGCAGCACATCCAGTTCTCAGCTCCTGTGTATCTAGAGTTCTGGCTCTGGCTTCGAGATCCATGGCTAAGGGAAAAGTTCTCTAGTTCCTGAGGGCTGGTAAACATGCTACAACAGAATGCCCAAGGCTATATACTTTGTTTTTCAAAAGAGGTTTATTTAGGAGTCTGCATCTTTGCCCTGAGTGTTAGGAAACAGTATAATGCAATTTATGCTTGCACGCAAAGAATCCAGGTCAAATCCCACTTCACTGGCTTACTGGTTGAGTGACTTTGGGAAAATTAAACTCTAAATCTGCCTCCACAACTGTAAACTGGTATTGGTGTAAGAATTAAAGGCGTCCATCTGGACAAAGTGTCTGGTCAAGTTCCGTGCACCTAATGGCTCTTGATAAGGAAACTCTAAGGCAAGCCTGGCTCTCAGGCAGTTTGACTTGGCTCAAAGAGGTTTTAACGAGGGTCTAGAGAGGGGTATGTGGGATGGGTGAGAGGCAGGTTCACAGTACCCATATGTGCAGAGAGATCCCGCTAGAAGGGAGGAACCCAGAGCCCTGAGAGCTGACAAGCACCCCAGGAGAACTACACCCCGGGAGCCCACTATAAGCCACAGGCGTGAAGGGACGATGGAGATGGATGTATGCAACGCGCTCCGCCCCTTTCCCTTTTTACTCACCTGGACTCTGCTCCTTGCCAGGCCAACCTCAGCCCAGATTCCATTTCTGTCTGAACTCCATGCCCCTGCAAAGCTGTCCTAAAAGTGGTGGGCCCAGTGAGTGCACGATAGTCGTGGATTTTTTTTCTTTTATTCTTTCTTTTTTGATTGCTTTTTCTCCCCCCAGGACTGGGGACTGAAGCGAGGGTCTTCACACTAAGCTATGCTCCTAGCCCCTTTTTTATTTTTTGGGGACAGGGTCTCACTAAATCACTAAATTGCCCAGGGCGGGCTCAAATTTCAATCCTCCTGCTTCAGCTTCCTAGAGTACTGGGATTACAGGCATGCACCTTCACACTTGGCTCTCTCTAGCTTTCTTTCTTCCTTTCTGAATGTAGGCTGTGTGAAGAAATATTACCCTAACAAATACAGCATTCTACCCAGGCTATTTTTTAATGAAATCAATGCCTTCCTCATCTGTCTCTTCCCTTTGCGCATCCTCCTGATCTTTGCTTTTCTGCCATCAAGAGCTCCAGCATTTGTGTGTTACACAGGGCACACAAGATGAGCCAAAAGTCACTAAGAAATAGGAGCAAAAGAAAATAAAAAGGGAACTACATTCACAAGCGTAAGCATAAAAGCAACGCACTTGGTGTTTGCAGGATGGGACACTGGTCAGCCCGTGTGTGCTGGCTGGCTGGCTATTGGTCACCTTGTGATTAGAACCTTTTCCTTCCCCTCAGTTATGGGAAACACCATTTTTCAGGATCCCTTGACAACTAGCTTCTAGGTAGTTCTGACCATGATAGGTTATGCTAGGCTATGTTAGGCTCTGCTTCGCGCTGCTGCAACAGAATGCCTGAGGCTATGTACTTTGTTTTTCAAAAGAAGTTCATTTAGCTCATAGTTCTGGAGAATCGGGAAGATGGCACCAGCATCTGCTCAGCTCTGGTGAAAGCCTGGTGGTGAATGGAAAGCTCTGGTGGTGGATGGTGTCGCAGTGGCATTAGCACATGCGAGAGTGCTGAGATTTAAGAGGAAGTACCAGATTCCCTTATCACCACCCATTCTCGAGAGAACCAATCCAGTCCACGGGACTTGCATTAGTCCCTTTTGGGATCAGTGCTCTCATGACCTAATTACCTTCCACTTGGCCCCTTTTTTTAAAGGTTCTACCTCCTTAATCTTGTCACACAGGGGAGCAAGTCTCTGACACATGAACCTCTGGGGGCCAAACCACAGCAAGGTGCAAGCAGAAAAGTGGAGGATAAGAGCAAGACAGAACTCGAAGTAACTCCCTCCACCCTGGGAAGCATTTCTGGCAGAGCAGGGTCTCCTTTGGCCTCAGTCCCACTAGACAGCTTTTCCCTCCATGGTCCCAGGCCCCAGTTTCCTCTATGATACTTGTTTCAGCTCGACTCTGCTGGCTTCTGGAAATGCCCCTTCCTTCGGGCAGTAACTTCCTGCTGCTGCATATTTGGGGGTTGCCCCATCTTTCCCCAGTTGGATTTTTAGGTACTCCATCCTCTATGTACCTGATGCTGAGTGTTAGATTTTTCTCTCTTTGAAGGACTTGGAGTAGTTTCTATTTCTTTTCTATATTCTCAGTGATACACTCACTACACATCATGATGTGAATCTATTTTTGCCCATGAGGCAGTAGAATGGGAAACTTAATGCATAAACAGTTATATGTCTATACAGTTTTGGAAACAACAAGACCAAAAATGCACAAATAATGAACCAAGACATTCCAGCATAGCAAAACACTGTTTTGAACTCTAATATTTCATGCCATTTACAAATAACTCCATTTTTTTGTTTTTCTGGGGATTTTTCATTAGGACTAAACTAATTCACATGACAATCAAATATTTTTACAGTAGTCTGCAATAATTCTACATTGTCCCAGATCACACACACCCTCTCTCCTCTCTCTCTCTCTCTCTCTCTCTCTCTCTCTCTCTCTCTCTCTCCTGGTCCAGACTATCTATTCCATCTTCTTTCCTCCTCTCCCCTCACTTCCCCTCCCCTCCTCTCTGCTCTCCTCTCCCTCCTCTCCTCTTGAGACAGACTCTTGCTAAGTTGCCCAGGTCGGGCTCAAACTTGCAATTCTTCTGCCTCAGTTGCCCAAGTAGCAGTGATTACAGATGTGCACTCTAACAGCCACACATACAGTTCATTTCTAGCCTCCAAAAGGTCCACCCATTGCCGTGGCATCAAGGAATTTATACAGCCCACAGGACAAATGTGCCCTGAACTGTTTTCCTTTATCCCCTCATGAGTGAGAACATCTGGCGAGAGTTTTATTAAGAAGAAAATTAGCTAATTTTTAAAGAATCTAGACAGTGAATACACATAACTTATAAAATAGGCCATTAAAATAATTCATACCTGAAAGTCGGCACTAATGTGATGCAGCACGTCAGGTGGGAAACCAACCCCTCAGAGTTCTTTTCCTCGCTGCCTGACTTGTGAGTAATATTAAAAGAACACATGGAAAGAAAAATAGACACACTGACTTATCATTAAGAGGAGCTTAAATTAGCTTTGAAAATAGCAAGATCCCACCAGATGTAGATCAGTTGGGCATTCAGATATTTCACAAATTAGGAACCAATTCTTCCTTGACAACCGTCACCCCTTCATGCATGTATCTCTTTTTCCGTAAGAACCTTGGGTAATGGAGAGAAACAGAAGTTCTTCATTTCTCCCCAAGTGGTGCTGGGGGGCTCTAGTTTTGTTCTTCTCATTCATCTTGTACTCAGTATCATCTTCTTTTTCATCGTGCAAACTAGGATGTAATTTTAGTCAACTTTCGCTGAGTCCACCACCAGCTAAGAGCAAGCGGCCCTGGAAAATGTGTCCATGTGTCCTGCTGCATGCCTGCAGTCCCTCTGTCTCCAAGGCAGACCTTCGTTTCTGCTCCCCATTTAACGGGCATCTGCAGAACTCTGTGTGTGCCCGAGACCCGCACTTCATTGAGGTTCTGAACAGCTGCTCAACACAACCACGCTCCATCTGGTACTGCTTTTTGGTGTCTTTTAAGAGGAAAGAATACATCTATTCTGTAGGAGAAGTAGGATTAGGATTTTAAGAAGGCTATAAAATAACACAACAGTAAATTCCTCAATACCCAGTTGTCAGACATGTTTCATTAAATTGCAAATATCAGATTACTTTTTTAATTATTTCGAACTCACACCGGGAATTATATGAGACTCATATATTCCAGAAAAAAGCTAAGCTTGCATTTTCTGTTGTTAAACACAAGGCACCCCAACATGGTCTGTGTAGCAGAGATTTCAGCAACACTGTTAATACTGACTTATTTCTAATCACAGCCGAGAGATCAAAAAAGACAAACCCTCTGTGGATCCACTCATATTTTCTTAACTCATGTTTAAAATTAATAATATTCTTAGGCATTCAGCAGTGAATAATAAAGCTGTGCTCATTTATCTAAAGTTTTAAAAGAGCTGGAGATTAGTTTTCTGCGATGCAGGAAGCCAGTATACAGAAATCCAGTAACTGTCCCAGTGTTTCATCCCTGACTGTGGGACCCTGGGCAAGTTAGGGAAATGCACTTAGTGTTTATTTTCTCTGGCAAATGCATAAAATAGCAGTGCTTTCCTTGGATAGTTATTATGAGGGTTAAATTAGACCATCAAGTGGTCTAAAAATATATCATGGCTATCTAAAAATATATCATTATTAAAAATATATCATGGCTGGGGATTTAGCTCAGTGGCTAGAGTACTTGCCAAGCAAGCACAAGGCCCAGAGTTGATCCCCAGCACCAAAAAAAACAAGTAGTGTGTATCTCCTTTGTAACAGATATAGAGCCTGCTCTATTGAACTTATGGTTTGGAAGGGGAAATAAAAACTAATTATATGATTATATAAATAAATATAATTTCAAATGGATAAAGGATATTAAAAGAAGATAACTGATGCTGAAAGAGTGCGTGGCAGAGGGACTTAATCTGGGAAAAGGACCAGGGAAGTTTCTCTGCAGAAATGCAGATGAGATAGGACAGGAAGAAATGGGCAGGGAGCTTGTGTGTGTGTGTGTGTGTGTGTGTGTGTACGTGCGCGCGTGTGCATGCTAATGCCCAGGTTCCCTCCAGAAGCCCATGACCCTAAGGCAACCATTATTGACCTCCCTTTCAGTTAGCCTTATTTTTATTTTTCAAGAAAATAAGTTATATTTGGTTCAAACTTGGGGGAATTACTTTGACGTTAGGTATGTGAGAGTCTTGAAGGGGGAACCTGGTGATGTGCTGTGTTTAGTTGAGTATACAGGGCAAGTGTACATGAAGACAATTTATCCTGAACACCCATGATGGGCACAGATTGTCATTCCAGAAATTATTGTCAGGCACCTAGAGTGTGCCGGGCACTACCCGAAACCCTGAGGATACAGGGACAAAGGATCACAGCCTCTGTCTTCACAGATGTCAATCCTTAGTTTACTGCAGGGAAGAGACACTGCCACACGTATTTATACTGTGTCATATCAGAGCTGCACATATGAGATTGGTGAATTGTGGTAGCATAGATAAGACTTGGCCACATCTAGCTGGAAGGATCAGTGAAGGCTGTACAGAGGAGGCGATGTGTGATCGGAATTTTAAAAGACACCTAGGAAGGACATTCTAGAAGAGTAGGGGTCTCGAACTGTAGTTCAGTGGCAGAGCCCTTGCTGAGCATTTGCAAGTACTCTCCAGCACTGCTCGCCCAAAGAGAAAGCCAGAAGAATGTGTGCAAGGCTGCCGCACCTACGTGGACCTAGAAGACTGCCTGGCTCATAGGATCTAAAGAAGAACATGCCTTTTAATTTACAAATGGCACAATAATAATGTACTGTACATTGTTCTTAATAGGTCAAACATACCACACAAGTTGAAGGCCAGCCTGCAGACAGGAGAGTAGAAATACAAACAGGGATAAAATGTGACAGTTTTCTTATGCAAGGTGAAGAATGCTAGCTTTTATTCTGTAGTCTAGAGGGCAGTAAACAATTAAAGTATTTGAAACAGAAGGCCGACATACTCAGCTTTCCATCCTGGAAAATGCACTGTGGCCTCAGATGAGGAGGTAGGCAAGCAGGAGGAAAGACTGGGGGCAGAGATAGCTATCGAGAAGCAGCCACATCTGTCCAGAACAGAGACAACGAGGTTCTGAGTGAAAGAAGGTGGGAGAAGTGAATATGAGAATCGTTTTGAAGTAAAATCTAGCAATAACATATGAGATGAAAGGAGAACAAATAGGAATGATACGGAAATGTTCTGGCCTGCAGGACTGCTGTTGTCGTTAATTAAGATGGGATACAGAAACTGGAAAGGGTTGAGAAAACAGGCAGTGGTTCATTTGGGGCGTGTGATGGATGAGGCACACGGTGTACACACAAGGGATGTGTCAGATGGAGACAGTTCTAGGCCTGTTGCATTGATCTGCTGACCAGGAGAGAATAGCTAGGGAAGAGGATGCCTCCAGGAAACCTTTGGGGCTGGAGCATGTTCAGTGGTAGACACGCATTTTGCATGAACATGGCCTGAGTTCAATCCCCAACTTCAATAAACAAACAAATGTACGAAAAGAAAGAGCCTCTGGAGCCCCAGCTCTTGCTCCATCCTCCCCCATCCATCTTCATTGCAGCCTCCTGCTCACTCGTTTCCAGCCTCCAAAGATTTCATGAAGTGGCTCACATTCCCTCCCTGCATGAATTCCTGCCCTTGGCCAGCCATTCTCCCTGAACAAATTAGCTATCATGTGTTGACCTTTTGGGGACAAGAACCAGATGAATGCTGAGGGACCACTTGCCTCTCTGGCACAGTCATAGAGGAGTAGAGAGGAGAAGATGTCATGCCTATTTCCTTTGAAATTGTGGGGAATGAAGAATTTTAAAAGAACGTTTTATAACACTAGTCTACTTTTAAAAGGAAAAATCTTTTCCACACACAACACAATATTTATCTTGTCCTCTCTTTTAATGGGTGTCTGCTTAGACTTGCTTAAAATTAAAATTGTCAACATGATTTCTGCTAAATAATTCCTTGAGAAAGCACTTAAGGCCTCCATTTATTATCCAAATGTAACTTGAGGACAAGAACAGGAGAATTATTTCAGAAAGAAAATAATCAATGAATCATTTATCAGTTTTCCTGCCCTTTGTATAACAAATTGTAATTAGTATGATGTCTTTGTTGGCAAGTGTTTATCAGGCAAAGTGCAGTATAGACGCAAAGGAAGATTCTGTAAAGAACTATGTTGTTTTGCAGACCTAATTGTGATGTTATCGCTGGAATTTTGTGTGGTCGCATTGTTAGTTCTTAATTTACTATCCTTAATAGCAACAAGGTTATTAGCGTCTACCTAGAGTTCCGTGTGCCCACAGTAGATAACAAAGTTTTGTTATGGTGAACATTTGAAAAGAAGTGAAAGTGTAACACAGAAAAGGGACCTGGAGGCTCCAAAGTCCTTGAGTGGGTAATAATTTTGAAAAATCAAACTTGGCAGAATAAAAAGAGGTTTTAGCAAGTGACTTGCTACATGACATTACATTTTCCTTCTTTAGTGAAGAAGGTACCAAATCCTGTCTAGAGTTTTTGAATTGCTTTCCAGACACTTTCTCTGAGACTGTTGTATTTCCCCAAAAGTTCATTTTCCTTCAATAATTAATCATTGAGTACCTACCAGCTATCTGACGCTTATTGAGAAATCAAGGATAAAGGGGACCCGGGCTGTGATCTCAAAGCTGTCACACTGAGTCCAGTGGGATTCACAGATCGGTCCACACAGTTTCCACAGTAATGCAGCCAGCACGGTGACGTGGTGAGCAGTCATAACAGGGCTGCAAAGGAGGCACTAAACCGCATATCCACCTATGGCAATCTCCGAGGATCACCCAGAAGTATGCCCACCAGGAAGTAGCATAAGAAAGACCCCAGAGGGAAGGGGAACCCTCATATCGGCCCATTTCTCCCTGTCTCACCCACAAGAAGCTCCTGGGTTAGCTTTGAACATAAACTGGTGGGCAGGAGGAGTTCATTGCCTACCGAGATCTCTTCATATGGCCATGTGATTTTAGTTGCAGCTCATGAAAAATGTACTTTTCTGGGCAGTATAAAGAATGAAAAAATACTAATATAAAAATGAAGCTATTAAAAATGAAGCTGTTTCTACAAACAGAGATAATGTTTTAAATTAAAGGGCTAGTAATAGCATCAGTCAGTATTACAAATACGATAGCCCATGATTTCCATCTGCAGTATCATTCATGGTAAATAGAAAAGAAGAACACGCCTCATCTGCTCAACTCTAAAGGTTATCTCTGTGCTTAAAAAGAAATGTTATCCATCAAGTGTCTTAATACTTGACTTTTAGAACCTTCAAAATTACCAAAGATGTCTAATATCCTCTTCTTATTTCTAGATTTCCAGAGAACCTGTGTTACTAAATTAAACTCTGTGATAAATTATTCTTAGCCATATTCGAATATAGTCCCTCCCACAATGAAAACCTTAGTAACAATAAATAAGTAGATGGATAGGTGGGTGGATGGATGTATGAATAAATGCATAGATACAGATTTACATGCCTTGATACCTAGACAGACAATAGAGAAACGTGTTCCTTTGAGTTCTTTACCTCTTTTTTTATCATCCTTGAATAAATTTCAATACCACTGAATTGGCCTGACAAGTACCTGTGCCAGCTCTGATCCTTGAATTAATTTCTGTGACCATATAATAAATATGTTTGACTGTATGAGAGAAAATAATACACCACTTCCTATCTGTCTACAGCCTCCCAAGTAGGTCACAGTATAAGACATCACTATCAGATCACATCAGATGGTGTGGTCCTCCAGTATAAACCATAATCAGCCAATTGGTTACTTGGAAAACTTGAAAACAGGAAATACAGTTCACTAGCAGGGCAGCATCAGGATCTCCTTTTGAGGACAACCTGAAGAAGCCATGTAGCCTTCCAGGAGCCAGCCCCTTAGCCTCTCTGTAACTGTTTAAGTAAGGAAATGAGCTTCATGTCAGACAGGTGTGGGAGCTGCCCTGGAGCAAAAGCTTCATGCCTCTAGGAGCTATCTCTCTTGTAACAACTGCACAGGGACAGTCTCCAAGTCCCCCCGTGAGGACCATGCCAGTTAGAAGGAATCCCCGCACCCAGGAAAGCCAAGAACACTATCAGATGCTCATGACCTTCCTATCAGATGCTCATGGCTCCACCAGCTCAGGTGCAATTTACCAGCCGGTGTCATTTTCTTATAAGCAATAGTGGCCGAGCAACATCGTGGATGTTCTATCTTATTATGTTACCTGTGAGGAGCACTAGAACATTAACTGAAGGTCAAATGCTTATGCAGAAGGAGAAAGGTTGCTTTGAAGGATGTGCTTCATCTTTCAAAACAGACAATGGAGACTAAAACAGAAACTTTAAAAATGTTGATTTCATTGGTGTACAGTAAAATATATTGCAAAAAATGCCATACAGAGGGCAAGCACCCTCCTTTATTCCACACTCAGTTTCCCCCTTTAAACATCTCCTATTGATTTTTATTTCTTACGATTAATGAACCAGCATCTATATATTACATTTTTATTAATTAAAATCTGTCCTTTATTCACATTACCTTAGTTTTATTGGTATTTTATTCTACGCTTAATCCATACACATTTAAAATGTTCAGAAATCCATTAGGATAGTTTAATTGAGGCAGGAATCATTTTGACTACTTAGAATTGCAAAGTCTTTAGAATTGCAATGTAAGTCTGCAGGTCTACATATTGATGTAATGTTCAAAGCCTAGTGAGTAACTATCAGTGAACACTGTGTATAAGTATCAATAATCAAATCCAAAATGCTCTATGGGATGTAGACATGTATATGTTTATATTGACCATCAATTCTTTCACTGACTCCAGTTAGGTGTATGAAAGTGAAGTAGACACATATAGTTCTGCTCCATCTCCTGCTCTTCCCCCAAAATAATGGCCCCTGGACTTTGAGCAGAGAGAATGTCCTGGAGGTCATCCCTATGGGAAAGTTGTTCTCGATCCTGTTGACAGATTCGGAATCACCTGGGGACACCTTTTCAAGCAGTCATGGCTGACACTCACTCCGGGGATTCTGATTTAATTGACCTGTGCTGTTGCCCCATGCCCATAGTTTAAGAATTCCCCAGAGGACTCTAACACCCGGTCAAGCCTGAGAACCACTGCATTGGAAAATACAGACTTTATCTTTTCAATTCAGATAAACATATTAAATGTGGGCCGTGTTTATCAACACGAAGTTGGGAAGATGCCAGGAACACTCCTCCAGGACCTCAGCTTTAGCTTTGGTTTCCCCTTTGTTGCCCAAGCAAAATTAATTACTTACTCTTTAATAACTTATTCATGCCTCTTTTATTTCACTTATTATGCAGAATGATAATTATTTCTCATTCCCTGTCTCTCCCATTAGTTTCTGCAGTGGAGACCATGTCGTTTGCGTGAGACAGCTTCAGTCTGATACACAATCCCTTCAAATTGTGGTTCCTGGGAAAGTGTCCTAGGAAGGGAGAGTGAGCAGAAATCTGAAAAAGAGATCAAGGATAACTTAGTGTTGACTGAAAACAGTCTTCTTGGACAAATACTTCGAATTCCAAAGTAGTCACCAAAGACAAATTTGCACTTTTATTATTACTGATATTTAGCAGAAATATGGCAGCAATCAAATTTTTTGTTTAAAGAATTTAGCCCAAATAATCATTTCTGGACATAAAGTCACATATAATAGGATGGGGTGGCTAACAAATGAATGACTAGTACCATTAAACTCTTACACAGTCAACATCAGCGCAGCCTTTCTTTCTCACCTTCCCCATGTTGGAACATGTGTTGTGCCTGCTGCTGTCCGTGGATAGTGCCTTGGTCAGCAGGCCTCATCTGGCTTCCTGACATGTGGAGATACATGAGATGCAGTTAGCTATTTCACACCCAAACTCAGCTTTAAATGAACAAGTTTATACTTGTGAGCCCATAATTATCCTTGAGTTCATTTTAAGAGACAGTTTTAAATGTTTCGTTTTCCCTTCTCACTGAGTACCGTTGTGTTTTCACAAAGATTTACTCGTGCGAAAGATGTCTGAGGGTACTAATAAAGGGTAAAATCCATAGTATAGTCTGCATCTCGGAGCATAGAGCAAAGGGGTGCTAAGCAGCTTTTCACTGATTAGTGTCCCCTTTGACCCACGCGGAAGGGCTGCCGCCCGCCTACCCAGAGCTCTGGAGCAGGGAGAAGAGCGACAGTGCCAGACAGGCGGGTGTTCCCATTTGAACAGCTACTCCTTCTGAGTCGTCTTATTGGTTTATTCCATGAATATGTGCTGCTTGTTTACAGCGTGCTGAGCCTGGTTACCGCGGTGGTGGGTTTCCTTCCCTTTCTAGTGGGAAGCTAGAAAGTTCTCCTGCACACAGCCCAGACATCATATACACAGTGCGTGAATGCTTGCGTCCCCCAAAATCCTTAAATAGAAATCCTAACCCCCCCAAGACGGGGAGGCAGGGCCTTGGAAGAAAATTAGCTCGGAAGGACAGAGAGTCCTCATGATTGGCATTCGTGCCCTTAGCAAGGAGTCCGGCGGAAAAGCCCGGGCCCCCTCATCGGACACCGACTCTGGGGCACCTTTGTCTTACGTGTCCAAGCCTCCAGAACTGTCAGAAATAACTTACAAGCTGTCTGGGTTTTGGTGTGCTGTTATAGGAGCCTGAACAAATCCAAACACACACACATGCACGAACACACACACACACACACAATTTTACCACACTTCTGCCATACAGAGCACATAGATGGCCATTTGTCTTGTTTCTCTCTCTGAGAAGAAGGCATCGAAATGAGGATATTTGTCTTTTCATGACATTTTCTGAACTGTGAAATATGCTTGGCTCCGACCTGTCTCCTCTCTTTGCAGAGGAGCCCGGAACTCTTGAAGGATCTAGAATGCCCTCAAGCCCCGCCCCCACACGGCCTCTTGCTGCTCAGTGTTTCACGTGCGGATCGTTGTGTCTGTCGCTGCCCACCTTACCTCCCGCGCAAGCTTATTTGTCCTTTCTGCCATTTCCTTAAAGCTCTTTGAGAGCATGATTCATCTAATGATTGCCAAAAGATAAAAATAAATGCAAAATAGCATGTGCTATTTTGAAGACACTGTTCTAAAGTTCTGCAGATAAAATTAATTTCATCTTCACAATAGGCTTGCACAGCTATTTATTAAAATACCTCTTGACAAATGGAGAAACCAAGGCAGAGAGAGTCCATGGCCACACAGCTAGTAAGGGGTAGAGCTGGGACTTGAGCCCCAAAAGGCTGGTCCAAAGCTTTTGTTGAACCAGCTAACTCTCCCAGGAGGAAAGAGAACAGGGGATTTTTGAAGTGTGAAGCTTGATGTTGTCAAAATGAATCAGGGAACCTGGTCTTCTAATGAGTGGGCTGTCAGTGCCGGCCACCTTCATGACGTCACAGCCGTGGATGGACGATTTCCTGCTACTGTGTGTAGATAACAGCAACCCTGGAGGCCCGGGGAGGAGTGTTTCCTAGTCTGTATCTAGCCAACCAGTTTAACAATAGAACTTCGAAAGGGAACCTTTCAGTCATTTTGGTCACTTTGCAGCAAGCATTTGGGTAACAATTTGAAAATTTCAGTGATGGCAAAAAGGGACAAATTGGCAGAGAAACCTAAGAGAGCCTTGTAGATGCCTCTACCCTCCGAGTGCTGTGAAAAGTAGTCAAGTGTTTCCCATGAGGGAAAACTCAGACTCTTCGTTTTCAAATGAAAATTCAAACTCTTAATAAGGAAAGGGCTTTGGCGTTTTTTAATTGTCATTTAACTAATGAAGAAACTGAACTCGAAGACAATGCATGATTTGCCTAGATATCGAAGCTGGGATTGAGCTGAGTTTGTGTTTTCTCCACTGAGCCTCTTTGCCCTATCTGGCATGCCTGATCGCCAGTAGTCCTAGATTTTAGTCATCCAGGCTCTGTTCACATGCACATAACTATCTTACTACATTGGGGGTGTTAAAACAAAAAATACCATGGAGTGGGTAGCTTAAACAACAGAAATTTATCAGTGTTGTGGAGGCTGGGAATTCCAAGAGTAAGTCTTGCGGATTCTGTGTGCAAGGGCCCTTTCCTGGTGCACAGACAGCATATTTCAGCTGTGTCCTCAAGCAATAGATGGGGCAGGAGAGTGCTCTAGTGCCTTTGATAGGGCACTAATTCCGTTCATGAAGCTTCTACCCTTATGACCAAATCAACTCCAAAAGGCTCCCCAAACAGCATCACACTGGGGATTGAGTTTTAACATATGAATTTGGGTGGGGGGACTTAATAAACATTCAGTCTACAGTCATTATCAAATGCTGTCTCAACCCAGATGGCAGATTTTTCCTGAAAATGTGCCAGTCAGGCTCCACCCACACATTCCTGTGCTTCTGTCCCCCAACAGCACCCTTGCATTTTAGAAGGTTGAACTGTTCCCATGGGCCAAAAGAAGGACTGGAGTCCAGCCAACAAGTAGAAATATGGTTTGCAAAGTATTGCTTACAGCTTCAGAAATTAAACCGGTAGTGAAGCCCTGGGAAGGAAACAGGAATTCTCATCCTATTTCAGTCTTCCTGGTTCAAAAAAAAAAAAAAAAAAACCTTCTTTTAATATCTGTTCCACTGTGTTCAGTGGGATGAAGTAAAATATCTTTTCAAACTTCCACTAATCTTTCTAGTGTTGTCTTCCACTCTCCTAAGTCAGGTGTGTTTCTAGACAAGCACATGTCTTCATTCCTGCCATAAATGTTTCACAAACTAAAAAACGAATGCTGAGGCTCTGTTACACAGACAGAGAAGGATTCTTTTTACTGAGTGTTTAAGTGAGAAGTGATCAGGACATTTCTTAAATAATACCAATGTCTACACATGCTTCTTCCCATCCCTATACAAAATTGACTTTCGGACAAAAGTATGTGGAATCTAAATATATGAAACCTGAGTGCTGAAACATGTACCTTCGAAAGTAATCTAGCTTTATTAGTATTATATGCTTCTAGTTTTTCAGTTTTTTTTTTTTCATGGTTATAGGTTCATTTCATTGCTTTTTTTCTTAAGGGTATTTATGATTGTTTATTTCCATAAATTTGATAGAAGAAACCATTAATATTTCTCATTTATTTTTCATTAACTGTTCACATTAAAATAAATTATCTTTTGCAATTTTCTTGTGCATACAAATAATTGAAAGGTTTATATTAGGTTTCTTGATTTTTTTTCAGTTTTAGAGTATGGGCTTATTATGAAAAACTATTATAAAACTTGCATTATGAAAAGGAGCTAAGTGCTATATTTACATGTAAAAAATACACTTCAGTTTAGAGGGATGAATAACTTAGACTATCCAAGCAATTATAATAAAGTGGGTAGTTTGATTATTTTATTACTCCCTTCATTTTTAGCCCATTTTTCATGGGAAGGAGGAGTATTGCTTAGTAAATATGGATGAATACTTCCATTCTCTATCATATTTTATTATTGGGGGTTTGATAGCAATGAGATTATGATCATTAATACATGATTTTCAGAACATACAATTTTATATCCCATTTTGTTTATTCTCTGAAGCTGGAAAATCAGTCAATAAAAGAGAAATAGGTAGATATTAAAATCTGTTCTAGAAGAAAGGACATTTGATGGCAGATATTATAGACTGAATGTTTGTGTGCCTTCAAGATTTTTATGTTGAAATCCCACCTCTAACATGGTGGTTGGAGGTGGGGCTTTCAAGAAGTAATTAGGATTTCGTGAGCTCACGAGCCTGCACATAATTGGAATTAATACCCTCATTAGAGTGGAGCGCTCACTTCCCTGCCGTGTCATCTAGCATGTGAGGATACAATAAGAAGCTGGCAGTCCACATGCAGAAGAGCATCTTCACCTGCACCCAGCTGGGCTGGCACCTCGATCTCAAACTTCTGGCCTCCAGAAATACATTTCTGTTGTTTGTAGGACACCCAGTTAATGGCGATTTGTCACAGCAGTCTGAACTCAGACAGACTAGTCCAGAAATGAGATCATAGTCACCGTTCTCAGAGGTAGAGTCATGTTTGGAGTCCGCCCCCATGTTCAGACCAGCCTTCTCTGAGAGTCTGCATTCTGCTGGGCACGACAGCCAGGAAGAGGATCCTTGCTAATTTTCCTCTGTACCTCCCTCCAAAAAATCCCGGATTGGAGTGTGCACCAGTCTCTGTCTCATCGGTGTGTAAGTCTGTTCTGAATCTCTGGCTGCTTCAGGCCTATGAGTGCATCGTGCTGTGTCTTGAAGCTAGCTGTCTGATACATTTTAAAACATGTCAAAGTTATTACAAAATAAATGCATTAAAGCAAGGTTTTGCTGGCTTTCAACTTATGCATATAGAGTAGCTTTAATAATTAGATTAGAACACTACTTGAGAAGCCATTTATCTAATGTGTTTTTCCAAATATCATTTCACTGAAAATTTTCCTGGAAATCATCATCTATACAATGGACAAGATGTATTAAGGCCCAGCTACCACCTCAAAAGTCTTCTCTTCTAGGAAGAAAGCTCTTCAAGTTAACTAACTTCAGTTCTTTGGGCTTTCTGTTTTCTGTATTCTTCGGAACAGAACTGGATAAATAGTGAGAATTAAAATGAAAAAGGTAGTTTGAGGGAACTGTATAGTTATTTCCAGATCAATAAAGGAATTGAGACATGGGTCTTAGTTTAACAAGGTACTATGTAATATTTCAATAACTCAGGAAACAATAGAAATTTATAATTTAAAGTGAAAGAGAAAAATGAAGAGAAAATTAAATTAGAAGATAAAGAAAACAAATTTACACATATAGAAGTCATATCATGTGTTGGCATGGAGCTGAGTCAAACAATATTGTATTGTTTAACCTATAACAACAGTATTGTTATAGGTTATTGTATTGTTATTGTTGTTATAGGTTAACAACAATATTGTACTCCAACGACAATATTGTATTTAGCCCTAACAACAATCTCATGAGGTAGGGATACTTATTCCCATTTTTGAGGACATTGGCTGAGAGAGACTTTTTGTCTGTTTCCCAAGATTGAACCCAGCCAGTCAGTGGCCAAACCAGGATTCAAATCTACCTCTTCAAAGTACAATAAAATCACTTGGAATCCATGATCTAGAGACTGAGCAGGAGGGAGCTGGGGAGGAAGGAATGGGCAAGGAAACAAAGAGATCAGCAGGAGCAAGGCTGAAAGGAGCCAGGTAATTATCACATGCTGAGGAGGAAGAGCTAAGAGTGGAGAGATTGCTAAGGGTAACAGGAAGTCAGGTTAGAGGCTAAGGTCCTGGACATGACGGGAGGGACCCTTTAGTCATTTTTTTTTTTTTTTTTTTGTGGTGCCGGGGATCGAACTCAGGCCCTTGTGCTTGCAAGGCAAGCACTCTAATCACTGAGCTAAATCCCCAGCCCCTTGAGTGAAAACAGATAACAGAATCCAAAAGTTCACAGAAGGAGAGGCAGAGGTGGAGGGAGACATTTCAGAGACTTTTCCTGAGGCTTTCATTGGTCTGTAAAGAGAGGAGTTCACCAGATAAAGGGAGGGTGTTAATGGGGCTTCAGAAAAGAGAAGGATTTGAGAAAAATGAGTCCTATCTGCTGACACTGGCCGAGGATGACTCTGGTGGTGGCCATTCACCAGAGTTACCGGACCAGGGCGCATCATGGGAGAGGCAGTGAGTGTGGGGAGGAAGAAGAGCGGCACACATACACAGAAAGATAGGTGAGAAAAAGTGTCCAGGTAGATGACTAAGGGGGGACCGCGAAGGAGAGTGGGAGAGGTGAGGCACAAAAGCAGGCATGAGACCTCCCAAACCATTTTGTTTATAAGTTGCTAGTGTGATAATATTAAATTGGTTGAGACAAGAATGTTGTGTGAAATAAATCAAAGACACAAGCTTAAGTATTGCATGATTCTGTTATATGAGAAACTCAAATTATAACTACAGAGCAAAATGAGATAGATAATAAGAAGTAGGGAGATAAGTAACTCTCCAATAGGAAGGAAATCAAGAAATAGAGGGGAGAGGGAAGGGGGAAAGAGGATGAAAAAAGGAAATTAGTTTATGTTATGTAAATTTATGAACACACAAGGAATGTAAACATTATGTACTGCAAACACATACTAATAAAAAATAAAAAATATTTTTAAATCAAGATAATTAAAAATAGGTGTATAGTTAAAAAGGATAATACTAAACTGGTTAAAAAATAGATTTGTGACTTTAAATTGTAATCCAAAAGACGTAAGACTTTAAAAAAAAACTTACACAATGTATGTACGTACCAAAATATCACATCATATCATATCCTGAAAATCCGTATAGTTACTATAGATCAGTTTAACATAAAATAAAACTTTTTTAAAATCTTAAATTTGACACCAGAGTAAGCATGGATTTCTTAAAATCAGCCCCCAAGCAAAAATCATAAGGTAGAAGATTGATACATGTGGTTATTTTTATTAATATATTTTATTATGTTATTAATGTATCTATTTTTTAACTGATTTAACTGATTAATATTCAATTAAAATGTAACATTTCAAAGGAACAAAGTAAAAAGACAAGCCATAGTGGGCAAAGATATTTATAACACAGACAAGTGGGAGTAGCACAAAGCACTCCTAAGGAACTATTAAGGAAAAGACAAACAATCCGCTGGAAAAAATAAGCAATAAGCTGAACAGGCATTTCACAGAAGGAGAAACATGAATAGCTAATAAACCTATGAAAAGATTCTCAACTCCATTAGTAATCAGGGCAATGCAAATGCAAACCAAAATTAAATATCATTTTACACCCACCAGATTGGCAAAAATTTGAAGTCTGAAAATACACGTATTACTGAAGATGAAGAGCAGGAGCTCGCCTGTGCTGTTGATCCGAGTATAAATTGGTCCCCATCCCTTGGAAAACAATTATCTTGGAATTGAACATTTGCTTACTTTTCCACCTAACAGTTCTACGCCTAGATATTTCTCTAGAGATACACTAGTGCAGGTATGTGTGGATGTTCACAGTGGTAATGTTTGTGAAAGGAAAAAGAAAACTAGAAGTGTCTCAGATATCCACTGATAGAAGAATGAGTAAATAAAAGGTTATATATTCACACATGGATTTGACTATGATACTAAAAACAAATGAACTATAGTCACAGACATTAGTGAAGATGAATCTCACAAACGAAATGTTGAATGAAAAAAAACCATAAGAATTTATGCAAAATGATGCCATTTATGTAAGCTAAAAACCTCATAAAACCAAATAATATTTTGTTCATGGACATATTCATGTATAGTAAAACCACTGAAGAAAAATAAATGAGCAATCCAAAAACTAGAATAATGATTACGTTTTCCAGAGAGATGGGATAGGAACTTAAGTGTCTGAATTGATCGTGTTCTATTTCTTAAGCTTGGTGGTTTATTATTCTACAGGCCCATGAACATGTTATCTATGGCCCTTTATATGTATGAAATATTTTACAATGATAATAAATGTAGATCTGGGCAAAAATCAAATGGGAAATGAAAAGCCAAGTGGGTAAATGAGAACTTGGTGTTGGTCTGTGTACGTATACAGTTGGTTCAAGGGTACAAATCTTTATGTCTCTCACTCTGAACTAAATAAAGAACTGGCTGGGTCTTGCATAATCAGAGTTCTTTGAAAGACTGGGTGAAGATTTGAATACGGGGAAAAATCAATTCAGGGTTTCATTTTTAATAGGTAAGAAATATTTTATTATAATGAATCTGTCGATTTAAATTCTTTACATAAAGAACACAAGATTACCCAAAGAGTAATTTAGTATTTTCCAGCCTATGTTCTGTGAAACACCAAATGTTAGAGTTACTATAATCAAATATGTTCAGGAAATGCTGGAAACTACACGTACTTTTAGAAATCTCATAAGTAAGCACCTAATCTGGTTGCTGTATCATTTTTTCTATTTAAAAAAATAATGAAAACAAATACTCTCTGTAAGAGACAAAGTCTTCTGTGTCTCTCTCTTTGACTTCTTGCCCTTCGTTCACATTTCATATGCTCATGTTCCTCAAGGACCCCTGTTGGCCCTTTTCTCATCTTCATCTCTATTCCTGCACTACTTCCATAATCTGCTCTTACTGAGGTCTCGGGATCCAGATTTGACTTTTCTAGATTCACATTCTGTATTCATCTTGGAATTCCCCAAGAGGCTTCTCAAATTTAACACCAGACTCTGCTGTCTCATATCCTAAAATAATTTGGCTTCTGGATTCTCCATTTCCAGCATGATATCATCATCCCACCAAGTTTTCAGAATAGAAATAGTTTCAGTCCTATGTGTGCGCGCGCGCGTGTGTGTGTGTGTGTGTGTGTGTGTGTGTGTAGCATCTTCTGGCATCCATTTTGAATTTTTCTGGAATGTTCTGTACCTTTGGCATCTCTTCTTTCTAATCCTTTTCCATACATTACTCTCCATATTTATTGTATCTCAATTGGACCTTCTATCTTGTCATTCTGTCACCAATATATCCCAAGTGTGGTTCATAATACACATACATTATCATAAAACTCTAATCATGTTATTCCCTGTTAACATAAAACCATGTCATTTCTCTTTTTATGGAGAGCCTGGCTCTCCATAGCATAAAAAATACAATCCAAACACTCTCGTGTAGTTCAGCATTTCAAAATCTATCTCTGGGCTCATTTCCTGCTGCTCCATCTTATATACACTGTGTTGTGGTTCTGTTTAACTCTCCAGGATCCCTGGAATGTAGCAGTGTAACTTCTCTGTCTTTTAATCATCTACTCATCTCCCTGTTAGGAATGTTCTGTCTTTGTTCGTCTAAAATGCAAACTCATACTCACACTTTAATAACTGGAAATATCAATCTATCAAAAAACCTTCTGCAACATACCTAAAGGCATCTAAAGAAAATAAAACGTGTTTCTCTATACTTATAACACTTTCTCTAACACCAAATATGTGCTATTTTTTTCCATATGCACAACCAATCCTTTGACACTGGCTGGGTATCCTGTAATGCTGTTCAACTGTGACACTAAATAACGTAGACCAGAGGTTAACGCCTCAGTCCTGCTAGACTGAGATGCCAATTAGAAGTCCATGCCCTCTTGTACTTTCAACCAACCATCCATAAACTGGAATTCCTCTCCCTCCTAAGGTTTAATAATTTGCTGGAATGGTTCACAGAACTTGAGAAAATGGTTTACTCACTACTACTTATTTATTGTAAAGGGTAGAACTCAGAAAAAGCCAAAAGAAGAGGTGTGTAAGGCAATGTGTGTGAAAAGGGCATAGAGCAGGGATGGCCAACCTGTTAGAAACCAAGCGCTAAACTGCAACCCGAAACCCACTTATTTATTGTAAAGCACCAACACTGCAATTCAACCTGAGTACTCAAGTTTTGGTTTAGAAAAAACAGCTCTATGTTACTATCTTTTGTCTTAAAAAGGAAAACAGTAAGAGACATGGCATAGGTTGGCACCTCTGGCACAGAGCTCCCACTCTCCCAGTAGCTGCTGAACCCCTTTGTAGAAAGATTTGCTGGAATTCCCTTATGTAGGTGTGATGGATGAAATCACTGATCATTGGTGACTGAATCTGATCTGCCTGTTTCCTCTCCTTTGTGATGAGGGGTGCTGGTCTGTTCCAACCCTATAACCACATGATTGGTTGCTCCAGTAACCAGCCCCCAGCCTGAGTTTGTCTGGGGGAACCTCAGCCACTAGTTACCACATTAACATACAAAAGGGTATTCACGCCACTCTGCAGATTCCAAGAACTGTAGACACTTTCATGTCAGGAACCAAAGACTAAGATCGAACGCAGTATTATAACGCAGTATGCTCCTATCATCTGTCCTCTCAGGAAATTACATGGGTTTTAGGAACTCTGTGTCAGGAACTGAGGGCGAAACCCAAATAAGTCTTAGCACAGTACAATATGATAGCGTACCTTGTTCCTTGTTCTTGGCCAGTGCAGCCAAAAGCAAGGTGGAAATCTTGGCAGAATACAAGCAGGATTTCGAGCCACATCTGTTCCCAGCCTCCCTCCTGACCCAGTGTCTATGTGTAGGGGACACACCTTACAGCCCTAACCTGTGGCTGGATTGTGACTCTGCATCCCACACTCTACATGGCGCTGTCATTGCCCTATCCAAATACAGCATTTGCCTGACTCCCCTTGGCCACCAGCCTCAGCAAACCTACTGAGTTAAAAGAAATGGAAATTTTCATAAGCTTGTGAGGGATTCCAAATAAAAGGTGGGCTTTGCCTAAAGTGTTAGAGCTCTGCATCACGTAAAGTACAATTTCATTACACAATAACGAATCCATTCCAGGCCAAATAAAGTATCCTAAGTACAGGAACTAAAAACATGGACATAATGATACGAATGAAGATGACAGTCACATATAAAATTAGGCAAAGTGTCCAGTGAATTGGGGAAAAGCTTAGAATAAGTAAAGAAGACAAAATTGGTGTTTTTTTAATCAACAAATATTTATCAAGCCTCTTTAATATGATGAGTATTACTGTAGATCCTGGGAAAACATAGCTTAACCAAGTAAACAACACCTAAGGAATTGGCAAAGAATGACAACGCACTTCATAGAATTTCTAATGTGTCAGTTGGTGATAAATTCTATGGTGAAAATACATAGAAAATTCTATGGTGAAAATAAAGACTGGGGCATGACATTTGACATCCGATGGAGGATGTGGAGAACTTGCTAAGAAGGAGCATTGGTCAGAGTAAAACCAAAGACCTAGAGCTGAAAGTGTGTGTGTGTGTGTGTGTGTGTGTGTGTGTGTGTGTGTGTGTGTATGTGTGTGCGTGTGTCTGTGGCCATTCTGCCTGAGTATGTCTTTTTCAATGATTTTTGACTGAGCAATTTTTATGTTAAAATCACTAATCCATCAAATCCCATGCATTATCAACCATGCCTTTCCTTTATGATTATTTTTGGAAACTGGTATTTTGATCAGAAATGATATGGTGTTCTTCTTGGAATAGGATAAATTAAATGAATATAGGCTCTATCAAAAAGGTTTGCCAGAGAATTTTTCCACAGGCTGGCCCACGGGAAAAAATCATGGGAGGGTGATTATTGCCTGACCAAATAATTTGAGGAAATGCTACAAAGTATATTCTCTTATTGTAAGTTCATTAGTTCATTAGTATATGAAAAATGTTGAGAAGTTCAGTGGTGAAGAAATTCAGTTAATTTTGTTGAATTCTTCATTTCTAAACATTACTTGTTTTCTTCTCCTTCGTATAGCACTTATTAGCATCCCTTTGACTTAGAGTTCAATTTAACACACTTGGCAAGTGTTGTATTAATAGCTTTCCTTATATTAAATCATCCTTGCATTCCTGGAATGGATAGTGCTTGGCCACAGAGTATGACTTTTCAATTCAGTGCTAAGATCAGCTTTTTTTTTTTTTTTTTTTTTTTTTTGTGCGGGGGATTGAACTCAGGGCCTTGTGCTTGCAAGGCAAGCACTCTAACCACTGAGCTAAATCCCCAGCCCCTAAGATCAGCTTTTAATTGAGGATTTCTGAATCTGTAATTATAAGTGGGATTGTACTGCCATTTTCTCCCCCACCCTTGGCTCTTTCTTAGATTTTATTATCAGTGTGATGAGGATTGGTAATATGAATTGGGAAATGCTCCACGTTTTTCTGGGCTCTGGAACAATTTATGCATCATGGGAATTATCACAGGATTTTATTTTCTTAATTTGAAATATTTTCTATAAAATAGCCAAGAGAGAAATGAACCCAAACACAGTGCTAACTGGTTGTCAGTGAGCTTGTAATTAAATTCCCCTGTTAGCTTTATTTTCTTTACTGATGAGGCTTCAAGTGTCTCCATTTTTCCTCACTGTGGGTAAATACGATTGCTCTTTGCTCCGGAGGGCTAACGGTGCAGACAGCCTATTCTGCTGCGAGGCAGTAACTCTTTGCTCCTGTCACTCCACTTCACCGCAGAACAGGGAAGCATCAAAGTCAGGTCAGGGAAGCAGAAAATGATAGAATCCCAAGCAGGAGAATCAAACTTCTCCATGGGCGTGTTGTCCCAGTACTGAGAACAAAGCAAGGTAACAAATATGAAGGCCTGGAGGGAGGGAGACTACAGAGCTGGGTGACTTGTGGGGTCTGGAAGTCCACGAAAAGGGCCAGAGAATGTCCATCCTGTTTTCAGAACACTTTCTTGGAAGAAAAATTGAGAGGATGTTGGACATTTATGATCTGTAAGGGGAGAGATAGTTGTTCAGGCCATTTTGGAGACCGGTTCACAGAACCCTTTATCCAGAAAGATGCCAAACTGTTATAGACAAAACACTTCATGGATTTTCTAAGGGGCGCAGGCATAAAAACACACAAAGATTCCGTATGCTGTCTTGTCTTTTCTGGTGTAGAAATTACTTAACACCAAAAACCAAAACACATTAACCATGCCATGCCAGGCTCGTAGTAGGCACCTTGCTAGCTGTACGGTGCTTGCCGGATAAGTGCACGGTTCTTGTTAGCAAATGCATTTGCGTTGTCAGCCAGCCCCTGATTTATGCAACAGATGTGCTCCTAAAATGTGGGGTATAAATTAAATTGAGAGAACTAAATCCTGTTTTCCAAAGAATATGTATACGTGTGCGTATATAAAATCACTCTTGAAGCAATAAATACGTGTTTTGAAGCTTTCTTTAGTTGGTGTGTTTCTTAGAACTGCAACTTTACTTTCACCTCTTCTTGTCTTGGTGCTCTCAAGGTATAATAATGCTTCATATATCTCAACATATTAAATTTTGAATACTAACGTATTTGTATTAAAATTATTTGTTCTGAATTACCTGGTAAGTATTCATTTTCTCTATTCTTTGTATGCTGGGAGCCTAAAAATGATGTACTTCTGTCTAAAACACAATTGTACATGAAGCAATTCTTCAATCAAATATTAGCTATATTTCTTTTGAGACAAAAAGAGGAAACTGTTCATACTACATGTGCCTAAGTTACTCTCTGTCATGTGATGAATGGATGCCAGAAATAAGAAACCTGTATGTTAAAGGAAAATAATGGCGATCCACGGGAAATTGGTTGCTTCTCTGCATACTTCTCCCCTCCCTTCAAAGAAGCATATTCATCCAGGTGAATTGCTGGGAGAAACTAATAACCCATTCATCCATCCAAAGACCCTTCCACTATAGTTCTGGGTGATGTTTAACATGCTTGTTAAATACTACTGTTTCTCTGGTCTTGTGTAAATTAAAAATCAAAGGAAGATTTTTGTGCCATGCTGCAATGCAAAATCAGATTTCCGAATGACTTCTCTACTCGACCCACTGAGTTCTATTTCCTTGATTATCACAAAGCTAAAAATCATCCCTTACCCTTGATTAAAGAAAAATACGATTTTTCTGTTGCATTGCTTTCTTCAAAGAGATGATGTAGGAAAGTGCCAGGATGAATTGTCAAGGCTGAATCAAACAATATTGATTTTGTGTCTAACCCAGCATGTAGTTTCTCAGTTCCGACACCTCACCTGGAAATACATACAGGCTGTTTCCACAATAAAGTCACCTGTGACCACGGAAAATTACTGGGTAAGGAGACGGGGAAACATCTCTCTCTGTACCAACACTTCAGTGTTTTTCTTTCTTTTTAAAATATTTGTAATTCTTTCCCCACCTTCCATTTTTGTGATTTTAAAGGACATGCTAAGGCTGCAAAGGGACATCTTGGGAGATAATGGTGGCTCCCTGGGACCAAATTTACCATTGTCACCAGGCCAGCCACCACCTCTTTCTCAGTTAAAGGTGACCATAGACTCCATAGTTGTACCACCAAGGGTGGAGATACTAATTTAAGGCCTATCCGTGCTGTGTTGTTACAAGATGGGAGTGGTGACAACATGAACAAAGACTTGACAGGAGTCTATGACTAATGGGGCATGAAGGATTAGGAAGAGGACGAAGTCAAGGGCGGCATCCATAACCTGGGACACAGTGATGCCACCATCAAATTGATGAGATAATAAAATAATCTAAAATAATTCAAGAGCTGGAGTCATTCACTACCGGACATGTTGTCTGGAGGTATTAATATTGCCATTAATTCCTGAAGTGCACTTTTTTTAATGAAGTGTGAAAATCAGCAATTGCACTTTTAAAAAGCCTCTTCCATGAGTCCAGGAATGATCTTGCATTCATTAGTCCTGTTAACAGCATGGCTGTCATAGAGGATTGCAATGAGCTTAGGCTGAGGGGAACGGCCACTGCTCTTTGCTCAGGGTGACCAAAGTGGCAGGTCCACAGCCATTTAAAACTGTCAAGTGGCCTTCAGATGAACAAAAGGACGCTTTTGAACTGGGCAAAATTTTAAGAGCTTTGTGCGGCTAGAGAAGTAATGCAGCTGCTTATGGAAGGCTAGTTTGCAAAGGTCACCGCCAGGCCTTTGACTGTGGAACCGCAGCCTCCGCAGCAAGGGGAGTACACGGCCACAGGAGGCAGGAGGAGGTCTTTCCCGTGTCTGTAGAATGACCGAGACTAATGGCCACGAGATTCCATTAGGTGTGTGCGTCCCACCTCTGGCTGGTACAAATGGCGCTCCTGATTTTCTCAGAGTTTGCTTTGCAGTGAAGATTTAAGACACGGAAATTAATTTTGTTGAGTCGATATTTTCATCTCATGATTTTGAGGATTAAACAGTGAATAAGCCTTTTGACGGTGATATATCTTCTGTGATTCCACCAAATTATGGGAATACATCTTCCCAGCTCTTGGAACACCATCTTTGTTTTATTCTTGCTATCGCATATAGGATATGACCAGCCCTTCTCTACAATTTATTATTTATTTAAAAATAGCAGCTTTCAATTATAACAGATAAAGTCAGAATTCTGTCTGAGCTATGGATGAACAGATTGGAAAAAAATGAGATTTAAACCTTGATTCCAAAGGTAAATGGCAACCAGAGTTGCTTGTTGTGAGACTTACAGAACACCAGAGGGCTAATTGGGCTTCTATCTTGAATATTCTTAAACCTATTAGTCTCTGCTACATGAAAAAGTATTGGCAAAAGTTTGAGATCCCTTGGGGCAAGTATTTTGGCAGTTTCCACCTTGGAACAACCAACGTTCCAAAAATTATTCCACTAAATTGGACAAATGAGTGCCTACTATGTATCAGACGTGACTGATTTAGATAGATGGAGCACCTTCGCTGGCCAGCATCTCTCCTCTGGCCAGTTTCTAGTTAGTTCTTACATTGGCTATTTATAAACTGAGACACATTTTCCTAAAGAAACAAATTTTAAATTAGTGGCTAGATTCTCAGCCTGATCTTCAGAAGCTAATTTAACTCATACTAGAGTGGTCCTCAACTTCTTGTAGAATCTTCAAACCTAACTGCCATTTACAGCAGTGATTTTCAACCCTGGTTGCAGCATACCACATTATAATCATCGAGTAAGCCCTTAAAAAAATTTAATAAGTACAAAAATGCAGACTACATCCCTCCCTGGACCATAAAACCCGAACCATTGTCAGTAGCGGTGTAGGGAGGTGGAGTTTGTGAAAGAGTGGCAGGGACTGAGAAACAGTCCTCCAGGGGATTCAGGGCTGTGACCGGAAGTGGTGGCCCAGAGCTCCAGCTCGGACGCGGGGTCTGGGGTGCTGGGCCCTGATGACTGGAAACCAGGAAAGCAACTTCTGGGAGAAGGAGTAGGATTGTGAGCTTGCAACTTATGGCAGATTTTGTTCTCTTAACAGTAGACGGATTTCAGAAGTGGGAAAATGGTGGCAAGGGGCTGGGCTGTTCAGCTTCAGAAGCACAGGGCTGGTGCTGCATGACGGGGAAGAAGCTAGTAACCTTTAATCTACTTTCTTCTTTTGGGGTAAGACCCTCTCCCAATTTCCTGCCTAGTGTGTTACCTCTAACTGTGTGGTTCTTTTCATCCTATTGGCATGAGTTGGGTCCTTTGACGACTCAGGCAAGGTAAAAGAAAGAAAGAATAAATGAATACAGGGAATATAACAAGAGGCTCCAAGAATAGCTGTCGAGGGATTTCAGAGTTGAGTAAGCTCTTAGTTCTGACCACTTACTTCCCTGTAACTTCTTGGTCAGAAACCTGAGCATAAAGTGTATCACCAAATGATGAAAGCAGATATGCCAGGGGGACGATCTCGACAGCTTTGCTGAGTTCTCCTTATTTGACTAGTTGGGCATGGAGATTTCTTCTTCTGACATTCTGTGACTGTTACAACACAGGCACAACACACTTGCCTTGTAATCCTTGGCTCTCAAGTTACATTTTCTATGTTTCTTGGCCTTTCCTAGGATTCAGTGCTTTAGTTCTGTATTCCAGTTCCATCTTCATGGCATTTTGACTGCTCTAGATCAACAAAAGTACTGTATGTACTTGAAGAAATTCAGAGGCATATGAAAATTCCATCTTCTGTTTAAAGGAAGAGAATCACTGCTCTTGTCACAGAGGTGCTCCCTAAAGTGCTAGAATTCATCTCTCTTCTTGATATTTTTGGATAGTTCTACTTTTTTTCCCTGGTTGTAAGCAAAATAAATTGTTGTGAACAGAGGAAGGTTCTAGAAGTTTCTGGAGGTTCTCTTCTGGGTCAGGGTGCACACAGTACCAATTTACTGTAGGCCACAAATACACAAGGCTTTCCCATGGATGGCGGAGGAGCCAGGTAGCAGCACTATGGAAAAGAGGATGCCACCTCCATAGACAAGATCCTTCACTTGGCCAAACAAAGAGTTTAGTCCAACTGCAAAATCAGCATGGACCTCAAAGGAAGAACTTTCTCCTCTCAAACCCCAGCTCAACAGTCATCTCAAGAACAGAGAAAAAAAGAGGATTTTTTTTTTTTAGAACTGCAATTCCTGGGTACAATTTAATTGGAAAAGCATTCTAGCATAGTGGACAAATAGCTTGCTTAATAGGTGAGAATCCATTAGCTTTGTTTCAAACAAGAGTCTTCCACTAACACATTAATTTAAGGCATTCAGACGGAGAAGGACACAGGCTCTCTCTTCCTTTAAGAATTTGCTGGAGTAGGAGCACTAGACCAGCGCCTACTTTGATACGCTAATAAGCCCCTATTGTTTGGCGAAGATATTATGCATAAGATAGTCAATTAACGTCAGCATATTGGAAAATGATGGGCTTTAAACCCTCCTCTTTAGGTGAGAGACTTTAAAATTCTAAATGCCTGAAGACTCATATGTCAGTTGTTGCTTCTGACCTTTTCTGATTGAATTATCTTCCTTTAGTGAGGCAGATTAAAAACAATTTTAATAGATGGAGGAAATGGGGGTATAGCTTAGCTTTTCCTATTGAAAATAAATATTCCCTCCAAATAATTTATTTCAGGACTTACTGAGCCATGTAACTCAGGCAGAAAGACCACAATAGCTTTGGATAGGCAGCAGGAAGTGGCTGCAAAATTAGTCTTTTTTAGCAAGAGGAAGGTCAGAGCTGCTTTGTATTTTTAAATTTCATTTCTATGTGTGGATGATGACTTGGTGCTCTGGCGGACACCAATTTAATGATGGTCTCGGTGGTAATGCAGACGTTAGCAACAAGGTGTAGATCCCCAATCTCTTTGTCTGGGGCAAAACCACCTCAAATCACTGTTTTAAATCCTTCTTAAAATGATTATCTACTTAAAAGTTACTTTTAAATGTAAATCTTCATTTCAAAAGAAAACAGGCACTCCAAAAACATTTTGTCAGAAGAAAGTTTGAGTTTGGTTCTGTACTATTTCTAAAGGAAAAGCTTGGTTTAACTCAAGCTAGGGGAAAATGACTCATTTCACTTCTTTCCTGGAAAAGGAAAGTGGTAGGAAACGTTCTTTAATCTGTTTAGATATACTCCTACCTGATTACAATCTTTTTCTTTTTTTTTTTTTAATCATAAGGAAAGTATGTGCAGAAGGAATGGCTGATAGGAGACCCAGAAGAGAAAGCCAAATCCTTCCTTTAATTATCTTTGTCAGTTAGCAAGGGGAGAGGTACCTAGGCCTTAGGTAGAGAAAGGCGATTAGGATTCAGCATGCTGAAACCCACAGAAATTCAGGAAGGGTGTAATTTCAAGATGAGTTCATGGATGAGTTAGAAAGAAGCAGTTTTTTAGGCCTAAGTACAAATGTAGGATCAAATCAAGGAGAGTTTGCTTATAAGAGTAAAGGGTCCATGGTGAATGGGACAATTATGTATACAATGTACCAATACACGTTCTTGGTAAAAAATAAAATTAAATTAAAAAAAAGAGTAAAGCGTTAGTTGACAATACAGTTTCTAACTACACCTAGAGTAGTTGACAGACCCAGTTGTGTAGAAAAGATCCTGGAGGTCAACAAATACAACTTGGAACTTTGGTTTCAAGGAACAAACACTTCAGTGAACACAAACCAAATGGGAGAGTTTATTAAAAGGTTACGGAGACAAAGCACGGGAACAAAGCCAGGCCTTGGGAGCAAACGGGACCCAGGAACTTCATCTTCATTGTAGGACTTCCTTCTTTGTTTTCTTGTAAAACTGATGCATATGTCCATATTGGTGGTATCTAAAAATAACCATGAATTAAATTCTTAAAAAGGAATTTGGAGTTACAAGAACAAATTATAAAAATGGTGATAGCGTCTCTGAACTAAAAACACAACTGTATATTTCTAATTTCTCTAAAATGGACTTATATAGACTTGCATTTAAAAGGGTGAAACAGGGGAACTGGGGATTTAGCTCAGTGGTTACAGTGCTTGCCTCACAAGTTCAAGTCACTGAGTTTGATCCCCATGCACCCCGCCAAAAAGAGAAAAAAAAAAATGGCTAGGCAACAAGGGCTCTGGTTATCAGGTAAAATGGTGGAACATCCTAAGCGTACTTAAGTCAATCATCTTATTCTAACATCAGAGAAAATGTAGCCCAGGAAGAAGTGACTGGCCCTCAGTTTCCCAGAAGTTAATGGGAAAGCAAGAAGGAGATTAAGATCCTTTGCGGGCAGCTATATCAAACACATGATACCTTGTGCAAGTCTGAGAATGGTGACCAAGAAAGAATGTACTTAAGAATCTGAGTTCTGGGCTGGGGATTTAGCTCAGTGGTTAGAGTGCTTGCCTTGCAAGCACAAGGCCCTGAGTTTGATCCCCAGCATCAAAAAAAAAAAAAAAAGAATCTGAGTTCTCTGGTGTTAGACACTGTCCTTGAGCAAACACAGTACTTTACACATCCTCGAATCTTCACTTATATAATGGCCTCTTACACTTCTGATAACGTGGGCTTTCATGAGGATTAATTGAGATGAGCAATGCAGTCTTCTTGACACAATGTCTGAGGCACATAAATTTTCTGTAAAAAATAAAAGTTATCATTTCAAAAGTTTAGTCAGCTTTCTGCTGCATAACAAATAACCCTGACTTACAAGAATATTTATATTTTCTATTCCTGAGTCTTTGATCATCTATACCCCCACTAAGCTAAGCTGAACTTGGTTTCAGTTTGGGGCTCATGTTTATTCCACGGTGAATTAGTTAGCTTTCTTTTCACTGAGACACAATACCTGATACCCACAACATAAAGGAGGAAAGGTTTAATTTGCTCATGGTTTGGAGGGATTCAGTCCATAGGTGGCTGGCTCCAAGACAGGAACATCATGGTGGAAGGGTGTGGTGCTGCCAAAGTGCTTAGTTCATGGCAGCAGAGAAGCAGACCTGGGAAAAGCACCAGAGAGGACGGGCCTACGGACCATGCGTTAGTACCCAAGGCCAGGCCTCCGTGACCACCTAGACACACTTGTGAGCACACTCTGCTAGGTGTTTCTTAATCCAGTGAAGTTCATGGCAGGATTAATTGTCACACAAGGGTTTTCTCATTCAGGACACAGGCTAAAAATCATCAGATGTGTTGCTCTAATCATGGTAGGAAAGAGTAAAGAAATGGGAACCACATGATGCTTCTCAACTCTCCGGAGGAAACTATCAGAGTGTTTGTTTCTGTTCACATTCCATCAGTCCCAGGAAATCATTCGGCCAGGACCAAAGGAGGCAGGAAAGTTACTATATCCACAAGCCCGCCCTGTTCAAAGAGAGAATGAATATCACAAACTAGCACAGGAAGGAAGCATGGAAATCTTCGGTCATTGAGACAAGGGCTCTGGAGTAGCTGGAATAGACTGCAATTAGAACCCACACAGGCTATTTGAATATTGTCATTAAGTTTGGTGCCATTTAGGAAAACTAGAGAATCATGGACAGTAACAGGGGTAGTTGGGGTAGAACCTGGCTCTAAAAATGCATAGTGTCATCCTTTCTCCCAGAAACTTCAGTAGGTGGAGGAGATATTTGGAAGTCACTAAGTATAACATTTCCAGGCCCAAAAAGTATTTCAAAGGCCTCATATCCTCAGAGTAGCAATAGGATCTGTTTTCATTTCCATTCATAAGAAAAAAAAAATCAGTAAATTAAGTGTTTATGCAAAAAAATCTTTCCCTTATAAATGGAACAGGTCAAGAGGCTCTAGGTGTGTGCTAAGGAAGCCTGCTTGGTGGTAAGTGGAGATTGGAAGAGTTTGTTCATGATTTATGACTTACTTTATAATACATATGAGCACTACTAGGTACATCCATCATCGCACAGTTTTAATTGTTTTTATTCTTAGTCATATGTTGTTTACATTTGTTCTCAATTCTGAATTAATGAGGGATTTAATGAGAAAGAAAAAACATAATTCTGCCAATTTTCTTCTGGATACTTTTCTCCAGATCCATAAATTTTGTTCATCTGAAAAAAATAGCTACACAAAACATTGAGATATCTCTAATATTTCAAAACATAATGTAAGAAAGAAAAATAAGCCAGCACTTCATTTGCATCCTCTCTAGTCAACAGTCTGTTGCAGAAATAAGTGCTGATGATGTTTGAGGTCCATTTCAGATGAGGACAGATCAGCACTAATGTAAACTCCCACTATTTCCACACCTCAATACAAGCGTGTAGGTCTTTCTCTCAACCTGAAATACTCTCCTCTTTCTCTTTTTCTGCCAAGTGTCCCGCTTAGCATTGATCTGGTGGAATTAACTTCCACAGTTCCCCTAGTTGTGTGTCTTGCTTTTTCCTCAATATTCCCATAGCACTTGCAGGGGAATTACCTCCTTGATAGCCCTCTTTGAAAATAGTCCTCGAGTCTGTCTCTCTGACTTGAGCGTCAGCTGAGACTGGGGCAGCATGACACACTTTTTGAAAAGGATGAAAGTAGGCAGAATTGAAGCTCAACAAATTGGAAACTGGAGAGGGCGTTTCAGGAAGAGGGAAAGCATACACAGGCAAAGAGTGAAAAGACACAGAGGCTGACACAGAGGCATATTAAGGAGCAATGAGTGGACCCCAAATACTAGAGCAGAGAGTTCAGGAAAAGAAATCCTGGAAATACAGTGGGGTGTTTAGGTGTACTGGGCACAGGGCCTTGAGGGACATGCATTGTCCTAGTCCTCGCTGGCTGTCCTGAAATACCATGGATTCCACGGCTGAACAAGGAACTTACTTTTTCACAGTTCCAGAGACTAGAAGTCCAAGATCAGGTTACCAGCATAATTGCCTTCTGGTGACAGCTCCCTCCTGACTTGTAGATAGCTGTCTTCCTGCCATATCCCCACAGGGAGGAAAGAGGGAGAAATCTGGTAACTCTTGTCTTCCATACAAGGAAACGAATGCTATAATGAGGGCGCACTATCCTAACTTCACTGAAGCTAATTATCTCCAAAGGCCCCATCACCAGATATCAAATGCATCGCAGTGATGGTTAGGGCTTCAACAAATGAGTTTTTGTGGGATGCAGTTCAACCCATGGCACTCACTCATCTGAATGGATGAGGAACTGGTCACTGGTAAATGAAGTGGCCTAAGGAGATCTCCATCATCCATCCCCACCATTACTTGGGGTTCCCTTATTCATTTAAGAAAGTGAGTGGAGTTCCAGAAACCACTATTTCCAATTGAAAGGGCATTAAATAAAGCCCAAGGGCAATAATGAAGTAACCTTTTAATTTCTGAGATGAATGAACAAAGTAATTTTTGTGAGTGGTGTCTTCTATTTCTACAGCAGCCATAAATCATACCTTTGGGAGCTGTACCATTTTACTTTTAAATGTACATTTTGAAAAGAACACAATCATTTCTTATTATGCTTCTTTTGTACAACTTCATTGCATTCATCACTAGTCAGAGGGTCCTGTTGATTCTGTGGCAGGAAAGCTATTTGTTATATTCACAACCCAAGTGCCTGCTGATTAACGCAGGCACTTTGCATTAACTAATCAGGATAGCAGTTCAGTGTTCCTCCAGATTTACTCCATTTACCTACGGTCTGTTTTTCATTATTTTTCAGGCTTGGATTCCCTTCCCTTGGTGTGTTCTCTTAAGAATTACCATGCATAGGATGATGTCTTTATCCATCTTAAAATTTTATGTGCATTTCCAAATGATTCAAGCCAAGATTGAGAATTCTGTTGCCTGATTTGCAGAAAGTTGTTGCTGCCTAAAAGAAAAAAAAATATTGTTAGGCATATCCCATTGATAGATGGTACAGATATACAGTGTTAATACAATGGGCAAACAGCAGAGCGTTTCCACAGCTCCAGAGTATCAATGATATACAAAAATGTATGACTTGGGGACAGCTGAAATTGTTTCCACACTTCGAGCTCTGCTTCCATTAGACTGGTTCACAATATTAGATTGAATCCCAATGTGCTGCTGATAATCATCAGCCGGTTTTCCTGCAGCGTCTCTTTGTTTAAATGTATTCTTTCATTATCCATGTGCTTTTTTAAAAATGGGGGACAGAACACTTGTAATTGAATAATCTGCATTCTGCCAGGTATTCCTTCTTCCTGGGAAGATATCTGCAAACTTACTTTGCTATTTTTATTTATCCTGCCAGTGTAGTATATTGATGAGAGAACTGAGGTCCAATAATGTTAAAATAAGACATGAAATATTGATTAATTCTTTTTTAAATTCCTCTTTTACTCCTGAGTATAGCAGATTTCAGAAGTTGCTGCCAATATTGTGCTCTCCAATAAACCTCTATTATTGGGAGGGTCTTGATCCCCTTCAGGCTTTGATAAATGCTTATTATGCTTTTGAAATGTTAGCTGTGAGCGCCCCAGGCTTGGATTTCATTGGTTCATGGAAGAAATAAAAAATAGTAGAATTGAGACTGCAAAGTTTGAGTCCAAGTCCCCCACAAGAGTCTTTGCATGGGCGGAGGAAGTCACAGAGTCTGACGCTCCTGAGCTCCGTGTCTGCATTCCCCCATGACTCTGCCATTTCCCTTTTACTTGGCCCTTGCAGGTCAGGACTTGCCCTTTGGATCTAGTCCTAAGGAATTTACTGATTCCTAGGGATGTCCTAAAAAGTAAGGAAATGGCTTAGAATTGGTCAAACTTGAAGGGCTTTGGCTAGATTTGTAAGACAAGAAAAAGCAGTGAGATCCTTGGCTGGATGAGGAAAGGCAGAGAGACAGTGAGCAGGCAAAATAGGAACTGTAAGAAGGAGAACTTGACCTTTTAGGGTCAGGGATACCCTAGAGCCAGCTGTCCAAAGCCAGGAGCAGGCCTGCAAGTCAAGAAGTCTGTCCCCTTACAACCCAGGTGAACTCAGAACAGAGGGGACTTGGTAAAATATGAACAAGAACCGCCAAGAGCAGCTCTCTCATCCCCAAAGAATCATCTTATTCAAAATGTCAGTAGAGCTGAGAGAAGCCCTGAACTAGAGGAAGTGCTATTATTTTGCCCACCAAAGTAGAAACTCAAGTTCAAAACCCAAGTAATTGAAGTAATTGTGTTGAATAATTAGCAGAGCATCCCGTCGATAAAAAATAAATTCAACATAATCCGATTTTCTTTTGAAGAGTAACCATGCCAGATCACTCAGTGACTTCCCTGCAATTATGCAAAGGGGAAATGTCACTCAGTAGAAGGTTCCAGTTTGCAAGGTAGTAGGAGAAAAGTGCTTCACAATTTGTTTCCAGAAATGAGAAGAAGAGTATGTTCAGAAGAGAGATGCAGGCAGAAGAAGGATGCTGATGCCAAAGATATTGAGAGTGCTTAAAAATAATGATAGCTTGATGTCGTGGCCTTCAGAGATCAGGGATGGGGTAAACATCAAGGGGTAGAGTAGCTTATATTTTATCCATAATAAAGTAGATGAAAGATCCTATCTTAAGTGACATGCCTTCAAGCATGTGTAAGGTGTTGACAGCATCATTTATTCCAAGAGATGAACAAGTAAATTTAAATAGTTTCCAAGTTGTATCTTGATTACTGAGAAGCAGTGGGATGGGGAGCCTGGCCAGTGGTAACAAATGATGGATGGCTTCCTGGTAACATCCCTGCCTTGATTTTCCCCTGTGCGGCTCATTATTCTAATGCATTAATTTAAGCCTTCTTGTTGTTCTGAACGAGGAGCTTAGATTCTCCTTATCATCCCTATGGGAATCTTAATTGTTTATTTGTGGATGACAATAATTGTTTTTATCGATCCCCAAATGTGGAGGGTACAAAAAGCGCTATGGCCGATGGCCAGCTGGTGTATAGTGCTGTGTACATGAACAACAAATCACAAGACAGTACTTGGCCCTAGAAGGGATTCTTTAAGACTTGTTTAAGGCATTTGATAGATATCTGTAGTTCTCTCTAAACTGAAAAGTATAGACAATTTCATGTACATTAGTTCTTTTTTTCGTTGTTTTTATTGAACCTTAAAATCCCTGCTTGGGTATAATTTATACTCTTTTCTAGCATACACAGGCAGCAGCCCATGAGAGGTCAGAAAGACACAGCTACAAAGGTTCCCAGAACCGGTGCCATCCAGGCCAGACTCAGATCACCAGACTATTTGTTTGGAAAAAGTGCTGGGTTCCTCCAAATGGCCAGTATTCCAATGCAACCCTCGTTGTAGGGATGTTAGCTCTGAGTATTTTGAGGAGAACCTGCATTGAAAGCTCCAGCATGTAGTGTAGGCAGGAAGCTTCATGTCATTTCACACCCCAAATGTATCAGAGGCATTCAGAGAAAACAGTGCAACTGTCTGGTTAGTGCTGCTCTTAGGACAGGACGCACGGGCAGTGTGAGCCTCCCCAGGCTGAATCAAATGCAACGTGTATTACTAGGAGAGCATTTGGGCTAATTAGCATGACATGTTTCTGTCTGTACAGAAACAAAATGAAGCAGATTAGGGCTAACAAGAATTACGTATCGTGCATGTGGTAAAAATTTCCCTATTAGGTGATGTCTTAGTCGGTCTTCTCATTGTTGACACACAATACCTGACTTTTGCAACTTGAAGGGGGAGAGGTTCGCTTTGGCTCATGGTCACAGTCCATGTTCAGCATGTTGGAAGGGTCTGGTGGAAGAAAGCTGCTCACGTCATCCTGGCCAGGAAGCAGAGAAAGAAGGGAGGGGCCAGACAGGGGGATATGCACTTCCAGGTCACACCTCCAATGACCCACCTCTAACCAGGGCCCACCTCCTAACAGGAAGTCAGTTCCAGGCCCTCATAATCCACTCAGCTTCCACAGGCCCTGCCTCTGAGTATATGAGGCTTTTGGGAGACATCCCAAACCCAAACCACACCAGCTGGTGAGACAGAAAGGTCTTTGACCCAACGCCAAACCCCAAAATTCACAACCACCTCTTCCTGTGGTAAAGAGAAGATAGACACACAGAAAAGGCACGGTGACAACCATCTCTTATTTACCCTTTGCCAGATCTATCGCAGTCACTTCCTGTTGCTCTCCCATAAATGTCTATCTGGGCTGGACCAGAACAAGTCAGGAGAGCTGGTTTTGCAGGGGAGGTGTCCATAAGTCACACGAAGGAGGCCCTTTCTTCCTGGGACTAGAATGTCATCTTGGCCCTTGCAGCCATTCTGTGGAAGGACTACATCAAAGGAATGATAGTTTGCCCCAATTTATATTTTTTCTCACTCCAATTAAATTTTACTTTCAATACTATGGTCAAGTTGTGTCCATGGTCTTCAAAAGCCATTTTTTCACATTCCATAGGTGATACTACAAAAAACATGAAACCTGAAATTAGTTTCCCCAACAGATAGTGACTCTATCCACTATCATTGTGAGGTAAAGTTATTCTACCCACTTCAACTTCTGACATACACTCTGTGCACTCAGTGTCATGCCCTGCACATGCGTAAGCACCAGAAGTGATCAGTGTCATTAACATGTTTGCTAATTCCAACATCCCATATCCACGGGCTCTGGCACTGCCGAATGGTTAAAGCTTAATCACTGATTCACAATAGAGTGTGAGGACCACAGAACTGAACTAAAACTGGAATGCCTGACTAGGGCACGACTTAGTTCAACCATCTCATTTTAAGAACAAGGACACTGAGATCCAGTGAGGTGAACTAAATTTTCATGCCAGAGCTGGGAATGTGAAATCCAGCCTCCTCGCTGCAGTTCTGCCCTCCACTCTGTGCTGCCTGCAGCACACAGGTTTGTGCTACGCTGCATTGCATGGCGATCAATTCCTTCAGCAGGTGTGCCTCCCCCATTAGACCATGCGCTCCTTAAGGAGCGATTCGTCACCAGCTGCTGGCACAGTCAGTGACACGTAATAGGACATCAATAAATAATTGTTGAAAAAATGAGTAAGCGGGTGAAGAAACGGGACATACTTTCCCCCATCATGTACAAAGAAACAAGCGCTGTAATTTTTAGCAATCTCTACTCATGCTTGGTTGGACTACTAATGAAGGGTAGAAAAGATACAAAGGGAGTGAAAATGTAGAAGAAGTAGCATGATAAAGCAACAAGAGGAAAAGAACATATACAATTTTGTAGGAATCATAGGCAGACAAATTCAGTGCATAGGCAAAATTTCTAGATTTAATCTGGGAGCTTTTTGTCAGGACATTTGTCTCTTGGGATCTCTCCCAGTTTTTGAATAAGTAGATCCCATCCTTTCTACTCTTCCTCAGAGCCAGGAATACAGAATGACTGCAGCTTACATCACATCACAGGCAAAGTTGCTCTGAAGGCCATCGCACCTCCCCATGGAACTTCTTCCACTTACTCATCACATATCCCAGGCCCACGTGCTGCTGTGATTCCTATCACAAAGGAAGGTGCCTATAGTCCAGTGTGCCCCGCTTCTGGAATACAGTGGCCCTCCATGTCTGCAAGTTATCTGCCTGTGCTTTTAACCAACTGCAGACCTAAAATACTATTTTCAGGAAAAAAAGAAAAATTGTGTTGGCACAGAATGTGAACAGACCCTTTATCTAATCATTAGTCTCTAAACAATCTATTATAATAACTATTTACATAATGTTTACATTATATTAGGTACTGTGAGTAACCTAGAGATGACTTAAAGCAGGCAGGAAGATGTATGTAAGTTCTATGCAAATAGGACACCATTTTATGAAAGTGATTTGAGCATCTGCAGACTTTGGTAGCTGCAGGGGTCCTGGAACCAATCTCATACAAGTACAGTGGGACGCCTGTGTTTTCCATTTAGAAACTGTGCACCGCCAGATTCAAAGGGTTGGCTATTTATGTAGTGGCATTTCGGACTGAGTGACAAGCAAGCAGAGGGGCTGTGTATGGGCTGAGTTTATCTCTCCTTGCAAATTACCTGAAGTCAGTAAAAATAAAGGCTAAAAATCCAGTAATCAACCCCTACTGTGAGTTTGCTTTGCTCCTGAAATGCTGGCATGTTATAAGGAATATTTGATTGTAGTGCTTGCTTTTAAAAAACAAGAAAGAAACAAAGGATTCAGGAGTCTTAACCGTAGCAAGCCGATGCCCTGGGACGGAAGAAGAAGGGCAGCAATAATGCTGGATGCCCACAGGGAACAGCCCCTGGTTGGAGGCTCACACCGAGTGGCTTTCAGTGTCCGAGTGGCCCTGTTGTAGAAGGCCTGGCTGTGCCCGTCTGTCCAGAAGTCTAGATGGGAGACAGGGCGGGGGGGTAGTCTTTGGGAGGTGCCACTGCACAGTTGCCCATCAACTTGAGGAAATCCACTCGCCCCTGCCGGAGGAGTTTTCGGGTGACAGGCAGTCATCTGTTTTGGACGAATTAAGTCACCTGAATCATTTAGAACTTGGCACACACCCTCCAGTCAGTACTATGAGGTATGATGGAAATATTAAATATACTGGTGAATGTTTAATTTTTAAAAATATTACTGTAAAAGACATGCTGCCACTAATATCTCTCCAGATACTCCCCTCACTTTAAACACACATACGCCATCATTTCTGGCACTTTCTGAAGCAGTTCTGGAAGTCCTTCTTCATGAGCGACTTTACAAGATGTAATAAAAATATGGTGAATGCTGCTGCTAAGTGCCATCCCACAGAAAGACAGACCCATAAAACCATGACAGTGTGTCCTCATCCATCTCACTCCGGATCTGGAACTGTGTGACTTCTGGCTCATTCCCAAAGTCCAGATGACCATAAAAGGTTTTTAATATATTTTGAATGAATTTGGAACATCGAGGCAACCACAACAGCACAACTAAAGACACTCAGGAAAGCATTTCCAGAAGTGCTACACAAAGTGGCAAGAACAATGGGATAAGTGTGGTCAAAGCAAAGGGATTCATGGCAATGTGTTTTTTACTGTAAGAAATGTATTTAATTTAAATGTTCACTGTATTTTTTTCAATTACACCTTGTACATCTGACTGCATCAACCATTCTCAACCCTCTTTTACTTCTCTTCCAAGCTCTTCCATGAACACACCAAGAACACCTCCATGTTTATGATTTTTGCCCTTGCTATTTCATTTTCCTGGTGTGGTCCACACATCTACCCCCCCCACACACACACACACACACTCCTTTTTTTTTTTTTTCAGCTCTTTGCTCCCATTATCAGAGACCTTCCTTGACCAAAGTTTACTCATAACCGCCTCTGAATCTAACCCTCCAGCGTCACAAAGACAGAAAGATCGGTCATTTTGCTAAGTGCTATATTCCTAATATTTGGAGAGGGAACGTCTACACAACAGGCATTCCCTTCAAAAATGTGCTAAAGAAGTTGGTAACATAGGTCTGAGAAAGGAAAAATCTTGTCTCATGGTACCTGGAGATCAGTTTAAGAAAACTTTTTGGATGCTTTTGTAGACTAAGTCACTGGCCTATAATGCATCCAGTTTATACTTGGAAACCCAAGGAGACTTGGAGAAAGGGACACAGCCAGACAACAGCATTATCATTCAGCTGTCATCAGGGATCCAAACAACTTTTAGCAAACCTGCCCTCTGATATGCAGCACTAATTTGTACCTTATGGAAAATCAAGTAAATTATTTTTCACCTGAAGGAAGGAGGATTATTTGACTTCAGATATTTGCCATCTGGCTTGTCTTTCACACAACATAGCTTTGAGGCTTAAGGTAGTAAGAGTAAGAGCATGTCTATAAATTATTCAGAGATAATTCAAAATAAGTGTGCATCCTTGACAGACTGTCGAGCTCCTTCATGCTCCTTCCTGATAACAAGTGCTGTGTTTCTGATAAAGCATTGCTTGTTTCTCACCACACTTCATTGTTGTTCTGTGTGTTTTCTGTGTTGTGTTTTGTTGGGTGTTTGTTTTTGCTCTCCCACAGAGTCCAGTCTGGCTCTTATCTCAGCACGGGGTGGTTTACCTTCATCCTGGCCATGGACGCCTGTTACGGCATTCGTGTCTACGGAATGATAAATGACACCTACTGCAAGTAAGATCACAGGAAATTATTTTTATGTGGCTCCAATTCTGATATCTTGTCAAAATATCACAATTCATTGTAATGTCATAAATCAGAGAAACAGATAAAGCGAAAATTATTTCCTGGTGTTCTTTGCTGACATGACATTTTATTGTCAGTGCATCAAGTTGTGACTTTTAGAGGTGATAAAAAGAAAAATATTTACCACAACCTAATGTCAGAAGGGACACTTCTCCCTTAATCAGTGCCATATCGGGGACTTGTGGCTTGGAAATACAGGACAAGTTTAGTAGCGATTTAATTTGCAAAAGCAAGTTTGTCCTTCCTGCTGCCCTGATGGCTTGGTGGATGGCTATCTATTCAGTGATAATATTTAATCACAAAGGGCAAAATGTCCTGACGCCTCAGAGAAACTGACAGCTTAACAAGAATTCCTGGAAATTACACTTCACTAATAAGTGAATAATCTGCCAGATCCTTTTTAAAATGAGTATGTTTATCTACAGCATCCCTGAGCTGGGGGACAGTTTTTATAATTAGATAATAAAACAAACCCTCCATGCTTCGTCAAGATAATGAAATATATTTCTCTACCAACAATTGGCACAATGTAATTCAGAGAGTTTTAATCATATTCTCCAAATGGTAACTCTCAACCATAAACAAATATTTTTACCACAACTATAAGGATAATGGAGTGCTGCTAAACTTGAAATCTTACTGTGAAAAATCACAAAACTTTCTAAGTTCGACAAGAGCATAAGGCTACCCAGGGTTTGCTTCCATTACACACCATTTCCTCTTTCAAAGATAGCTGTATGTTTGAATGTAATTGGTGTGATATATAATTTTATTTGATCTATTAAAGCACTAAGAACCTGGTACATCTTCCTAAAAGCTTTCATACGTAATAGCTTTTAACTGAGTTCGTCGACAAGAATCATCTCTGGGTTTGCAAGTAAATGCATTTACTGAGCACATAATGGATTCTTGTAAATGAAAGCTTCATTCTTCATCTTACTCTTTCTCCTTTTGTCTTCTTTTCTAGGACAGAAGGGTATAGAAAGGTCCCCTATCATTACTATGAACAAGGAAGAGATGAGTGTGATGAATATTTTCTTCATGAACATGCCCCATATGGGGGACACAGGTTTATCACTGAAAAGAAAGTGTTTGCCAAATGGGCCAAGAAACACAGAATAATATTTACACACCCAAACTGGACCGTGTCTTGATGTTGGTTTTCTAACCTTGCCGCACCTGATCGGGATACTGCGAGTGTGATGCTATTAATGCCAGTGATGATGATGCTGTGGATAAAGACGACAATGATGATGATGAAGTTCCTCCACATTCTCCGATACGGATGGTGACTCTGGCAGTAATTTGAACTCGGGATTCTGTGGAGGGTGGTTGTCTTCATTATGTTCTTTCTGAAGGTTCAATACTACATAGTGCACTTTATAATTAACTGGAACTGAGACAAAGGCCAGTGACATAACAACTGTGACTTAAGAAATGGGACAATTGTTCTTCAAGAGGGCTGCCCAGAATTCTTAAACAGTAACTTCCCAAAGCTGTGGGATTTAGCCTCACGACGCAAGGTTATTGAGTCCATGGTTTCTTGAGTCTGGGCAGCAGCAGCATCTTGAAAAAAGTGGTTGACTGTCAAACACTGTCCCAAGAAATGTTATCAGGGTACAAGTACCTTACCACAGTTGTAGTGAGCCTGAGGTAGGGGAAGGTATCTCATCCTGATACACCATCTTCTTATGGTGTTTTCTGCAGCTAAACTCTCAGGCCATTGCCCAGTTATCAGTGAAGACATCGTGGAGGTCCTACACACCAGGATTTCCTGACTATCTCAAACACTTCATTCAAACTGTACCAAGTAGCAAATCTGTATGAATGTCTACTCTGACCATTTCACTCTTACTACTCAAAACAATATAACCAAACATGTTACTAGAAGGCTCTGTATTAAAGCTGTTATTTTTGGTTGAGTCTAGTTATTTCCGGAGACTGTTTAACATGTAAGATACCAACTTCAACACTGTAATAACATACTGTGAAAACATTCCTAAAACATAACCAAAGGGTTTCCTAAACTCTGCTACATCTAACCACACAAAATTGTATGCATTTTAAAATCATGAAACAGGGAAAACAAAGCATATTTTTACATCAGTTTGTATCCTACCATAATTCATAATATATATTTGTATATTCAAATTTCTATTTTATAGGCCCAAGATGTGTATTTCATACATTACATTATCTATGCCAAGCGCAAACCATTTGGCATAGACGATTCCTTTTATTAAATCCGACCAGAGCTTTTGCCTTTGTGGGGTTAATTTTCCCCATAGTGTATCAGTTGTTATACTATTATAACAACAGTAGTAATGACCTTAATGTCCAAAGTGCTTTGCCATTTAGACTCTTCTCATGTATGCTATACCATGCAATGCCCTTGACCACCTCATTGGATTATTGCCTGTATACTCCCTCATCTCTTTAGCTGATGATCTATAATTTGCTGATTGTTCTCTATATTTCAGATTGCTCTATTTGCTAGTATTTGTATAGAATAGTGTTTATGTAAACTAGTAACCAACTGATTTGAGTGCCAAATACAGCATATTAAAATTATGCAAAAATTTTCACAAGGATGGTGTTGGCTATAGACTAGGACGCTTGTGAACTTTTGAGATATATATATATATTTGCTTTTGGTAAATGACTATTTCATGGAGAAAAGAAAGCAGGGACATAGGAATGAATGAAAGCAGAGAAATACACTTTCATATTCCAGAATCTCAACAATTCTGTTCCCCATACACTTATCACCCAGTAAATATTAGAGGGTTGATTCACTGAGCGAGTAAAGAACCCAAATCCAGCTGGCCTTGCAGGATGATTTAAAAAACAAAAGCCAGGCTCCACTTAGGGAACGTTTTGGAAGTAATGATACATCTCACCACAGGAACACTTGGCAAGTCTGTACCAGTACAAAGCATCACGATGAGTTATCATTAAAATGTAAAAGCCTCTCTCCTGCTCTCTTCTGCCCTTTGGTACCCGGTACCCACACCCATAAAAATTACCAAGCCCCAGTCTCTTCATCAGAGAGAGCTCTTATTCTATTGTTGTTTCCTTACGTGATTTTCAGCTCTATGAATGTTAGTTTTTCAGAGCTAATAATGGATAGAAATGCCCACTTAAAGAAAAATAGATACAAATATTAAAATTGTAATGCAGACTGTTTTCTCCCTATTGTAATACAGAAGTTCCACTTTTAAATAAAACAAATCTTTGATTAATCAGAATGTTTGGAGAATGACATAACTTCATTTTTTTAGTTTTCTAGTGAACGGGGACTGCACTCTTTGTTTTAGCCCTTTCTGATGAGACCCATGATCATGTGCCTGCACTCTTGCCTCCTGACAGCCAGGGCTCCTGGAGGGGCCCTTGGCAGTAGCCACCTGGCTCCCTGTGTGTGTGGCCAGGCAGACTGGTGACTTAGACTGTTAGCTTCGGAGGGTGGAGTGGGATTTTGTGTTTCTTCCCTTCTCTTCTCTTCTCTTCTTTCTTTTCTTTTTTTTTTTCAGTAAACCTATACTCCACATATTTTTATTGTTGTTGCCGTCTTTTGTCTGTTTTTTTCGTAAAGTGGGAAACAGAAAATACTTTATTTTTCCATTTAGAGATGGAAAGAATGATTTCCAGTGCAATCAGGAATCTGATAGAATCTCATGACTTATTTTCCTCTGTAGCCTTAATTTTCTCTCCGTCTATCTCCTATTGTGTATTCCTGCTTCCTTGCAAAGTCTAATTTCTCCCGCGTTGAGAAGAAATTTTCCATCTGAGATTTGCTGATAGAAAAGAGTGAGGCAAAGGAACAAGTCAAGGTGAACATTTTGTCATGCAAATTTACAGTCTGTTCCTCAGGTTCTAGGCAACCCACAGAGATTTCATCCAGCGTCTAAACTTTGAATGCACTTGTTACTGATACCTACACAGCCTAGATGTTAATTAGTACCTGTGGAAAAAACGTTTCAAAAACGTCTAAGGTTCAAGGCAAGGGGACCATAGAAAATTACTGTGATTCTCTGAAAACAGCATAAAAACATGCAAGTTAAAATGATAGAAAAACATTATTGTGGATTGCACAGAATTCTAGAAAAAAACCAAGAAAATTTTTAAAAGATTTTAAAATGAATGCCAACCCCTAAATTAACCTAGTGACAATTAGTAATGATTTGCACTGTTATGATGGTTAACATTTGATTTTAAATGGCTACCAACCTATTGAAGGAAAATCAATTTTGGTGAATCAATTTGCGTGAATATATTTTTATGCACGGATATACATATATTCTAATATATATATATATGCATACATGTAATCCTATATTTTCCTCTGATGTGTCTGAATCACAGAAAACCCTATTTTAGACCTCATCTGAAATTTGTTGGGTTTCATTTTGAATTCTGATGAAAAAAGCAAAAATCAAAAGTAAATGTACTGATTGCTGAGAGGACATAAAATCATATTCAATAGCTGGCCAGAAGAATAAAGTGAGCGAAGACGCTAAATCTAGAACTGAGAACACAATTAGATGCCAGAGTTGTCACGAATCAGACTTGTAAGTATAGCAATCTGTATCGTAAGGCTCTGCCAATTGCAGTTTAGCTGAAGTCACATTGAAAAGCATTGCATCAGGCTTCATTCATGCCGCAGTAAATGAACTGGTCCTCCTATTCAAATAAGCCAATCTTTAGCATAAGCAAGACTCAGATTTGCATGATTTTCATTATATAGCTAGAGAATTATGGCCATTGTGGAAAAAGAAAATTATATAAGGAGATTGCTCTGTGACAATTTGGTATGAATCAGCTGATCTGGAAGCCAAAGTCTGAATTGGGGACCTGCTGACCATTCAAGAAATATAAAGCCCTCAGAAGAGAATCACTTATAGCTTCTTCAGAAGAAAGACTACACTCAAGTATTTCACCTGGTGATGTTAATTGGATGATAATTATGAGATCAGTTTAATTTTGATAAGCAAGAAGATATAAACAGATGGGTTTTTTTTTTCTATTCTTTTTTTAACATACCCACCTAGTATTTAATATGGCATGTCAAATGCAAAGCCAGCATCAGCCTTGTGAAGTAGCCTTGGCTCTCAGAGCCGACAGGGACTTTAAAGACCAGCAAATCCACCCCCCCCCCAATCTTGGACTTGAAATAAACTGACAGAGGTTGAGCAACTTGCCATTGACTATAACACAGTTGATGGTACTTGGGCCCAAATTCTTGTCTGCTATCTCCTCTAGTACTCTTTCCAGACTAAAATGTAATATATTGGGAAAGGGAAGAAAATGTCCAAATGGGAAAGGGAACAAGGGAGGGGGAAAGGAACAGAGGACAAGAGAAATAAGAAAAGGAAGGAAAAAATGGAAACAAAACTTTTGTAGATAGGGAGGGAGGAGGGGCTGAGGGGAGGGGAATGGGAAAAAAAGAAGCAAGAAGATATATCATGTACAGGTACAAATTCCCTATGATGAATGTTATCACTATGCACATCTAAAATGTACCATTAAAATAAAATTTTAAAAAAATACTCTTTCCACAATATTCTTTTAAGCACAGAATAATAGCTGGAAAAATGCATATGCGATTCACCAAAGAACTTACATTCATGGAAACAAAGAGCGCCCATTAGTGTTGATTCTTCTCACCGACCCCTGCACTGCACACAACCTCTGAGACCATCTGTCCTTCTGGAAGGTAACACAAGCCCCAGATGTCCCACAGGTCTCAGTCAGAATGCAAGACTGAAACAGGTTTTCTCTTTTCGGTCCACTCATGTGATCCTGTTTGAAGTGGAAATTTTTAAAGCCATATGCAGTGGGCCCTGGACACGGTTCCTGCAGCCCAGAAATAGTGTATTGTTCTGTTGCTTGTTTTCAGTGAACCTTAGAGACACCACCAGAATAAAGTTGCCTGTAAATTGCTAAGGCATCGAGTCAGAACTGTCCTTGGGCATTGAAACAGTGCAGAAAACCTCATTTGGTTGTTTTCAACTTTTCTCCTTAAGAGTGGACATAATTGATTTTTGAGGTAGAAAAACTCTTCTTTCTCCATGTATATGTCTCCTTTTGTTATTGCCGTGGAGATTTCAGAAAAACAGAAGCTCAATTTTATAAGGGTGAAGAATATCTTTATGAATAAATAGCCAACTTCCAAATTCACATTATTTGCCTACATAGTGAGCAGTTTCTTCTAAGAAACTCCAAAGGGACAAAAACCAGGGTGCTTTATGGCTCCTTGTTAGCCAACTTACAAAGTGCTAATTTCCTTGGGCTTAACTTTGTTGTTGCCATTGCTGAGTAAATACCTATTTCCATTACATGTAGTATATTTTAGGTTTCACTCAGCTTTCTGAGTTCACACAGTTTTTGCTGTAGTCTCTCTTTCACATTCAAAACCTGTAATCTTCACCTATTTACAGAGGAGATTCTAAATGCACAGCTGTACATTAGGTGAGGGATTTTTTTTTTCTTATCACATTGCTTCATTTATAGGCACTGTGTCTTAGAATAAAGTTTATGAAGTAGCAAATGGGCTATTAGCATATTTCAGTTGTTTTACTTTTATAACAAGACGATTAAATGTTAACAAAGCCAGAGAATATTTATCATTGAAAGAAAGGAGGTGGAGATGTTCAATATGCTCAATATTTAAGGCAGAAAGATATCCAAGATAGTATCATAGACAACAACAAGAGAAGATATTGGTCAGCCTTCAGAGTTTGTGTAGTCCACATTGTCTGTCTGATTCTGAGATCGATTTCCTTCCTTACTGCTCCATACTTATTAACGAAGTCAGGTGAGCAACAAGCTGCTTCAAACAAAGAGTTCCTTCAGCCCTCCTGCCCTTTCTCAAACATCCTTTCCCTCCGTCCTTCTCTTTCTCCTTCTATCTTTTTTCCTCTTTCTTTGTGTGTAGTTTCCCATTTTACAAATCAGCTTATAATACTTCATTCAACTCCATAAGAGATGCACATTTCAAAAGGATCTCAAGGTAAGAATCTTCTTTGGGAATAAATAATAGTAACTTACATTCTAGGTTTATTAGAAGGCTGAATACCAACTCCAGTCCCACAAATACTCTATGAGGTACAAATACTATTATCACCATTTCACACACAAAGAAATTGAAACACAGAAGGGTAACGCGGTTTGCTGGAGGTCACACGGTTGGTGATGGGATGAGCTTTGAATGAAACCAGTTGGGCTCAAAGTCTATATCCACTTGGGCTGGACTATGTGATGTCACTAAGAACCCCAAAATTTTGGTGATCTAACAGAATGATGTCTGTTTCTCTCTAAAGTCAGAGTTCATGTATCCTCCTCTCCCACCAGCTTGTCCTCAAAGGTGACTCAGAGACAAAGGCACCCTCCATTGTGTGACTGCCCTCCTCCAGGCACTGCGAGTCCTCTCTCTTTTTCCTGCTGATGAGGAAAGAGCAACATGGATCTCGTTGCAGGGTTTTATGGGCATGCCTAAGTGGCATAATCACTCCGGCCACATTGCACAGGTCAGACTTAGTCACGAAGCCTGGTTGCCAGGTGGGCTGTGCTGTCTAATTGTGGGCCCTGCAGGGAAAGGCACAGGGTCAGATGAAGACATAAAAATCTCTGCCATAATATTCTTGACATATAACTGCAAGAAAATCACTCTGTTTTGTGTGTCCATATGAGTTGTTTATATTGTGAATTCTTATTCCAGTTTTAGGACCACTTTTCTCTGCATAGGTACCGTACCCACACCTGAAACAGAATAAACAAGAGAACAAAATATTGATCTAGGTCCTATTATACCAAGAAGAGAGGATATGATTTCTTTTGCCCGAGGAAATAAAAAGAGAAACTCATAAGTTAGAGACACTTTTAAGTGGTTTTGGTCTTGCAACAATAGAAGTAACATGACTTTTAGTGTCTTAATGATTTGTGGTTTGAGTAAGACAGATCCACTTTTGCTTTTGATTAGCCCTTTAGTGTTGTGATTATTTCATTGCAAGATGGCACAAAGGAGCCTCCCTTTCAACTCTATTTTGTTCTTGTGTGCTATGCCACGATAATCTTTAAGTAAAAAATGAAATTACTGTTTGCAAATCTTCAAATTGTGAATATCCTCTCACCCCTCTTTTGCTTTGTTCTTATTGGCATATAGATTTAACGAAAAAGAAAAAAAGACTACTATACCATCAGTAGAATGGCCATCACTGAACCAGAGGGTATATTCCTAAGAGGAGAAGGCTTTATAGTCTTTCTGTCTCTCTCAATATTTTCCTTCCCTGCCCAATATTGTCTAACACTTGACATTATTTTCTTGAAACTGTCTATAAATCCTTTCCCATTAATGCAAATAGGTTTTTTTTTTAATCCTGAAGTTCTATTTCACCTAACAGAAACTATTTGCTGTCTTGGTAAAAAGAAGAAAGTGCTTTAGATGTTAGCTTATAAATTTTCTCAGTTTGCCCATGAGATAGATTAGCTGGAACTCTAAAAGCAAAATAATTAGAGAAGAGAGTCTGCCAGTGTTTACTTTCTTCCAGATCAATGTGAAATTCCTCATAAAAGCAAGAACTGTAGTCCCTGTAAACTATAGTGTCCAGTGTTGGTAACTGGCATAGGCTTGAATCTCTATTAGAGTTGTAGCTGGTGGTAAGACTATTTTAGGATGCTTTACCGGGATATATTGTTTAATAAGAGTAGTAGCTCCACTCTCCCTATGGCCATGACTAAGCTTGTTCAATGACACATGCAGTGTGCACCAGTAGCATTTACACTGTACATTGAGAGTTCTCGCATCTATAATCGATAAAACTTTTCAGATGTACAATTTCCGTGCTTATGAAATCACTTAAAAGTCTGCACAGTCTTCCAGATTTTGCTACCAAATGCAGAAATTCCTCTAGATGTGTAACACATGCAATTAAGTTTACATAGGGTGGTCTTTCATCTACAATGATAGTTTTACTTCAAATTGAAACAGTTTGGCCAAGACATCATTAAGTGAAACTGATTATGAAGAAGAATCCCACTTTGAAGTCACTAAAAAAGGCACACTCAATACTCCTTGATAGAGAAAAGGCTTTAATGCTGGATGGGGACATCTATGTCATGCAAGGATCTGTGAATCACGCTGTTGAATGTGGCATGATAGAAAAATTAAAAATATTCAATTGCACAATGTAAGAATTCAATGAAGCCACATCTGATAGGAAAAAAATACAAAGCCAGGACACATAGATTCAAAAAGGACAGGAGAATGAATTAATAGCAACAGCCGTGAAGAATATTTGGAGATTGTAGAATACTCAATAGGAGATGTAGCAAATTAAAAGAGTCACTAACACCCTGAGATACAAAGAAAAGGAACAATGACCTGGACTGATCATACCACTTCTGGATGTATTTTTAAACTTATTTTTATTTACTTTCCAACTGAAAGAAATTATTTCATTGTTAGAAACATGTAAAAGACAGAAATGTATGAAATACATTATTATACTGCCTATATTCATTAGATATTTTTCTGAAGATATTATTAATAACATACACACATATGATGGTGGTTTGTAGTCTACTTTGTCTCCTTAATGAGAAATTGAAAGTACTTTCTCTGAAAGTCTTTAAATAACCCTAAAATATTTTCAAAGGCTACATTGTGCTATAATCTATTTAACAATTCCTCTCTTCTCACTTTTCTCTCCATGGGAAACAACTTTGTCTATGAGATCTGAAAACTGTGATTCTTTTCTTTCATTGCATCAGCATACAGTGGTGCCTGCTGTCCTGAGCCTGTGCCAAAATGGTGGATTATTTTCATACTTGCCAACTATATATGTGCAAGAAAAGGTTATTAACTGGTATCTAATGGATTACTAATGAAATTAATGTTGTGCATATTTATTGGCAATTTACATTTCTTCCCTCATGAATTCGGTCTTCCCATATTTTGGGCATTTCTCTATAATGGGAGTCCACATAATTTAAAGATGCAAACAAATGAGAATTCATTTCAAAGAGGAAGAATATGTTGAAAGCAACCACCACTGCAAAAGAACTAGAATTATATTATACTGGGAGTTGGAAACACTTAACCAGCTTAATAGAATGCTTCAAAGAGAACTGAATTCAAATAATTCAGATGCATTAATGCAGAGTTTAAACTCTGTGTTGCTATGGGACAGAACTAGAGTTAATGAATGAAATTTCAGATTTTTATATCAGAAGGATATGTTGAAGAGTCCAAAATCACAGTGTGGATTTTTAGAGTGGGGAAAATTATGTGACGTATTTGCAGATAGATCAGACTACCCCATTTTTCAGTGATCTTCTGTTTAGATAGACCTGGACTCAATAGCCACTAATAGTTCCTTCTACAAGCTTCTGTGAAATATGCAGAATACACTTAACATGTGTAGAGGTAAGATTTAGCACTGAAAATAAATTCTAAAATGATTAAGCATTGGAAAACCCTTGTCTTAGCAGAAACATATGTAGAAGTCATCTCTTAAAACAATTTCTGATGATGACAAATTTTTCCCAGTTCATGTCAAAGATGGGCTCCTGCATTTGGGTGTACATTGGGCTTGGGGAGTACACACCCACACACACCACACACACACCCACTCTTCCACAACAGCCCCAGCTCTGCTACTGCCTATCGCTGACTTCATTCTCATACTGCTTCAAAGAAGGTATAAATTCCTTGCTTCCCAATAGGGCAAATTCATTCACCTTTCATATATCCATACTTTTATATACTTACTATTGTGATATGTCTTTGAAATGTAATGACTTAGGAAAATTACACTTAGTATCATACCATTCCTCATATTGGTAATTTATGATAATGGATGTCACTGTAGATTTAGGAGTCATTCATATTGTCCAGCTTTTCCTATTTCTGCTAGATTAAATAAATTCTTCATATTGAGTTTTGCTGCATTTTTCAGTTTTCTAGTCTGTACCACTCACTTTTGGTATATTTATATTCCTTTTATCTGTTCTTTGTAGTTTCAAAATGATGCCTTGGATACTTTAAGTTTTAAGCCATCAATGCCCTTTTGAAATTGCCCTCTTAAGGTTTTTGTAAAATAATATTCCCCATAATACAAATCTAAATTACTTGCCTTTTCCTTTACTAGACTTAATCCAAGAAGGCTAATTGAACATTAAGCATTTTAATCATCCCACACTGTCAAACTTGTCTTCTCAGTACTGAGAATTGGATAGGACGAGAGCTTAATTGTATTCCTGGCAATGCAACAAGAGTGAAAGCTGGATAATAATTATTAGTACATAGCTAGGGAATTAGTCTTGGCCTTTATTAATAGCTGTGCAAGAAATCATCTCAACACATACCCAATAAATAAAATAAACTTCACAGAACTGCTTTAGAGCTTTGGAAAGTACATAGATAAGTAGACTGCAGTACTTATCTTTGTGGGGCTTCTCAAAGAGTTAAACAAATACATTGAGATTCCAAACATCTACAAGGTGACTGGGAACAAGGTATTGTATGCAGGAGTGATGCAAACAAAGAACATCATATGTAATACAGAGTCATAAGAAACCAAGGAAATGATTATTCAGATATAAAAAGTGTCAGCACATTATGTATGTGTGCAAGTAATGGGCCAATATACCTATAGGGTAATTCAGACTCTCAAGATGACACAGCACATGCTGGATTTCAGGAAGTATATCTTGAACTTCTATTGACAGTGCCATATTGAAATGGCTAATACAGGAGACAGCCACCAAGACATAAAAATGCTTTCATCTAACACAAGATGAGGTTTTCTGACAGCAGTGTCTTGTAGAAGAGCAATATTTATTTGAAAATGTAGAGGTTATTTTTGAAAAATGAAATGAAAACTTCCATAGTATAGTAAAATGCCAAGAATTCGTCTATCTTCTCTGGAATTTGCTAGGGGGGTTGGGGTTCAGTCAAGACTCTGGTACTATTTTTAAATGTATTCATTGAACAAATATCATCTTTCAAAGACATTTCAAAGTAAGCTGTGAATTCTAATAGCATAAAATGTGGAACCAATTTAGGTGTAAATACGGATCTATTTTATCCCTTTTATCCATGTAGATCAATTAGTCTTGTGTTATTATTCTTGATATGCATTCACTCTCAGCTTTAAGAGTTACCATGAATGTGAATTATCCTGATTATGCTTTTCTTATGATGGTTTCATCTATACTTATCCACAGAGCTTGAATGAAAATTTTCTAATGTAATGATAGCTATATGCATCTAATTGAAGACTTCAGCAGAGCTAAGAAATAGATGTGGAAAGTAAAAATAATAATATGTCACTGTCCCAACTTTTAGCTGTTTTCCAAGGAAAATGTAATAGAGGGGTCAACTTCTTGTATTTGATTAAATGGATTGTGTAATAGTCAGTTTTCCCTTCACCAAATCACAATACCCTACACATACAATTTAAAGGAGGAGAGGTTTAACTTGGTTCTTGGTATCAGAGATTCAGTCCATGGTAAACTGGCTGCAAGGCAGAAACATCATGACAGAACAAAGGTGCTTAGTTTATGGTGGCCAAAAAATAGAGCAAAGGAACACCATTAGAGAGGAAAGGAGCCAGGGACGATACATATATAGTACCAAAGTGACTCATTCAGACACACCCAGAAGTATCTCCCAAGCCATTTAAGCATAACCACCAATTCCATCCCTTGTCAGTCTGATACCCAAATGCACCCCCTTAAACCATACTTAATCGTCAAGCAAATACAAGGTCATAGTTTCACCTAATGAGATACAATCATTCTACACACTAAGTAAAAATAATAATCCCTCCCCCAAAGTCTCAACAGTCCCTGCATTGCCAAAAGTTCCAAACAAAGTCTCTTCTGAGACACAAGGCAAACTAGTAGCTGTAAAAACAAAAATACAAGTTACATAATTCCAAGTTATAATGACACAGGAGTAGCATCCCCATTCTAGAAGGGAGAAATAGGGAGATAGAAAAGAATAGGATGAAAACAAGACCAAAATCCAGCAGGGCAAACATTAGGTCCTGTAGCTCCGAGTTAGGGATCTGAGAAACAGGGTGGTAAGATGTGAGTTCTAGCTCCACCCTTATGACCTTGCAAGTTGTAGCCTGCACAGCATCTCTCTTAGGCTGGCTCCACTTATAGCCTGAAGCTTTCCTCAGTACACGTTCCATATTCTCAGTATCTCCAATGTCTTAAGGGCTCCACTGCACCTGTGGCTTCATTTCCACAGCTTCGTGCACTGTCCTGTCAGGGTAACCCTTTTCTAGCCCCCAAGCCTTTCTTTAAAATCTGGGTGGAAGCCTCCCTGACTCTACAATTCTTGCATTCTGCATGCCAGCAAAACCAGCACCACATGGACAATGCCAAGGTCTGCTGCCAACATGGGTAGAATCCAGAGCCCCTTGGATCATGGCTGCAGTTGACTCTGAGTGGCTGAATGGCTGACTACAGTAACACGAATCTGAGAGAACCAATTACTTAGGAAGTTCTTGAGTGGAAAAAACAGGGCCTCTCTTTCCAGATGGAAAGTTGACACTTTTACACTCTTAAGACTGTGATGCATGGGATCTTGGTGATTTCTGAGGTGCCCTGAAGTCCTCTTTCTTATTGACTCTGTTCAAAGTAGTTAGTTTTTGTATAATGGCACAATTCTTTTCATAACCATATCTCCTTTGGCCCCAACTTAACTTTTGGGTCGCAATTTAAATTTTTCAAAATTCTCTGCTCTGATTTTTGCCTCTGACTCTCACTGGAAATCTGGCTGAAAGCAGCTAGCAATACTCATGCTATGGTCTGATTGGGTTGTCTTGAAATTTCCTTTGCCAGATCAATTATTCCACTACCATTGATCTTAGTCTCCTCCAAAGTCTCAGGACATGGGTAAAATGTAAACTTTTTTTGCTAGAGTATAACATACTTGGTCTCTAGTACAACTCCCAAAAGAATTGTTATTCCCTACTGAAACTTCATGAGTTGGCCTTTACTGTCCACCTTCTTATTAGCATTCTGTTCCTAGCTATGACCAGAAGTACCTCTCAATTTCTGCTTACACCATTCTAGAGCTTCTCTAGTCTGCATATTCCAAATTTCCCAAACTCCTGTAGCAAACCAGTTGCAAAGGCTTCTGAACCTCATGTTCATGTACAGTTACAACAACAACTTCATTTCTTAGGGTTGGGGATTTAGCTCAGTGGTATAGCATTTGCCTAGCAAGTGCAAGGCCCTGAGTTCAATCTCCAGCACCACCACCCCCCAAAAAATTTCATTTATCTAGTACAAATTTTCTGTATTAGCTTTTCATTCACTGAAACACAACACCTGACATGCAATTTAAAGGAGAAGAGGTTTAATTTGATTTATGGTTTCAGAGGATTTGGTCCATAGTAGGCTGGCTCCAAGGAACAGACATCATGGCAGAAGGGTGTGATGGAGCAAAGATACTTAATTAATTGCAATTTGGAAGCAGAGAAGGGGAATAACATCAAAGAAGAAAAGGACCAGGGACCACAAGCATGGGCAAGAAATGGTATAATGCAGGAAGTCATGACAAAGAGTGAAATTGTGACAAGTTTCACAACCTGAAGGTAGTTTAGTATATAGCTGGTTGGAGGAAAATTGCAGGGGCAAGAGGAGGAGCTATGTGGTCAGATTTAAATGCACAATGTAATCAGAGGTCAGATCATACAAATCTTACAGGCTGTTGTTGGAGCTTGGACTTTATTGTAAAAGCAATGATTGCACAGCATGGAAAAGTTTTAAATGAAGAAATGTTATATCTGATTTGTCATTTAAAGCGATCACAGAAAGGGGAGACAAATCAAGGGTAATTTACAAACATTTGGCTTACAACATTGGGAGGATGTTGATACTCCTACCTGAGATGGGAAATAGAGTAGAAGCAGTTGGAGATCAATTAACTTTTAGCTATGGTCAGTTTGAGGTGCACATAGAACACTGAAAATTTCCATATGAAGCTCAGGAGATAGGTCTAACTTGAAAACACAAATTTGAGAATTGTCTACACAGAGTAGAATGGGATATGAAAAACATTGTGCTAGAAACACATACAAAAATGTCAGAGAGGCAGAAAGCATTGAAAGGCCATCTCTATTAGCTACTTATTGCTGTGCAACAAGTTACCACAAACTTAGTTGTTTAAAATAACACCTATTTATTATGTTACAGTCTCTGTGGGCCAGGAATACAAGCACAGCATGTATGGGTTTTCTTCCTCAGTGTCTCTCACAGAGCTGCAATCAAGGTGTCAATCAGGGTTCACGTTTCATCTGAAAGCTCAACTGCAGAAGGCCCACTTCTAATCTCATGTGGTCACTGGCACTATTCAATTCCTTGGTGACTGACAACTGGAAGATCCTCTAGTCCTTTCTAGGTGGGCCTCTACATAGGACAGTTCACAACATGGCATCTGGCTTCATCAGAATCATCGACAACCCCCTATAATCTACCCAGAAACCTGACATATCTCTTCAATGTGAAGGTGTTCAATTGGGATTAGAATACTTTCTTCAAAAGAAGAGAATTACACAAGAGCAGAAAGCAGCATCATTAGATAGCACCTTATAAGTTACCTACTACTACTTTAAAAAAGCAAAAATAAAAAGATCCTCTAATAAAAATGACACTTGAATCTGAGGGAAAATATGTGAATTCTAAATAGTAAGAATAAAAGACAAGAATAACGAAGACTTCATTACCCACCTTGATACTGATTAGCAAATTTTCCATATTTTCTTTTGTCAAGAATGATTATGAATCCAACTGAGCAAAATATATAAAGTTGTCATAAGTCTAGTATACATATTGAGAGAATGAGTCCAGTGAGAAATAATTCACGGAGTCATCTTTGCAAGGAAAGGAAAGATCAAAGAGGGAAAAAGGATTTGGAGAGGTTATACTATTCACAAAGGTACGAATGAATGGTAAAGAGTATCACAGATTGAAAGTGGAAGTCATGGTGATGAGGCATAGCAGAATGAGCAGGTACAAAGGAAAGAGTTAATTCAGTCTTTATCAAGAGTGAAGGAGTAAAATCCGTTGTTAGTATGGGTTGTTCGTGATTTGTCTTCCTATACAGGAACAATAGCACTGTGGTTTGAAAATCCCAGACACATCAGGGTCTGCTAAGTTCCCAGATAAAGGAAAGACAGAGGATGACAAATGCACTTCAGTTTTTAAAACTGATGTGATACCAGGAATGCTGTTTCAGGAATGAATGAGTTACAGGCCATAAAAAAATGAAAAAAAGCTGAACTGACATTTTAAAATGAGGGTGAAACATGAAGATAACATTGTATGTAGAAGAGAAATTGCAGATCTTAAAATTTAAAAAATCTTTGATCTCAGATATTCTGAATGAACAATATTTATCAGGTGCCAAACATTTGTTTATCTGTTTAAGAAATACATGCTAAGTGGCAGTTAAAAGTTTAAGTAAAGGAATTTCAGACATTTTTTTAAATAAGACACTATTAGGTTTCAAATTAACACTCAGACCTGGTGCTAGGTTATCTGTATCACAGCTGGAATGTGGCAAAGGGATAGAGAAAAAAAAAAAAATAAAGAGCTTTCAGGTCTATACCACCCATGGCTAAAATGAAGCTCAGATTTCCTTTTTGACTCTAATGGTAGAAAATATTCCTGACGAGAACATGAAGTGGCAATTCAGAACTCTTGACAGAAAGAAGAAAGTTAAGTTTAATATATATATTTCCACACCCAGAACTATGCTGAGTCAAATTAGTTGGGCATTTCTTAATCAAGTTGACACAGCCAGTTAACTATCACATATAGACAGCTGATTCTAAAATTTTATGGAAAGGAAAAAAAAAAGCAAAATCATTTTTAAAAAGAACAAAGTTGGAGGATCCAAAATTTGTAAAGCTACAATAATCAAAGCAGTGTAGTATTAATTAAAGGTTAGAAACTCAAAAACTATGTGCAAGAATGAATTGTATTGAACATAAATTAAAATGATGATGATTACAAATCTAAACTAGACAACCAACTCTCCTATCCTTTATCCCTTCTCCTTTGTCCTAGGTATGTTAATGCCAGCTGGGGACAATGAAAATATAGATGGTGTCTTAGTTACCTTCTTTATTGCTGAGACATGATACCTGACACAACTCACAAATGGCTTGCATTTAACTCTATGGTCAGTTGGTGATGAGGCAGACATGGTGTAGGAGAGGGACCTTGATAGCTCACAGCTTGGTAGCCAGGAAACAGAAAGTGAAGGGAGAAACTAGGGAGGGAGGTACACCCCTCCAGATCATGCCCCATTGACACACTTTTATTGACCCACTCTCAAAGCTTCATTCATTGCCCTCTCCAGGGCACACTGCCTGGCATCCCAAGCCTTCTTCTGAAACACTAGTGGGAGCTTCCTTGACCCCACAAGTTTTCCATTCTGCCTGCCTATAAAACCAGGCATACTTGTCAAGGTCTGCTGCCAGCTCAAGCAGTCCCAGGGACCTCTTGAACCATGACTGCAGAGGCCTCTAAATGCCTGAATTGCTGAGCACTGAATCCCAGAGAACAAACTCCCTTGGTGGCTCTTCTGGAGCAGAGTGCCCTGAGGCTCTCCTCTCAAAGGAAATTTTCTAGTTTTGCATCCCTGCACCTGGGAAGGGTGTGGCCTGCTGATGCCTGAGATGTCCTCAAGGCATCTTTCCTATTGTCCTGATGCAAAATATTTGGCTTTATTTTAGTGTTGATCTTTTTAGCAATCTAGCTCCACTATGCTTCAATTTGCAGCAGCTTCCTTTTGGGAAAAACTGAAAACTTTTCAAATGGGCTTTTTCCTACACTCTCAGTGTGACTCTCACTAAAAGCAGTTAGCTGTACCAATACTACAGCCTGTTTGTTGGGCTGCCTTGAAATTTCATCCACCAAATTAATTAAGCCCCCTCCCTTAATCTCAGTCTCCCACAAAGTCTCAAGACATGAACAGAATGACAACACATTTTCTGCCAATTCATAATGCACATGGTCTCAAGCCCAGCTACCAATGGAGTCCTTGTTCCAAACTGAAATCTCCTGATCCTGGTCATTATTGTCTACATTTTTATGAAGACTCTGATTTCGGAACTCCAACCAGAATCTCACAACAAGCTCGCTTCAAGCTTCTCCCAAGAAGCTCTATTGGTCTAGGGCTTCTCTAGCTAGCATCTCCAAACTCCAAAATCTTCCTTCCAACCATTTCCAAAGGCTCCTAAACCACATGCCACAGCAATGACTCCACTTCTCTGGCATCAAAACATGTCACTTTCTTTGTTACTGAGACCCAGTACATGACACCCACAACTTAAAGGAGGAAAAGTTTGTTTTGCCTCACATTTTCAGTCTGTGGCTGGCTCCAAGGCACAACTGGCATGGCAGAGGGGCCTGGAGGATAAAAGTACATAAGATAGTAAGCAGGAAGAAAAGAGAAAAGGGAGGAGCCAGGGATAGAGATACACCCTTCTAGGTCATACCCTAGTGACCAACCTCTTCCAACCAGACCATAACTCTTAACATCTAATTCAGCCCTGAATCCATGATCCCAATCACCTTTCAAAAGTCCCATCTCTAAAGGAATGAGAGTTCTGGAGGTCATTCATCATCTAAACCTAACAGATGATGAAAAACACCTGTAAATAGGCAACATACTATCCCTGGACTGCCTACTATTTGGTGATTGTCTATTATTTTCAGACAAAACTATTGTACACAATAGTCAATATTTTTCATTTATAATTCCCCACAAATCTCAGAATAGTGGTAGTTTTATTGTACATAATAAATAACCATAAGACAAATAAAGATTAATTTAATGACATTTTATCCCTTGATTATCAAAACATTATACTCTTCATTTGGTCAACTATAAAATGTTGTTAAAAACATTTCTGCAGGGAGTTAAAAGAGAAGCGTTTATTGCCATCCTTTTTCTTTTTTCTTTTTTTTTTTTTTTTGGATAAAATGAAGGACATTGTTGAGCCCACTTCAAGTAAGTCAGGTATTGTATCTGAGGACCCAGCACACTGAATATTCAGCTCAACTGCTTTGAAACGATCCAACCCCAGGCTCTCCTGGATCAGGTTTCTGGCACTGCCTTGCCAGCTGTGGGCCGATTTATGAAATTTTTTTTTTAACTTAGTAATAATTGTATAATCCCCAGGAATATTTCCCTTGCCCATATTCTATTGGATTATCTAATTTAGATTAAAATCCCTGTTAGAGAGACCATGGTTTCCAAATCTTCCTGTGTGTTAGAATCACTGAATCTCTTACTGCACTGATGAAAACAGGCAAAAATTAAGAGACCCATTTATTTTTCTAAATCTTATAGACCTAACTTACCATTGTCATGTGACTTAAAGCAACTATGACCTAAGCATTTGCTGCAGCAGTGAAAACTTACAGTGTAACGATTTTCTAGAAAACCCATTTGTTCACTTGCTAAACATGATTCTCACTCAGGGCTCCCATCTAGAACTTGGAAGCTGGCTGTTTCATTCTGTCTAGCTCAGTGGTGGCAGACCCATGGCATGCATACTGCAGTGGGCACACAGAGCCACTCTGTGATGATGTCACAAATCTTATGAGTTATTTTTTTCTAAACTGAAACCTCAATATTAAGATTTAATTGCAGAGACAGCACTTTGCCATAAATAAGTGGGTTTGGGGTTGCAATTTGGGCACTTGGTCTCTAAAAGTTTCACCATTAGTAATGTAGGTTGTCTACTCTCTTCATTCTGCACATCATCTTACACACACTCATACCTACACACACACACACACACACACACACACACACACCTATTTCCTGCATTTGGGGAACAAAGTTTCTTTTTAATCATCCACCCAGCCATAGTATTTTCATAGTAGTTATCCCACAAACACTAAAAATATTTTTTAATGACTAACAACAGCAAAAATTATCATTGAAATGAATTCAATATTGCTTATAAAAAATAAAGAATAAATATTATTATGCCAAGTAATCAAAGAAATGGAAGAAGGAAGTGGACCAACATGTCCAGCAACACACTTATCAGTTGTCTGCCCCTTCCTAGGTCTTTGGTCTACACAGAAGCATTCCTCTGGCTCCATGGCTGCTGCTAGACTCCAGAGAGGAGGCTTCTCTGAAATGGATCAAAACCTGATGATGGTTTGAATCGGAATCAGAGGAGCACTTTGAGGCCTTCAGGCTCCTGCACTCTGACAACATGAGGATGCTGGATCAAAGTGTCACCAGGAGAACACCTATTTCATGTAGAATGAATAAATCCTGGGGAGTTAAAACTTTCCCGAATTTCTATGTCTGAATTTTCTGACATTATTTTATAACTTTGATGTAGTTTAGCTGGTTCACTTTTCTGAGTCTATATTCATTGATCACAGTGAGTTCTTGATGGCATTTTTGTGTGAAATTTTAACTTCTGTATAAAAGGAGTTTAGCATTGTTTTTTATTGTGGGAGATTTCAATAAAAAATTCATTAATTCGGTCAGTAAGAATGAGTATACACTGTATATAAGGCAAAGTGTTACAAGTAGAAAGTATACCTGCCTTCTAGGAATTTACCACCTAGCAAGAAAGATAAACTTTCTACAACTACAATAAAAAATTGCTATTTGAAAAGCATAATAAGACTTTCTGATTCCTGTGATGGCATATTAACTTGTAAAAGACTAACTTTTAAGTTACTGCCAAGAACAACTGGGAAGACTGCATAAAATACGAACAAAAAAAAAAATCTGTTGAAAACACCAGGGAGCCACGAAAGAACAAGGATATTAGGAGCCACCATTCCCAGAGAAGGAAAGTACAAAGAGGTAAGCCTGACATTTAGTTGTGCTTTTCCCTTGAAACCACCTGCTGATTTGTAGGCCTAGGAGCTAAGTAAAATTTTTAGATCTCATAGAGCTTGGGAGTAAAATACTCAAATTCAGGTTCTAACAAAGAGAAGAGGCTCCAGTAAACAGAGACCCTTGAAAAACTGCCCACTGCAAGAAAGGCTAACAAGCAGACCAGCCCATCTGAAACAAAATTATAATCAAATCAGTCTCAAATTGAATTAGAGTGATCTTCTACCAGCCTAACAGCTTGCCAAGAAAAAGTAAGTCCCTTCTAATGGAAAATAACATGACTCAGAGTCAAACTACAAGGGGTGATCAAAAAATACAGTGAATGTTTAAGAATTTTTTTTTTAATTATCACAGTAAAAAAAAAAAAAAAAAACCACATTGCCATTAATCTCCCTTAGAATACTTCCCCTCACTTCGAACACACTTACTCCATCATTTCCATCACCTCATGCAGCAGTTCTGGAAGTCCTCTTTCACAGCTTTACAGTGTCCTAAAAAATATGGTTAATGCTACTGCAATAGGCCACCCAAAGGAAAAGCAGGCTTAGTGTGTCCTCTGCCACATTATTCATGAGATCTGGCATTTGTGACTTCGGGATCTTCCTCAAAGTCAAAATGACCATGAAAGGTAAACATTTTAAACCAATTCAGGACACTGAAGGAGCCAAAAAGGGCAACTAAAGGCACTGACAAAAGACTTCCAGAATTGCTTCTGAAAGTGGCAAGAATAATGGGATAAATGTATCCAGTAAGAGGGAGGATTTTAAGGAGAGTTAATAGCACTGTGTCTTTTACTGTAACAAATTTCTAAAATTTAAACACATACTGTATTTTTCAATTATACCTTGTATTTTCATGTCTCAAATAAAATAAACTTTAAATAAAAATCTCTCAGCAAACCCAGAGAAAGGACCAACAGAAGTAACAGACAGTGAAAATGAACCTATGAGAAAGATAAATATCAGAGTCACCATGTATAAAACAAAAATAAGTGTGTCTAATATATTAGAAAATACAAGATGAACAATTCAATAAATGCAAAAAGTCAAACGGAAATCCTACAACAGAAAACTTCAAAACCTAAAGATAAGAATTCACTAGATGAGTTTCATAACAGACTAGATACAGCTGAAGAGAGAATTAGTGAACTAGAAGGTGGGGCAGTAGTAAACACAGAGGCTGACACACAGGAGAAAGATCAACACACATGTAATTGAAGTCCTAGATGGAAAAAAGAGTGAGAATAGTGAAAGATACACACCCTAGAATTTTGTAAAACAAGACAGTAAGCCACAGTTTCAACAAGTACTTTAATTGTCGCTAAAGATAAATGAAAAGAAAATAATACTCAGGCATCTCATACTACAACTAGGAAAAACAAAACAAAACAAAACAAAATGAACAAGAAAAAAAGCAAAGAGGAAAATCTCAAAAGCAACCAGAGGGAAAAAGGACACATTAATCTCATGGGAGCAATAATCATTCTGACAACTGGCTTCCCAATAGATGTGATAAAGTCAGGAGATAGTGTAATATCATCTCCAAATTCACAACCTTAAAATTTACAACCACTGATAACATCCCATAAGTATGAGGTCAAAACAAAGACATTTTCACACAAATGAATTTTTCACAAGTAAACCTGGACTGAGATAAATAACAAAGGATTTCTTAAGACAGAAGATAAAATGATCCCAACTGGAAACAGAAATGTAGAAACTGGTGAAGAGCAACAGAAAGAGTAAGTATGTAAATAAGTGAATACTGATGATGTAAAACAATAATAATGATAAATTTTTAGAATTTAAAATATATGTTAAGCAGAAATATATGACATAGTAATAAGGAATAGGCATCAGCAGAATGTTTCCTAGTCCTTATATCATGCAGTAAATGGGAACAATACAAATTTATATTAGACTTTAACAAGTCAAGGGTGAATTGCAATCTTGAGGTAACCACCTAAAAATAATAAAAGATTGCACAACTAAGAAGCTAAAAGAGATGGTAAAATGTAACAATAAAAGAGTCCAAAAAACAATAATAATGTGTAGATGAAGGACATAGGGAGAAAGGCATAAATATAATTCAGAAGGTAAAATGGCAGGTTCAAACTAATATATATACTCAGGTTTACATATATTTGTATGTTATATACTTATGTTTTATATTATATCATAAAGATATATTTTATGTATCATATAATATGTCATTTACAATATATAAATGTATCTCTATATTATAAATCTTTACATATTAAATATTTGTATATTAAATATTTGTATATCTATGTAAAATCTATAATATATAACTGTGTATACTTTTAAATATTATAAACTTACATGTATATATAAATATGTATCCCATATAGCTATATATAATAATATAATGCTACATATTTATATATATGACAAAGAGTGGTATAGGAAAATATGCTTTTGTAGGAGACATCTTAAATAGAAGTATATGAATAGTTAGATATTAAAAGATAAAAACATATACAAAGTACAAACACTATATATATATATATGAGCGTATATATACATATATGAGCAAACACTGGTAAAGAGACCTGATTTATCTGGTGCAATATCAAAGCAGAAGACTTGAAGGTGAAATATGTATTGCTGGAGATAAAGGAAGACATTTTGTGTTAAAATGTTTGATCCACCAAACAAATATTACTATTTTAGATTTGTATTCACCTAATAACAACCTCAGGGGGAAAAATATATATATATATGTATATAATTTGACAGAAATGAAATGAGAAATGGACATGCCCATAACCATACATGGAGATTTAACAAACTTTGCTTGGCAACTGACTGACAGAAAAAGCAGTTTAAAAATCATCAAAGATTTAGAATTTATAAATCAACATAGAGTGGTGCCTCAGTTCACAAACTTAATTCAGTCCATGATTCTGGGTAAGACGGCTCCTTCTGTGTTCTTGTGAGGAAGATGGCCATAGTCCTGTTTCTCATCCTATGCGGCGTGTGTGAAGGGAAGCAAAATTTTGCCAAACACTTCTCTTTGCAATTGGAACTCTTCACAAACAGAAGCATTCATGAACCAAGGTACTACAGTAATTAGCAAAATTATCGTAATTGAAACAAATATGCTGCATACTACAAAGTATATTTTCATGTAAAATATGCAAGGATATTTCCAAAATCGAGCCTATGCTGAACCATGATACAAATCTTTAAAGATATCAAAGTATTAAAACTGTACCAAGGTTAGTGTTGTCAGAATAGAATGATGTTATAAATAAAAAATAACAAAGATACCTAGAGAATCACCAAATATTTGGAAATTTATGTCTTTGAAGAACCTGTGGGTTGCAGAGAAAATTCACTTTGGAAAATAAAAAATACTTTGAATTGTATAATAAAGATGTGACATACTGATACTTATATGAGCCAGCAAATGATATTCATAGGAAGAAATGTTTCATTTCAAATGCAGAGATAAGGAAAGCATAAAGTATAGAAAACAATCAACTAAATACCTATTTCAAGTAGGTAGAAAAAGAACAACAAAACGAAACCAAAAAGCAAAGGCTGGAAACCATAAAGAAAAGAATCATTAATTAAAAGTTGAAAACAATAAAGAAAAATTAATATAGCCAAATGTCGATTATTTAAGTGTTGCTTTGTTAAAGACAAGGTCTCACTATATAACCCTGACTCCTCACCCCCGCCCTTCTCTAACTTGCAGTATTTCTTCAGCCTCAGCCTCTCTAGTAGCTGGGATTACAGATGTGCACCATGCCTGGCCAAATACTGATTGTTTAAAATGACAAATAATGTTGATAGGCTGTTTGATTTGTGAAACTTACCAAGAAACAGAAAGAAGACACAAATCATCAGCATCAAGAATAGAAAGGGGATAACATTGCAGATCTTACAGGTAAAAAAAGTTTACTAAAGGACTTTGCGAACAACTTAATCCCAATATATTTGATTAAGAAGTAGACAAGTTTCTACTAACAACTTGCCAGCAATCCAGAGCGTGCCCCTTCCCAGTATAAGAATACACACGCAGGTCTGGTGAAGGAAACTGGCAGAAATTCCCCGGGAGACAGCTAAGGTGCTGTTTGAATCTTCCCCTTCTTTTGGGGAGTTGGGTGAAGTTCCACTCTTTATTCCCAAACCCAGTAAGGAAAATGTTAAACGAGCTGAAATATATTTCCTGAAGCTGACAAAAGAAGAGAGTTGGTATCTAACCCACTTACGACAGCTAAAGCAGACAACGAATTAGACTCCAGTTCCTAGTGGGAAAACCTAAGCTATGAAAGGCTCCCTGCTTGCCTGCTTTGGCACCTCAGGACAGTGCGGCTGTGTGCAGCTCATTCCCACAGCTCCTCAGAGCGAGGGGGCCATGCAGAGAGAGACTAGCAGAGTCAAGAGATCCACAGGAAGGAGGGATTCTGTGGAAACTCTTGCAGAACCCAGTAAGGAGGAGACCACCTTGGTACATATTCCAAACCCATGGACCCAGAAGCCACCAGCCAAAACAACAACAACAACAAACCCAAGTGTATTCCCTCGCCCCGCCCTCCTCACACAGCAAGCCCAGACTTTGGTGGAGAGCCAAATGGCACAGGAAAGTGAGAATAACCCAGAGTTAGGGAATCTAACCTGAAGCCAGGAAGAGCGGGGGGAAGGACAGAGACTCGAGTGCTAAATCATATTCAGAATGTTGACTGTTACACAGACCACAAATATTATAATTTCTGAATTGAAGCATGTCTTTTCATGATTAAAGTGGCCAGGTTATATCACCAGAAAAGTCATTGCTAGTTCAAATTATTATTCTGGGGCAGAAGAAAAAAATCACCTCCACTCAACAAAGTTTAAAGGGACTGTAGAAGACACAAAGCTGAATATTGACCATAACCAGTTCAACATACTGGTTGTTTCTAGATCACAAAGGATGATGATGATAGATAGCCTAAAAGAAATCATATGAGCCTTCATGTTCTGTGAATGGTGAGGACCTACTTAAAGCCAAAAGATAATATCAATTAGGAGAACCAGGGACAGAGTCAAATGCCATGAACTTACGGAAGAAGAAAGCGTCTAAGTATTGACGCTGGAACAGGGTTCCAGTCCAAGCTTCTCGATCTAACCTCAAGTCTGATCCCCAGTCTTTTAGCTGACGCTCTGTATTCAGGCCTCCAATTCCCATATACTTACCAGGGAATTAGGGCCCTTTTCTGAAACACAGTCGTATTTCTCAAGGCAGCGCCCTCTCAAGCCACGACCTTGGAGCTGCTTTCAGAAACCTTCGCTTTCTTTGGAACAATGACTCTGACATTCCCTGGACACTCGGGGCTGATCTACCCAGAAAGCTCTACTCCGAGACCCGACCTCTCCACAGATGCATCGCCCTAGTTACTGGCATGGCCCCAGGTCAAGTCAGAGTTAGTGTGGGCACAGGGGACTTGGATTGCTGTCCTTCCTTGGGCAAGGCTCTCTCCGATTCATCAGTTTTCCTTATCCTTCCCCCATGTTGCCCTTAGTTCCTATTCTCTCCTCTGTCATCTTGGGAATCCATGACTTCCCTGAGAAATCTACAAGGCAATCTGCGTGGACAGGGAGGAAGACAGTCTACAGTAAATGTAGGAAGTGACAGCAGCTCCCTAAGGAAAAGTATAGAGTGTAGGGGATTCTGAAGCGCAAGGCCCTACAAGGACAGACACAGTTTTAACTTTGTAATTTATTAAACTAGGTATTTGTGTTTCCTTGATTGTTTGTGTAAGTATTGTCTTTAACAATAATCACATTTTTTAACTTGCAGAAGAATTTTTTGATAATAGCATAGAGATGGCGAAAAAGAGCAGGAGAAACGAGATAGTTTGATGAAAGCAAGGGAGGGGGGAGAATGGCGATAGATTTGTGGAAGAGAAGGTATCACTAATAGCTTAAAAATAAAGGGAGCAACAACTTACAGGATACCCATTATCTCAAATACAAAAACCTCATGGTTCTCTGTTTTAATCCTCATATCAACTCTGTAGGTTAAGTGCTTTTATTACTCTCCCTTTACAGATGAGGAAAATGAGGTTTATGGAGGTTAAATAAGTTGCCCAAGTTCACACCTAGGTATTAATTGGCAACTAAGCAAAATTTTATCCCAGATCTGGCTGACCTCAGAGGCTGAACACTTCATGTTACCAGGGAGTTGGACAGAGGAAGTAGCTCAGTGGTAGACCTCATGCCCAGTATACATGAGGCTCTGCATTTGATCCAAAGACTACAGACCAACAGAAAATGCAACAACCAAGTTATCAGAGACCATAGTGTAGAAAGAGAGGTGAGAAAGAACCTGAGTTTTCCTAAGAGAATCAAGCTGGAACTTTGGTGCCAAATTATCTCAATGTCCCAATCACTTTTATTCTGCCCTTTATTTACATTTTGGTTTTAAAAGGAAACAGAGATAGAGCTTTTGCAAAAGGAAAGAGGACCAAGAGATGAAGAGAGTGGGGAAGGAAGGAAGGAGGAAATAAAAAAGAATGAAGATATGCTATGTGCATGTACCAACTCCCCGAGATGAATGTAATCACAATGTACTGTAAATGTGTGCTAATGAAAAATTTTAATAGCTCAATCACCGTACCCTGGGATTCAAGACAACCCGAGGGGTTCTGAGTGCCACAGGTCCGGGTGCTCCTGCTCCAAAGGCTGAGCCTTGCAAGAATTTGAGAACTCTTACCACAGTAGGGTCACAAGAACACTTGCTATAGGTACAAGAAAGGTAAAGCAGCAAAGGGGAAGAGAATTGCAGTCAGCTGGGGAATAATGCTCAATAGGTAGGCAAAGGAAAATAACACTGAGGAAGATCTTGGAAAGCCAAGGAAAACTGTGGAGTACACGATCAAGATCCAGAGAATAATACATGGTTATACATTTGACAAAACAGGCACAAGATTTGTTGGTGGAACACAACCCAGCTCTAGTGAGGGAAATCAGAAGTCTAACTAAATGCAGAGATATTCCATATTCGTGGATAGGAAAACACTATTTGTCAAGATAACAGGTCTTCAAACTTTTCCTATGGATTTAATGTAGTCTCAGTAAAAATTTCAGTAAGTTATTTTGTGGATATTAACAAAGTGATAAATTGATGAACAGCTAACACGGTGTTGAAGAAAACGAACAGTCAGAGGATAGACACTACTTAGCTTCGAGACTTAATATAAAGTTGCAATAATCAAGATAATATGGCATTGGTGAAAGAATAGACAAATAGATCAGCAGAAAAGAGTAGCCCAGAACAGGATACACACACACAACCAACATGTCTGTAACAGAAAGTCAAAGGGAAGAGAATGGAGCAAAGATACAATCTTTTCAATAAATGGTACTGGAGTAACTAAACATCAATAAGTCCCTGCACTGAAAAATGAATGTAGACCAAGGCCTTATAGTCTTCATTAAAATTAACTCAAAATGAACCACACATCTAAATGTAAGATACAAAGCTACAGAATTCTTAGAACATAACAGAGCAGTTCTAGATGACCTTGGATTTGGAAATGGCTTTTTAGATTCAACGAAAAAGGAAAAATCCATAAAAGAAAGAATTGATAAGCTGAAGTTCATTAAAATTTAAAATGTCTGCTTTATGAAAGACATGATAAAGAGAATGAAAAGATGGACTCAAACTGGGAGAAAATATCTGCAAAAGACTATTATCCAAAATATATAAAGAATTTAGAAATCAATAATAAGAAAACAGCTAGATTAAAAAGTGGACCAAAGACCTGAACACCTCACCAAAGAAGATATCCAGATGGAGTAAAGATGTGAAAAGAGGTTCCATGCCTTTTGTCATCAAAGAAATGAAAATTCAAACAACAGAGGGTACTACTACAAATGTTAATGTGACCAAGATCCAGAACTCTAACTGCTGGCCAAGGTGTGAACCAGGAGAAAGTCTCAATCATTTTTTGTGGAAATGCAAAATGATATTCTTTGGAAGATAGTTTGAAGTTTTCTTAAAAAAACGAAACATATTCTTATCATGCTATCCAGCAATAACAGTCTGTGGTATTTGCCTAAAGGAACTGAAAACTATGTCTACGTAAAAATACGCACATAGATGTTTTCAAGAGCATTATTCATAATTTCCAAAATTTATAAACACCCACGATGTTGATAAATAAACCGGTGTACTTAGATAATGGAAAATCATTCCAAAACAAAAAGAAATGAGCTATCAAGTCAAGAAAAATATGGAGAAAACTCATGTGCATTCTACTAACTGAGAGAAGCCAATGTGAAAAAGGGCACATACTATATGATTCTAACTATATGACAATCTTGCAAATGCACCACTTTGGAGCTGTAGAAAAATCAGTTGTTGCCAGGATCAAGGAGGAAAGAAAGATGAATAAACAGGTGAAGTACAGAGGATTTTTAGACCACTGAAATTGCTCTGTATAATTCTATAATGGTGAATGTGTGTCATTATAAATTTGTCCTAAGATACAGAATATAAATACCAAGAGTGAGTCCTAATGTGAACTATGGACTCTGGGTGATGATGATGTAACAAATATACAACCTGACGGGGATGTGGGACAACACTGGTGCAGGGGCAGAGGGATGTGAACTGTACTTTTTGGTTCAAATTTGCTACGAACCTAAAACTACTCTAAAAAATAAAGTTTATTGAAAAGAAGAAAAAGCAGGAGTAACAGGTCGATCCTTTTTTATTACATCTCTCTTCTTGGTCTTGCTGACCATAATGTCTACTCCCTGAACTGCTGAGTTAATACTCATGGAAGGCTACCTGCTTCATTCCAGTTTTTACATATTTCCGATTCGACTGATATTCCAATTCCTGAATGTCCGCAGGAATTTCTGATGTCATCCCACGCATTGTTCTTTGATAGGCAAGTCACCTTCTGGTCCTCTCTTAGAACATCATCTTGTCTCAGATTTTTGGTAGACAGGAAAACCTTCCAGCAGTCCCATGAAGAAGCTCACTCCTCTGGGAAACACGGATCCCCTTTTCTGTGAGTCTATCTTGCTCTATTCCATTCAACGTTCCTGTTTGTTGGATCTTTCTGCCAGGAATTAAGGCCATGCCTCTAATCACATTAAAGTTTTATGAAACAGATAATACTCTAACACAATATCTGAAGTAGATTTAACACTTTTAAAATTATAGGCAGGACACCAGTGGTCAAACACTGAGGCTCTGAAGTTAGATGTCATGGCTTTTAAGTTCTGGCTACAATTTACTATGTGATCTTAGCAAAATACTAATGAAAAGGAAGGTGGTGCTTGTCTATGACGTGTTGGGCACTTACTCTGAACTGGGCACTGTAACTTGAGCTTTTCACACTTCATCTCATTTAGCACTGACAAGAAAATGGAATTCAATAAACATTCAGGTTTTCAGATGAGGAACCTGAGGCTTTTCAGATTTACTACTGATAAAATGCATGGCTTTGAGTAGTGAGAGCTTCATCTACAAGTACCATTGTGTCTCATTTCCCTGCTATTGACATGAATAAAGAGTTGCTGAATGTTAGAGCTTAGCTCTTATTGAGCCCAATAAGTTTTATCTGCTAATACTATAACTACCCTCCACTCTCCCATATGTGACTTATTTATGTATATTATAGGAAGAAACCAAAAATATAATTAGGCAGTCAATTAGATAGATCCAAGATGTACAAGCACGTTGAACTGTTTAGACCAAACTATTCATTGTGCTGATAGTTAACAATATCCATTTCAATTTGTAATACAAAAGAAGAATCTAAAATGGGAGAAAATAAAATGTAAACTTAGGTGTCAGGTTGAAGATAAGTAAGTAATCCAGAATCTTCTAAAAAAAAAAATTAGAAATACCCTAGATTGCCTAGTGATAATTAGACACACAGATGTTCCTTTCCCACCTGCTTCCTCACACCCACTACCACAGCTATTTGAGGAAAATCCAGGAACCACAACCCTTAGCCCACCTCACAGCCTGCACTGTGTTCCATTAAGCAACTCAAGCCCAGACTTCCCACGGAGGATCACACGAACACAGCTGCTGTCGCCTGGCAAGCCTTTTCCTTATCATCTCGGGCATAACTCCACAGCAAAGAATCAGTGTAGTCACTATTCATTTTTATCTGTCATGACACTTTGAAGAGACGTCCTTCACAATGACACTGTCTTATTTTAACGCTTTTCACAATGCATTCTTTTGTCTCGTTAGTAATTTCACTGATGATGATAAAGGATGTCCTGAAATTCAAGTGCCTGTCTGTGGTTCTGTTTTCTGGTGATTCCAGCTATGAGCAGATGTCTTCCTGCCCTCTCCACCCCAGATGTTCACAAAGGAACAGAAGCATTCTTGATTTTACTTTTCATTGCTGATGATGTGCTATTTATAGGGAAACCGGTTACTTCGACGTTTTTGTGTGTTTACATCTTTCATGCTTCTGGTTCCAAATTTTTAAATTTGCATTCAAAAAACCAAGCAATACCCATGCCCAAAATAGTTTTCTTCTATCAATAAATGGTGAAAATAAATTCAAGTCTTCTGCCCTTTATCGTGATATTTTCTAAAACTCTATTTAAAAAAAATACTTAAAGAAAAAGAATCATTCAGGACTTCCTTTTCTGGCCAAGATAAGGAAAGGCTGGATTTACTTTTCAGCCTGACATAAACAAAAAAGTAAACTAACCAAACGAAGCATTGGTTTTCAAGATATTGGATGCCAGGCAACAGTAGACGGTGACCTCTTGGAAACAAAAGAAGTGAGCCGTATGATTGCCCCAGCTTGTTATGTTCCAAGAGTTTCCAGGCCATGTGTCAGAGAAGGAAACTGAGGCAGAGTCTGGTGGACACCTTGAGTGGAGAAGAGGAGGTTTACAGAGGGTCCCTAGTCTCCAGTTATGTACAGACATTAAGTTCAGGAATTAACTACTGAAAAGGATCAGAGGAAACAATTGCCAAGACTCACACAGGCCTGGGAATAGTGCGCATTCTCACCAGCAAAACTGGGAAGGCTCGTTATTTATGGGGCATTAAGTATATAGCTCAGAAAGTTCTTGACTGAACAGTGGGGGATATATAGCCCTAGGCTTAAAAGTGCCCTGATTCCTAACAAACCTTAAGAGCAAAACTCTAAAGCAGTAAGCTACTTCCAAGTAATTTAGCTGCATCCTAAAACAAAGTTCAAGAATATTTATAGAACTACCAATACATCCAGTACCCAAAAGAGTAAAGTCCACAATGTCTGGGATTCAATTTTTAAAAATTGCTAGAAATGCAAAACAACGAGAAAATACAAGGAAAAATCAATTAAAACAGATCCAGAACTGATTCCAGTGTTAGAATTAACATACAAGGATGTCAAGACAATTATTCAAAATATTTTCCATATATTCAAAAAGCTAAGAGACAAAAGATGTTTGAAAAGGCCTGTATCGAATTTGTAGAGATGAAAACTGCAATGTGTGAGATTAAAAACACACTGACTAGAATTAACACACTAATGATGAAAGACAAAAATGATGATTAAAGATAAGCCATAGGAGAAATGCGAAGTGAAACAGAAGGGGAAAAATAAAATGGAGGTCATAGTAGATCTCACTGAGAAGGTAACTTCGCAGCAAAGATTTGAAGGAGGTGAGGACATGGGCATGCGTCGCTTTCCAAAGGATAATGTCCCAGAAATTATGGTACCGGAAATTCTGGGTCGACTGATTGTGAAGTACGTCATAGAGCATTTAGTAACTAATGCTCACCTTAAAAACTGTTCATCACCAAGCAGGAGGCCCTGGGTTCGGTTCTCAGCACCAAAAAATTAAAAAACAAAAAAGCAAACAAAAAAAAAAAACTGCTCATCACTTGTAATTCTCACAAGAATCCTCAAGAAGGGTAACCTCATTTCACAAGTAAAAGAGCAGAGATTTGAATTGTTGAGATATTGATGCAAAGCTGGGTAGAGACCAAAATCATTTGACCTCAGCCTTCTCTGAATTCAAATCTTAGACGCTTTCTATTATTCAACATTTCCCACACAGAATCTGGGAGCTTGACATAGTTAGACATTCCAAGCTCCCACATAGTTCGGGTCTGCCCAGGAGCCGCGAGTTCAAATACAGCTTCCGGGATGAGCGAGGCGGCCAGGCGGAGAGTCAGCAGCCACCACTCGCCGGCCTAGACGCCGACATGACCGAGCGTGCGCCAGTGTTGTTCCGGCTGCTTCACGACTTTTCCTAGGAGAAGCCAATGAAATTCCTTAATGTTTCAGTTGCCTATAAAATTTCTCGTTAAATTTCTACATGGGCCAATCAAAAGATAACTGACGATCCTAAATATGGACTGATAGCCACTTGTCGACCACTTCTGATCTAGGTAATTAATTAATTTACATGAACAGCAGTTAAGTGTTTTCTCTACTTATAAAAATGGTGAATAGTTACAAAAATACTCAAAGGACACAAAAAGGATAAAGGAGATTTGCAAAACCTTATTGGAATTTCTACAAGTAATAACCATTACTCCATGTTTATATATATTTTCCAGTACTGATATACTGTATTAATCAATTATTGTTGATTAAAACTGAAAGAACTTGAATAGCATTTCTCAGAAAAAAAGAGAGATGCACAAATGGGCAATATGCACATGAAAAGATGCTCTCCATCACTAGTCATTATGAAAATGTGAATCAAAACCATAGTGAGATATCACTTCACACCCAGTACAGGATAATTATTTAAAGTAAAGAAAAAAATAAAAACCAGAAAATGACAAGGAATGAGAAGGATGTAGAGAAATTAGAACTCTTGTATATTGATGGTAAGAATGTAAAATAGTCTAGCCCTGTGGAAAAAAGTATGGTAATTCCTCAAAAAATTAAACACAAATACTGTATGTCCCAAGAATTTAATATCTGAGTTACACACTCAAAAGAAGTGAAAACAAGTAGAGATTTATACACTCATATTCACAGCAACATTGTTCGTATTAGCCAAAAGGCAGAAGCCGTCCAACTGTCCACTTACTCATGAATGGATAAGCAAAATGTGGCATACATACATAGTCGAGTACTATTCAGCCCTAAAAAGAAAGAAAATCTGGAGTCATGCTACAATATGGTTGAACTTTGAAGACATTATAAGCGAAATAAGCCAGTATTGAAATGGACAAACATTGTATGGTTCCTCTGATATAAGGTTCCTGGAAAAAGTGGAATGGTGGTTGGCAGGGGCCAGATAGTGAGAGGAACAAGGAGTTAATATTCACTGGATGTAGTTTCAGTTGTGAAAGATGAAAAAGTTCTAGTTCTAGATATTTGTGATGGTTGTACAACAATTTGAATGTATCTAATGATAAGCGGTTAAAACGGTAAAGTGTATATTGTCTGCATTTACCACAATAAATATGTGCATTCACATGTGTGCACATCCACATTCCAAAGCCCAGTGACCTCTCATAACATCTGTGTCCACCCTCACAGGCTTACAGGTAGCTTGACTCCAGACCAAAGGCTGGGAGCAGATCAACTCCAGGCTTCCTGCATACTCTTGGGAATAGCAGCTCCCTGGGACACACTCTTCTCCTGGTGAATGACAGGAGCACAGAGAATGAGTGCAAGAACGTGATATTTGCCAGGCATGGTGGTGCACGCCTGTAATCTCAGCACTCGGGAGGCTGAGGCAGGAGGATCGCTGTGAGTTCAAGGCCAGCCTGGGCCACATAGTAAGTTCAAGTTCGGCCTGAACCACACAGTGAGACCCCATCTCAAAAAAAAAAAAAAAAAAAAAAAAGAACGTGATATTTTTTAAAGCCCTGGCTTTGACCTTTCCCACTTTGATTTCCACTAACATTTCAGCGGCCAAAGCAAGTGTGATGGCTACATCCCACATAAGGGAGGCCGTGAAACAGACTCTAGTTCCTCTTGGAGGATGTACTGCAAAAATCACATGACACGAGATGATCTGATTATAACATGCGGAGAGATAATGAATCGGGACCAAGAATCCAATGGACAGTCTCCAAATAGATATATATTCATATAATCATACATGAAAGGCACAACGTGAATTTAATTCATCCTTAATAAGCTAAAGAATTGGATGAATCTGAATTCTGTCTTTAAAATTTTCAAATATTATGAAATTTATGAATAAACTTAGAAGAGGAGAAACAAAAATCACAGCTTCTTTGATTTTTTAGTAAAAATACGGTTTTTTTTTTTTTTTTTGTTACTTTGTAGTGCAGGATTCCTCAGAGATAAACGACAATCACTAAACAGTGGTGCAAGTAACCTAGAAATAAATAAAAATACTACGAACGGGTGGCTTTAGATTTCCAGAACCAACAAAGACTGACAAGCCGCTTAGGGAAAGAAAGGAGGTAAAAACATGATATTTTCTGCTTCACAAGGGGATTTTTATAAAACACTTCCATTTGCCCAAGGTCAAAACTAAACAAAAGAGAATTCCAGATCTAGCATATTCAGCCCAAGCAGAAGTTTCCTTAAGCCTGAAATATTTATTTCCCACCTAGATTATCAGACAGCACGAGCTGGAAATACAAATCTTGAGTTACCAGATAGCCATGTTCCCATTAAAATGCAGTATAAAGTACTGCACGGATGGAATTCAGTTGGGATCTGCTAGGTGCCTAAACTCTGCCCTCGCGGGTATTTGGGGGAATGGCATCAGTTTATAAGGGTGATGGTACAACCTTTCATCTCTCAATGCTCTGGACACGAAGACCACAGCATTAATTATATACTATGAGTAACAATTCATGAATATTTAACATACTCATCTATACTTAATGAATAAATTTGCATTTTGACACTATTATTTAATGTGCTTTAAGGAAATACTGCTCATTACCTTTCAATTTTGTAGATTAGTTGAATGTAATCAGAATGATGAAGCAAGAGAGATACAGCATTATTTAAATAACATAGTTTTTTATGACTGTTTCTGCTTCTGTGTTTTTTCTCCCCTTTTCTTTTAAGCAGCTCTGTTTATTTCATTGTATTCTGGCCATTCTGTCTTAATCACTTTGCCTCTGTTCTCCTTGCAGAGGGGAGTTTCTTTAGATTCATGGGAAAACAATGCAAATTAAATAATCAGTGTTTCTGCTTCTCTGTGTGTGTTCCGTAGCAGGCGCGCTCACATACAAAACATCCCAGTGCACTTGGCAGTCACTGTGTCCCGTGCTGGAGACTCAGCAAGGCTGCTGACCTGCACAGCAAGTAGGGGGAGCTGCCTAATTGGTGTGAGTGAGCAAAGGTCTCTGAGTTTCCCTGCAAAAGGTAGAGCCCCAGGGAATTGGGCCTGAGGGAAACTGGTGAGGATGGTACAGAAAAGAAGCTTTTGTGTTTGTCTCTTATCGCTGGCTAGCAGTCAGGGCCTTTATCTCCCGCGCAATGCACCCTTTCTTTGCGAGGTGGACATGTAGTCTGTGTACCCTCTTGGGGCCGTGATGGCAAAACTTCAGAGCTTCCACTGAAAACAGACGGTGAAGCCATGTGTGCCTTGGGCTCGCCGCCACTGGATGAGGGTGTCAGGCATGAGAACACGCCTCCGGGAATCCCATCTGCAGATAAGCCCCATGCTCCTTCCAAAAGGAACGGTGGCTTTGACACACACAGCCACGTGCTTAAGAATCAGAACTGAGATCGCCCAAGAAAACTGAAAGACAAAACTGGACAGGAGCACAAGGAAGGCAGAAGGAAGTAAAATGTATATTGCAGATGCCGTGCTGAGTGCTTACCTCTGTCACTTTGATTTAGTCCTTACCTGTGAGTTCTGTCTCCTCCTCCTCATCATCATTGTCATCATCATCGGCGTCATCATTGCCCCTTTACAAATGAAGAAACAGAAGCCAGGCAGGTTACCACAGATAATCAAAATTACAGCTTTGAGTTCAGGTACGTCAGACTCTAAAATCTGCATGTTTTCAGCTAATGGAAACTTTAGAGGATTTAGAGGATTTTGCTTTCAAACGTACCGAGCAACCTTTGTCCACTCAGACTGTCGGAAGAGAATTCCAGAGAGTGCAGTGTCCAGCTCTCGGCTACCCGAGTCACACTATAGTTAATATATGTAAGTAACAAAACTTCCTTTATAAAATTTTTTATTTCAACATTAAAATAACACAAACCCAAGTTTAATAATTGAATAAGAAAACTTACATGTCTGCTTAATAGCAATAACACGTGTCTTCACCACCACCCTACCTTTGTATGTAAGGTGAAACACTGTTATCGGTCATCGCTGCATTTTCCTTGTCAAGTTGCACAAGTTCACGTGACATCTGATACGTGGCTTTTGGTCCCACTGACTGTGGGGCTGGTGCACAGAGTTAGCACCACCCTGCACCTTCCCTACACGGCTTTCTGTTGACACATCCACAGTCAGCACCTGAGCCCTACACAATGGAGCCACGAAAAAATCCCCCAAATCACAACATAATATCAAAAGTTCACAATCTTGTGGGGCTGCATTCCTAGCCGTCCAACCAGACATGCCTGTCGTAGATTGAGTGGAATATAAATAACAGAAATTCATTTCTCACAATTCCGGTGCCTGCAACATACATGATCAAGTTAAAAGATGTGAATGAGCTCTCTGAAGCCCCTTCACCCTTACGACCTAACACTTCCTGAAGTCCCATCTCCAACCCCATCACACTGGGAGCTGGGATTTCAACCGAGTAAATTGGAGGGGGGCACAAACATTCAGTCTACAGGTAAAATGTCACTTTTTAGGGATCCTCGCAGCCCCATCATAAGCCAGGTTCTGTATTGATCACGAAGTATGATACAGCCATGGGCTATCTAGGCGCCTCCACTGTGCACAACTGACTGTAAACTCCAAGAGGACAGGACTTCTGTCTCGCTCACCATCCCATCCCTAGCACATGGCAGTGTGCACTCCGTGATGGCAGCATTTTGGGGGGAGGGGTTAGGGGAAATTTCTCAGTTTCTGTTTCCACAAAAATGTGATTTAAAATACACATTGTGCAGTGTTTGTGTGAGAATTAAGCAAGACAATTTATATAGTCTTGCTTAATATCAGAGAGCCTGGAAAATAAAGTGCTTAATAAACAGTAGCTTAAAAATGTAAAGATGTTTAAGCCACTCTGGACCTGTGGGAAAGGCCAGGTTTTGAGTCTGGGTATCGTACTTGAGGGGCTCTAAGCTAAACACAGATGATACTAATTGGTATGTGACCTAGGAAACCAGGTAAAGAGAACTATAAAAACATAGGAATAGCAGACATCAGAATATAAGTCACCCTTCCAGAAGGAAGTGGACGGAGCAGATATAATGAAGATCAGCAAGGACAAAATTTGGACCCTCAGGATCCATGTAGCTTGTCAGACTAATCACTGCGTCACACAATATGAGCTCAGAAAGATGAACGTAATGGAAATGGAAAAAAAACAGTTTGCCAAAGTCCACCCAGCCCACAGCCCTACTGCCATTTTCTCTGGTGAACTAATTCTCCTCTCTGGGTCAGCTCTACATTGTTGTTAAACAGACTTGAGGCCCCAAGAATCAGACAAAAATATGAGTAGGAATGAACTGCTCAAGCAAATGGCATTCAGATGACTTTAAAATTGTGACTGGTTGGTAAGGAAATTCAGAATTCACTCAATAATTGAAAGAAGTTGTCAAGCCAGTTGCCAAGATCCAGGAGTAGAAGTCCTAGCACGTCTGCTCCCTGCGCGTTGGTGTCAGAGTCTCCGTGAGAGACACAATGCAGTCAGCCCCAGATGACCGACGCCTTGCTCACACACAGAGACGCAGGGCCAGCACAGCACCAGCGGTGAGTGCCATTCCCCTGGGGCAATGGGCGGCAGTAACCAAGGTGAAGAGTGTGTGGCAAAGTCAAGATATCACTTCATGGCAGCCAGGAAGCAAAGAGAAGGAGAGGAAAGGGCCAGGGATCCAATATCCCCTTCAAAAGCATGTCCCTGGTGACTGCTTTCTCCAAATAGGCCTCATCTCCTAAGGTTCTCACCAACTCCCAACAATACCACCACCTGGAAACCAAGCCTAAACAGATGAGCTTTGGGGGGACACTCCAGATCCGAACTAGAACACGAAGGTTGCTTAAGTATCTGGAGATTTTGCTTATTAGGACTTCAAGTTTGCACTTTTAGTGCTTAAAAATAAAATTAAATGTGTTAGGTGCATAAGTGAAGTTTTAAAATGTAAGCATATTTAACGAACTACACATGCAAGTGAGACAGCTTGTTTAACCCATGCAGTATGGTGTGGTGTACAAACGAGGGCCCAAGCACCACACTTTCCAGGGAAGTCAGGGCTCAACCAAGAGAGAAAGGACATGGAAATGGCACAGGGGAGATTTAGTAAAGATGAGTTATGACCTGTAATAGGGGAATGATATAATAAGAGATCGTCTAGTAAGAAGTAGAGAACAATGCAAAGGTACAGGTATGAAAGATAAGAGAAGCGTTCCTACCTTGGGTGACATAAAACTCACAGGAAGAGGGCTGTCCAGGGCTGAGATCCAGACCTTGCTAGTGAGGTCTTTAACATGACTCACAGGATGGCTTACAGAGAAGTCAATGTGGTGAAAGAATGTTCTAGAAATCCACCCCTTGGAACTTTCCAGAAACCCATTGTTGGCAATGCCAGCTGTTTATGGGAGCATCTTGCCAGGAGCATGCTGCTATAAAACATTCTGAGAGGGTGCTGGGGAAGCTGCTGGCCTCCAGGTGCTGCTGACTGCTGCACACTGCAGGAGCCTGGAGGCGGAAAAGCCACCTGCAGCAAGAGCTCTAGCCTTGGAGAAGACACTTGGGGCGCTATGGTAGCCAGGAATGTGGAGGAGCCACACCTGCAGCAGAAGCCTTCCAAGAGGAGCCCACTGGAACCGGAAAGAAAAGCCCCTTCCTTCGGCAGCATCTCTCCGACACCCACTTCAGCGTGACAGCCAGCAAAGAAGTTTCTCATGGGGCTTACCTAGGATGGATTTCCAAAAAACGAGTAAGGAAAGGTGGAGCGTGGAATGATCTAAAGGATAAAAGTCACAGCAAATTTAATCTGTTAACTGGAGTCAATCTACATTAATACATTGTATTTATGCTAAAAGCACTAAATTCATAAATAGAATGTTAAGACTTGAAGTTCAATTGAAAGACGTAAAGAACACTTGATTGATTTACATAAACCAATATTAATTTAAACCCCAAGTAACTATAAGGGAAACTAAGCTCCCTCTCTGCTCAAAGCTATGATTGTATATTAAAATTTTGTTTTGAGATTAAGGTTTGACTTATTATGAAGTGTCCTGTAAGCAGGCAAAATGGGGGAAATGAAGTAGATACATAAAGAAATAAGTAGGGCAAGAAATATAAAGCCAAAAAATTTACTGTAGTAGAGAGTAGACTGGCAAAGTTTAGAGCAGAATGATCAGTAAGCGACCAAGACTATGAAAAAAAATCGAAGATCAAGGCAGACTTTTGAATAAATGCTTGTGTGTTTTGAATTGGAGCCCCACTACTGTCTTTTAAATAATGCAAGTAAAAAATTGGAATGAATGTATTTACCAGGCATTTTTGTTACAGGATAATATTTCTTTACGCAAAGAACTATGGTGCCACTGCGTTACATGAAACCCCAGAATTTATCTGAAAATTATTTTTAAAATTAAGCCTAATAATCCACATGAACAGCAAATGCCCTGCGGAGACATCCCTTCCCAAGACAGTGACATCATCGGAATGAACAGGGAAGAAGGCTGCCCCGGGAGGAGGACATTTCTGGCAGCGCGTGTGATCTAGGATGTGGTTTGGATCCCCACTGCAGACCACAGGACACAGCCTAAGCTAAAGGAGTGATCGCAAAGCCTCCCTACGTTTACCTGGAAGGTTTTGAGAGGGCTAGTCCTTTACATTCCTTCCCCTTTCCCACCGAGTTTGGAATCACGGAAGACAAAGACCCAAAAGTCAGAGGAATGAGACGTAGAAGGTGATACTGATGAGACGGGTGATTCAGGAGCGCTGGCCAAATGGCCCTCGTAGTACTTTGCGCCATATAAACAGATGACCATTCGCAGTCATTGGAAGCGCTCAGAAGCCCTGGGCGTCTCCTGGTAAAAATCGAGACACAGTATAATTTACAGTTTTTGTAGACTGTCTCCAAAGACCCCAGCGAGAGGAAGGGCTGAATCGTGTGACTGTACTGCCACTAAACAAATCAGTTACTTCAGATTCCTTTGGAAGGAGACGTGCAGCTGAAGAAATGAGGTTCTTCTCAGGCACTCCCTAAGCTAAGGCCGGGTCGGTAGACCTTTCCCTTAAGAGAAAGAATTGCCCCTTACTACCCATCAGCGGGCAGTGTAGATAGTGTACCCAGGAGACTCTGAAGTAGGTCAGAATAGGAAAGTACAAGGTTTTCCATGCTCGGGGCTGAAAACTTCCTCTCCTGTTTGCTTTCCCACCCTAAATCATATCTACTCACAACATCTGATTTAGTGTTTCTGCACCAAGATTACATGACCTGAAGATGCTCCAATAACAGCAAGATCACAACCTCCTTGAGTTTCAACCATCTTTCCTTATGAAATTTCCAAGGAGAAATTAAAGTTCAAAGATTAAAGTCCCCAAGAATCAGGAGCCGTGCTGAACACTAAAGCCTCATATTCCTCCATGAGCCTCTGCAAAACACCCAACACAAGGTCACAGCGAATCGAGTGCTTCCTGGGGACCACCAGCTCCCTGGAAGACAGAGGAAGCACCCTGCGCTTTGTAAGATCCATCCAGGACTCAGTGTTGCTCCCCTCTTCCTGCCTTCCTTCCACTAGCAGTCCCCACGTGGGGCTGTCTTTGCCCCCCCACTTCTGTAATTGAATTTAAATGCTAATTCATAACCCTCCCCTAATCTCGGAGAACTTCTAGAGCTGCTTCAGAAGACGGCAAGAATGATCGCATAAATGTGATAAAAGTAAGAAGGAATATTTGGAGGGGGGTTAGCAGCAATGTGTCTTTTACTGTACACATTCCCCATACATTTTGATCATCCTTTGTAATAAGTGAAATTAGCCAGAAATAAGTGGAAGATAGGATATAATTCTGCTTATAAGAAATATTTAGAATAGGCAAATTCATGGAAAGTAGAGGAGGGGTTGACTGAACCAAGAAGGAGGGAAGATAGTAAGTTATTGACTAATAGTTACAGTGATTCTCTCCAGGGTGAAGAAAATTTTTTGGAAATGGATAGTAGTGATGATTATATGATGCTGTGAATGTAATACTGTCAATTTATACACTGAAAAAATGGTTAAAGTGACAATTTTTATGTATGTATTATTTCAGCACTACCACTATAATAAAATGGTAATTACATTAAAAAAAACTGTTTAATTTCCTAAAGGTTTCTGGAAACAGTTCTGGGAAGTAACAATGATATAATTCAGTTTTCACTAAACACGTGGCTGTACATCTGGAGAACGCCTCTGACTGCAAAAAAACTGATCAAGTAAAATCCGTGCCACTAAAAAGTTCCCTAAACTTATAATCAGCCACCAAAATAGCCTCCAAAAGTGTGGGAGGACAATTTATTTAAACAAAAGGAACCCAGAAAAATTCTTTGCCTTAGAAAATGGCTTTCAGTCTCTCAGATCAAAATACAAAGCTTGATTTGCTTACCCACCTACAGTCTTTTTTTTTCTTTTTAATGTTAATATCAGGATAGCTTAATAGCCATCAGATAAATCTCTGTCTGACAAGAAGCTTTATCATTATATATGCCGATGCTGGACCACACAGCGAGCTCTGTAATATCAGAATCTCAAGGTTAAGTAGGATGTTAGTCATTGCATTCTAAAAATAAAAATGATATTTCTTGAAAGTCATCATGCTTTTCATGCAGCTGAAGGTAATTTTCCCTAGATTTGTAAGCTTCTGTAGATCGATATTCTAATCGCTGACCTTACTCCTCTCGAGTGATCTCTGGGCTGGAAAATCCATTGTTTACACTATGCAACCAGCTGGAACCAAGACGCTATTTTTCCATATGCCCTAATATGTGGAACATAGTTGGAACTGCATTGCCCACAAATTGCAGGATTAATAGGGGTGCTTCCACCTGCTACCAAGGGGATCCTAGTGTTCACCCTGCAGCCAAGTCCACTTACCAAAGAACACTAGCTGAGCATAGCTATCAACTCATCATTTTAGAGTCTACATTTTATAAAACTTACTGAACACTTAAAAGGAGAAAATACGTCTCTTCCCAGAAGCACTTTTACTTCAATTAAGAATTTTTAAAAATACTTCTCATCCTTTTTCTCTCCCTTCACCCTCTTTACAACTCCCACCACACACACAAATACACACACACACACACACACACACACAGACAAACTAAACTAATTAAGATTATTTTACATCCCACTCCTTTTGAGGGAACAGAGTGCTTTTGTATGACAGAGGCACCATTCAAAGTGATATGTGACAACCCCTATTCCATTTTAAGTCTCTAAAAACTGGGGAGGGGACTTTAAAATAACAAATACATCCAAGAGAAAATCAGAGTTGATGTGCTGGTGATAGGCACAAGGTGAACAGAATATCTAATATCAACCTATAGGCTCAAAAGTTATTGTAGAACTAGAAAGACCTTAGAAAGCATTTGACATTTTAGATTAATTTCTCCATTTTTCAGAAGAGGGATCTTACTACAGGTTGGATCTGGAATTTCCCTCAAAGGCATGTGTGTTAAAGGCTTGGTCCTCAGCTTGGCACTGTTGGAAGGAAGGTTGTGGAATCAAACCTCAAGATGGGAGGTCGTAGGTCATTGGTGACATTTCCTCAAAGGATACTACAGGACATTGCTCTCTTCCTCTCTCTCTTTCTTGTCTCTCTCTCTCTCTCTCTTTCTCTCTCTCAGACCACCACGACATGAACAGGCTCCCTCCAGCACATGTTCCTGGGGCCATGATGTTCTCCCTTGCCCCAGGCCCTGAAGCAATGAAGCCAACCAATCATGGACTAAACCTCTGAAATAGTGAGCCAAAATAAACCATTCCTCTTTTTTAAGCTGATTATCTATTTGTTACAGAAATAGAAATATGACTAACACAGACAGTGAGACCTGAATAAGTTGAAACTCTCTCATTTCCAGCTGAGGTTGCCCACCAGCCCTGTGTGAAGAGTCCCTGCCCTAGACGATGCGTCACTTATTCCGGGACACTGTCCATGTGCCGCTGGATGTTGTTTCTGTGATAGCACAAGGAAAAACGATGCAGGGAGGCAGAAGCAGAGCAGGAGTGAGCCTGCTCTCTCACTCAGGACAAACTATTCTCCCTAGAGGTATGCTGGCCTCTTGTGTACCTACTCAGTTTCATAAGTTAATTCTGGTCTGCTGTGCAAAAAGTGTACATCCCAGCCTTGACTCTGACACTTTTTGTCTATGTCTCTCCACATCTCTGCCACAATTTTCCCAACTTTGATGCTCAACATCCATAACAGGCAAGAAAGAAATCAGATACCCTAACTAACCTTCACCAGGTAGGCTGCAAACATTTGCTGGCAGTCAGGAGAAAAATCACTAAAATCAAGCCTGTCATTTAATATAATGATGAGAAGAGAGATTTCTTCCAGAGCAATGCAGAAGGGAGAAGTTATCTTACCCTGGCTACAATATCTCACTTTCTTACATCAATTTGCACTACAGAAAGCCTAACCAACAGTGTTGCAATGAATAAGAAATTTGCTGTTTGTGTTTATAAATTTCACTGATCCCCTGAGCTCAAGAAAGAAGAGAAAGGGAAGGAGGGGAAGGCCAGAAGGGGGAGGAGGGGTAAGAGAAAGAGAGTGTGTGCGTGTGTGTGTGTGTGTGTGTGTGTGTGTGTGTGTGCACGCGTGTGCGTGTGTGTATGTGAGAGAGAGAATTTGTAAGATTAAATCAAGAGACCTTGTCAAACGATTTCCCTCTGACAGATGCTAAATGCTTAACCAGTGTTGCCCCACCCAGGCTACCTACCTGCCTTGCTAGCAAAATCTCTCAGGACAAATTCTTTTAAGCTATGTGAGCAAGATAAATCCCTTGGATGGGTTATTTAACTTTGTGTTGAATTCCAAGTTGTGGTCGGATGCATTACAGTAAAGTTGCACTGTGATCATTTTCAACCGGCCTTAAAAACATGACGTGGCCCTGAACTCACTTAACTGATGACTCTCAGGAAAGATCCCACTCAGGTCCAAGTTCCTGTGTATCTACAGCTGATCACCCTGATTCTGTCAGCAGAGGAGACTGACATGTCGGTCTGTACATCATCTCATGCCAACACAATTATCTCCAGTAGGATTCTTTGCTTCCAGTATTCACTGAAATTAATTTTAGACTCACTTAGTATTCGACTGCAAAACACAAAGGAAATGTCAGGCAGATGGGGGCATACTGTTTACCTGCAATGAGGCGGGTGAGGGAACGATCAGAATGACCAAATTTCCACCATCTTCATACGAGCCAATCTCTGCTGTAATATGATTGTTCGATACCATGGCAGACATTTCTGTTTCTAGGAGAAAATGTGAAATTTGGAAACCTTTTCTTCCAGTGCTAATTAATGAAAGATGTTTAAGATGGAACCACACTCTTCAAATAGAAATGACATTGCTTTAAAATGCAAAGCTGAATTTGGATCCTGGCTTTCATTCACTCAGTAACTGTAGTAGCGACTATTTTGTAGACACTGGTCTGTCGTTTCCCAGCTCTGAACCTGGACAGATCACTCAATACTTCCACACTATAGTTATGCCCAGCCCCTGTTGCAGTCCCGAGCTGCCCAACTCTAGGTGGCAGCGCATCTCAGAGCCCCCAGCGCTATCCTTCTTACAATGGTGGGTGTTCCTATTGTCCCTTGTCTGAAAAGTAAATTTAAGCATTGGCCAGATTTCTTAGGGCAATTTCTGCTACTGAATCTCCTTTCCAACTACCTCCCCACACACACACCCCCCCTAGGATGAGAGATGGTGAGCTAAGATGAAAACCAGGGTGTAACCTTCACATGTCTAGAGTCCAGGTTAGTAATTTCATTTTGAAAAGTTAGCCAGACAGCTGAGCTGGGGAATATTGGAGTGAACTAATCTATGCATACCTAAAATGCAAACATCTGTTTTTTAGTTTTACTGACCACTGAACTCTGTCTCTCTGGTACTGGGGCCACTTACTACATACAGGACCCGACCCAAGTGACTTACTCTCCACAGGAATCTGTGGGGCTTGTTGATATCATCATCTTTATTTTCCTCATTGAACTTTCTGGCCAGACAAAAAAATAATTTGGAGATTCTACCCTCAGGGTCTTCAGGACTCCCTTTCTGGGTGTGCAGCCTGCCTAAAGGAAGTAAGAAATTCCACCTTCCTCTTCACTCTCTCAAACAGGGGAAAGGCTATGTGCCCATCGGAAATCTAGTTATGTGAACACTTCCTTGTACTAATCCAGAAATTTAGGAATGAACGGGAGTCACTGCAACCGTACACAATGAGCTCTGTCAGGCAAGCAGAGCCAGAGTCCCCCATTCTTCTTTTCAAACAAACAGTTACTGGGTTGGTCACTGGGCATGACAAAGAAAGCCATAGGAGCCCCTACTTGAAGACAGTCCCCAGGGAGTCAGTCCTGTGCTCTCGTTCTGGGGGTGGCATGAAGGTTTCACCATACTCCACATCCTGGAATGACAATGACAGAAGCGTTCCAAGCCCCACCGCATATCTGACAAGGTCTCTTGAGGCCAAGTGATTGTCCACTTCCCAGGTCAGGTTTGCCCCCAGGTGGCACTAATGACTAAGTGTTCAAGGAAAGAGCATTTCCAGTTCCTATCTTCGTGCTACTGATCCCCCAAAATCCATCTCTCCAGAAAGATGATAGTAGAAGCACCAGTGGTAGGAACAGAAAAACCTAGTCTCCTCCGCCTAGCTATTGGACACTCTATCTTCAGTCTCACCTGAGAAAGAGTTATAGTTTCCTCGGTGTCACTGAGTGTCTGAATTTGGATAAGCAAAAGGCCATTCCTGGGAACCTGAGGTCATGGCCACCACTGGGAATGAGGAAGAAAATCTTGGGGAACCAAGAAGGGGAGCAGCATAGTAGGATCCCAGATTCTATTATGTTGTGAAGGTTTATATATCGGGCAGGCTGCATCTTCTATAATGAAAGTGTGCATAACAAAACAGCTCTTGCAACTTACCGAGACTTAGTGTCTAGGCTTTTTGTAGTATGTTATAAACAAGTTTGCTGTTACATTGAAAATTAAGACTGACATAAAATATTTCAGATGGATAGACAAAACGAGAAGAAAGTAAAGACTTCGGGTGGGAGATGTGGTGATCCATAGAGCCTGTCTCTGAATAATAGCTTCTATTTTCCGAGCCAACAATCATTTCTAAGCAATGATCCCAGAAGAGACGAGAGTCAACCCCCAGCATACACACAATGTCCCCACCTAAGCAAGACATCATTTCACATGTCTTTGCCCTACCCACAGTCCTCATCTCAGAGAATCTGCCCAAGGCCACAGTCACGCAGCCAACGGGCCCCGCCACTCTGCACTCCAAGACCGACTCTGCCACAGCCGAGTGACCAGAGAGGGGCTTCTCGCTCAAGATCAGCCAAACTAAAAGACCACTGATCCAAGGTTTATGTGGCCAGGCTGCAAACGTTCAGATGCGCCAAGCCAGTGAGATGTCCCTGTAAGTACTGGGCCAGGGCAATTGAGAGAGTAGTGATAGTTCCCTGGGGCAACAGGAGACAGACTGGCACACGCTAGGGGGACTCCAGTGAGTTGTGCATATATTGAGGTGGACGGGGCCAAAAATGGGTGTCAGCAGAGGAAGGTGATGCTGGAAAGAAGGGCTGGAGCAGCAAGACAAAGAAATGGTGCCCAAAGGGAGAAGGAAAGGGAGCTCCTGAGCTATCCCTACCTCCTGCTGTCTCAGCATTCCTGTGCTTCTGGAAACTCCCCTCTTCCAGCAGCTCACACACACAGTGCTGTATTTGAAATGCCATCTCTGGTCTCTGCAGGTGCGTGTCAGGCAGGCCCTGAGGAGGTCTGTCTCCTAGTTCCCAGCGAGGTGGGATGTCTGGTCTCTCACACTATCTGATTTCACTGTCTATTCTTCACAGGCAGAAATTGCTTATGCTTGCACACTCTTGACATTAAGTGTACGGCACAGACTTCCAGGTCAGTTGGTGGAAAGCAGTGGCCTTTACCCCAGAAACTGATTGCTTGATCACAGACTTATTAGAGTTGGAAAATATCACTTTGGAAATGATTCTTTACTGCAGTCTCAACAGCAATCTCATTTTTCTTCCTGAGGGACACATTTTAAAGAGCCAGATGCTGCGTATGCTGCAACAGAACTCTGTGTTTTCCCTCCCTCCCTGTGGAGTAGCCTCACTTTCTTTTTATCCAGCAAAATGTTTATGCACATTCATTTAACACTATGCCAACTATCTTCACTTGCCCTCAAGCAATGAGGTGATAGAAGCAGAAGAAATATTCTTTCTCATAAACTGAAAACTAGAGACCTAAATTTAGGGAAATAAATTACAGAAAGTCACACAGCACTAAACAAGTAGTAGCACTAACAATGATGCCTTCTAAGGCATATTCAGGGTCCTTTACACTGTAACAGAAGATGTCTCTGATTTTATTTTCTACTAATTGTTTTCATTAAATCAAAATTCCCAAGTTTTGATTAGGATGACTAAAGGTCCTTTTCCTTTGGAGAGGATATCTGTACAGCACAGATGCATGTTGAAAAGAAGAATACAGAACCCCTTCCTTGCATCTCCAGAGGCCAAACGCGACTCAAACCTACGGTCCTTCATTGGCAACAATAAAAAGCAGGCAAGTGTTTGTAGTGTTACTCGAAGTATCCCTTCAATTACTCACATATTCATTTATTTAAAACAAGCTTATTGAATGCCTTATAAATGCCAGATTTTATTGTGTGGGGTAGAAGCAAACATGTGAACTGATACAAAGTCTGTCTTCATGGAATGTATGTTTTGAGGGAGGCAGACAGTTAAAAGGAAATACATAAAATCAGGTATCGAGAAGTATAATGAAGACAAAAGTAGAAAGTGAGAGGGAGATCAGGTTGATAAAAATTAGAACTGAATTACTTCATAGACATTTCTGTTACAGGATCACATTTCTGTATACCAAATACTATAGTAAAGTTGAGCTACGTGAACTCTAGAATTTATCCGAGTATCAGTTTAAAAATCAAGCCTAATAATCTGTTTGGTCAGGCAAGGATCAGGGAGGTGATGTTGAAGTAGAAACTTGGGCAAAGTAAGGGAGCAAAAATATGGAGGAAAGACCTTCGGACAGGAGAAGGCCTTATCTTACTAGGCAACACTGAGGGTTACTTTGTGTGATTGTGCACAACTTGAAAAGGGGCTTTG